>OX453047.1:8982213-9582213 GCA_949699805.1 Tromatobia lineatoria | reverse complement strand
CCAAGTAAAAACACGCTAAGCTCGCCGTAATAAATTTCTGGCAGAAAGGTTGCTTTTCATCATTGAAAAACGGAGTCACTTTTATCGTAGACAACAACGAAAAACGAAAGTATCAAGACCCCGCTTTTATTCTCCCATACATGGAAAAGGGTCCGCTTCGCCATACAGGACCTTCTCCCTTTATGGTGAAGGAAATTTTGTAATGTGGCAAAGGATTGTTGTTAATTGTTTTTCAGATCTTTAAATAACGGCCAACATTGATTTTTTTTTAAAACAAAATGAGTAGAAATGATGAGGAAAGAAATTTCGAAAAAAATCTTCTTCCTGCTGAATTGGTGTGAGCTGCCCCATACATACATAAAAAATTAAATCAAAATTGTGGATAAGTTTATTTTATTAGAGGTTTTGCGCGCTGAGCAATAGCGCCACTCTACTGGAATCTTTGTGGCTGGAAAAACATTGGCTGTATATCTATATATACAATAGGTTATATACATGTCAACAGTACATATAAAGCTCATTTTTGCTACGAGCCACAAAATCTTTATATGTCACCACTCGCGATTCACCCGATGGCGCTAGTTTAAGGGCTATACCAATGTAAAGCTTGTGAAAAAACTTTTTTTTTTGCATTTTTTGAAAGCTTTCTCGAATATCATATTAAAATTTCAAGTTCGAATCTCAAACGGTTCGAGAATGGTAGCCTTTTTAAGAGTAGTATTTTTGTAATTTGCTAGAATTACAATTAAAAAAAAAATTATCCAATGGACTTTTCAATTTTCACGGCGTGCTTTAAACATATTTTTTTATACAATGATCTAATTTGTTTTTGATCGGATAAAAACTGTCGTGATTTTCCCAAAGTGAATCATCTTCTTCAGTTTTCAACGGAAAATCAAAATATTAACTTTCAACATCTTACCGAATACGATCAGGAAAATCCAAAGTACTATTTTTCGAAAATGTTCATGTTCACATTCGACGAAATTTTCAAGTCCAAAAGGCTAAAAAAATATTTGGAAAGCCCCTTTCGATGTTTATCCCACTGCTTTTTCAAAATTTTTTTATGAGTTCAGAAAACTTGTATAAGAATAACCTATTTTTAACTTGTGCTCTCTAAAACTTCATCCCTGACAAAAAAAACTAAAATTTACATTAAAAGAAATAAAGTATAAGTGTACAATGAATCAACTCCATGGTAAATATGGTTGACTCGTTAGTTGAGTTATTAAATTGCAAGTAAAATTCTATGAATATTTAGATTATTTGAAGTTCGAAAAATGATGAATTTTATTTATCATTAAGTTTCTGATTTAGGTTTTTGTGATGTCAGAAATTGAGTTTTGGAGAGCACAAGTTGAAAATTGGATATGCTTTGCTAAATTTTCTGAAACCCAAAAATTTTTTTTTAAAAGTGGGATAAGCATCGAAAAGGGCTTTTAAATTATATTTTCTACTTTTTGACCTTGCAAATGTCGTGGAATGTAAACCTACTTATTTTTCAAAAGAAAATACGTTTGATTTTCCTGACCAGATTTGATAAAACGTTGAAATTATCAGTTGAAAACTTCATTAGGTGATTCCCTTTGGGAATGATGACCAACATTTTTATTTAGGCGTTTCCTTTATTTCAGTATAGTCAACAGAATCATAAAAAAGAGCACGAAAAATTGGAAGTCCAGATTTTTGTCAAATATTTAATAGTAAAACCTATAGAGTCATTTTATGAATGAATACAACCCTTAAATTTAAAAACATTCGATGTAATAATTTCTTTTGCGAAAATTCCCGAAAAATCACCCAATTTTAGAGCGTTTACACTGGTTTAGCTCCTTAACGCGCAGAGCCAATATCAACGTTGTTAATACAAAATTTGCACCTCTTTGTAGTGGCTTATAAAAGTTGCGGAACGAAATCTGCGCAAAGCCTTCACATCTCGCATAAACGGTACTTTCAGGATAAACGATCTTTACATTTCTGGATTGCCGCTGTAAATGCATTCGTAACATTTAGTGGTAACCACACTTTTTGTTTTTATTTTAGAAATTCGTGCAGCTGTAATAAAATACTATATCAAGACTCGGCTGTTTCATAAATCAGATTTTCATCACAATTAATTTAAGTTTCTATGGGCAGTTCAATGAAAAAATAAAACATTTTATGCAACTCCGTGTGAGAAGTGCTTACTTCTCACACGCTGCGCTTCGCTCTGCGTGCGAGAAATCGCACTTCTCGCACTAGTAGCATAAAGTTGTATACGAAACTCACGCGAGAAACTTTTTCTCAACTCGTGTGATTACGAAACTCACACTCGTCTCGGAAACTTTCCATCGCACTCGTATCGTAATGTACTATTTTAAGCCACCCTAGCAATAATTTCGTATTATAAAATCTACGTTGCATACAAGAAGACGATTTGAATGAGAGCATATAATTGAATTGAATCCATAGGTCATATTAGCGCAGTACTTAGCACTCTCAGTCAGTATCTAAATAATCCGGATTCCATTTCTGCTGATCGCCATATATTTTTTCTCCTCACCAAACACATTATTATTACTCAGTCCGTTCCGATAATTACACCATCAACAAATAACACAGACTTTGCATAACGTTGTCAAATGTCTGGACGGCCAATATGTGGAGCGACTTAAAGAAAAAAATAATTTTACAAAAATGTAAAAAATCTGGAAGAAGTTTTATCAATAAAAAATGGATAGACCAAAATTTGTGGAATAAATAACCATTCTCATACCATATTCAGGATATTTATTCTTCATTAGGTACGAAAATCTCCTGAATATGATATGCGAATGGTTATTTCACTATTTCACAATTTTTCGTTGACCCAATTTATTTATTTATGAGTCAAACTCCTTTTTCAGTCAAGTTTTGAAATTTTTATGAAATTATTTTTACTTCATCCATTTCAAAGTGATTTAAACATTCTGCTATATGCGCTATAAAGTGAGTTACAGAATCGATGGCGGCCATCCTGCGATATTTCGATATATTCGAGTAGACTGTTCCAAAATTCGTTTATCCATGCGCATCAACAATTCATCATTTCAATTCATAAGTCCTAATTTATAAGTAAGATAAAAGATATTGCATACTATTCATAGTATCGACGTATAAAATTTGGTTAAGTAATTTTTTAACGTTTTCGAGACCACATCGGACACAGAAATCGAATTAGCAGTAGAACGCATAACTCACGTCTTTTTGCCCCGATAGAAATAAAGCAGATTCGCATTAAAATGACTTAGTGATGAAAAATGATGATTGGAAAAGAGATGCCGAATAAAAATGAACCCTTGATAAATAGATATAGTAAATTAATGGCAATTATGCCGAAGATGGATTTCAAACTATTTCTCATTCTATTCCACGAAACAATTCGTCGATTAAAAAACAATTGAGTAATACCCTAACAAATAGCTTATACACTAACAATATTTACGTTAATCGTTGGTTGCGAAAATGGAATTATCTGCTTCGAAGAGTAAAGAGTAAATTCATGATTCTACTATCTAAAAACGTTTTATCGTATTCGATAAGCGCCAAAGTATCTCGTGTAATAGATAGAAGGATAAAATTGTACAAACCCTCACATAGAAAGGACTTGTACATGATGAAATTGGTGAAGTTATGTACAATATTTTCTCCCTAATTTTTGAGATTGATATAACTTTGGAGGATTTTTATCTTTTCTCCTAAACATGAGAAATATTTTGTAAAAATGTGTGCCGCGATTTTTTTGAGGAACTGGTCCACGGCTGAGATCATCACTTGAAGGAATAACTACTTTTTAAATTATCTAATAAAATAATATGAAACGTAATCGAGTTACTACAGAATATCCCGAAATTACATAGCCTACCCTAAATATGGCAATAAAATGGAGTGTAACGTTAGTATGGCTTTATAATGGAAGAAAATCTAAAGGGAAAATTCTCATAAGATTACGATTTATGATTTTGTATATATTCCAATACTTAAATGCTGTCTAAACTTCAACTATTGCTGCTTTAATCTACAAGAGTACTACTCTCATTTTCACGCAGCCTTTTTTGCTATGTTTTTGTATCAGTAAAAAACCCTATTTAAGTCATCAACTCATATATGCGATATTCTCTGCCAATTCAGCGACTTTTTGCCTGGAACTCTCACATATTTCGCATGAGTAGCTTCGACTTCAATTTGCGAATATTTTCTCTAATTTTGAAAATACGACTTTGTTAACCGAACTAAAATTTCGCAGGCAGGTGGATAAAATTTCTAAGAAAATGAACAGATAACTTCTTACTTTGCTTGTAGGAATTTAGATAAGAAATAAAATCTGTTTAGTTTTTATTGGACTTCGATTTTTTGTATGAAAATCAATGCGAGAAAATGGAGCATCTTCAAAGCAAAAGTTTAGAAGATCTTTTAAAATAAACTCATGCTAAAAATAATGGCGTTTAAATTTTAGCAATTCTATAGAAAGATTCGGGTTTTATAATATTTCTTATATTTAAATAACTGATATTGCCGCTATAATTTACGGTATTTTCAAGCAATTCAACTTCAATCTTGTACAGAGACGAAACAATACTCAGCAATATTAAATTTCGTAAAGATCGATAGCGGAATTCAGATTTTTAAATCAATTTCAGTTTCACAAGTCAAAGCGTTTCTGCTTTTGACGCATCTGACAAAACGGGCACAAACTTTCGACACGTGCTCAATATCGTGCAAGGATATATTTTACTGAAATCGGTGAAAATGAGTTAGGCGTTTTAGAATTGGAAGAAACTTTGAATGTCTACTAATTCTTAAAGCACGATTGCAATATCGAACTTTACAAATTTTTACTCATTTAAAAACTTTCTTAAAGATTCCACTATTAAAAAAAACTAAAATTGAGCAGCGTACTTGCCCTTTTACACGTAAACAATGAGGAAGCAATGTGCTACTTGCGACCTTAAAAAATATTAAAGCAAATTTAAAAAGTAGAATCTTTATGCATCCTTATAATTTCCGTGGCATTTAAATGAAGAAAAACGCTATCACGGTCAATGTAACGACTTTTTCGTTGTAGTTCGAATGCACGATAAAAATTGCATTAAAAAAATCATCGTAAAGAGCAATTGCAATTTTTGTACTATACGTACACGATCTTTGTCTTTCGATGTATCAAGTGTTCAAATAATATATCCTGAATATAAAAATAACTTACCGATTTTAACAGGAAGTATTTATCTGAAACACTAATAATATGTAACTAATTATGGAAAATGTCCAAGAACTTTAGAATAAAAGTCGCTGAACTGACAGCCAATTCCTTGTACGAGCGAAAAGAATTTAGACGCTCTAGAAAAATCAATTTTCTCTATTTCTTCTACCTAATGTCGTGAAAAATATTCGTTAAAATGTCGCTCTCATAATTTCCTGTAATTAATCGATCGTGGAGAGAATTTAATCGATGAAATTTCCTTCCGAAATTAATATATCGGATGAAAATCACTTGTTAAGTGCCTAATGCTCTGCCTAAGTCAAGATAAATTGTACATATGAGTATTTAAGAATAAACGAAGACTTAGAACGGTGTGTACGAGATAAAGTCTCGCGGATACTGAGAGATTAAGCTAATAACGGAGCCTCGACTAAACGTCACAATTGACAAAACTTAGACAAACTATCGTAGCTGTAAGTCTTTGGTTTCGCGAATAAAAGTTATGTGTCGGTAAGCCGAATTCTTTGATACTATAGATTCGATCCCGATCAAGGAATCGTTAATCTCTGGGTACAATGGTTATTGTACATGATGCTTGGACGAAGTCGGAGAAAGTTGTACCTCGCGACTAGTTTCTTGAAAAACTTCGCACATTGCGTTTCTCGTTTTTTCCATGAGCTCCTCGATATCTTTTGTGCCCAAACCCTCGGTGGCAATCGGTGGAAGAGTTGTGATTACCACGCGGCCTTAAAACCATTAAAAATAATATAATTTATGCCTATATCGTTAATTGGGTTTTTGCATGAATTACAAAAAAATTGTTGATCTCATTTTTCGTACGATAGTAGATGTTATTAGGTTCTTAATGTTATTAGGTTGAAAATTGCGATTTTTTTTCGTTCTTGTATGAGCTGTATTCGCAAATCTATTCGATCAATCGTTTGAAAACTTCTTGGATGTAATGGGTGGTTTTGTGACAAACACATATGAAAAATTCGCGACTTGACATGCATTTTTTAAGGAAAAGGAATTTAAAAAAAAACGAATTTTCGATGAATAGAACGAATTCTAAAAAAAATTCGTACGTATTTAGAAAAATTAATGAATCATTTTCATTTGAAAAAAGTTAGGTTGACGCATAATTTGTTGAACAATTTTTTTTTCACATATTTGTTAATGAAATTTTGCAATGATGAATATGCAAAATTAATCTTTTCTGCACCTTTTGTATACGGGATTTTTTTTCAGATTTTTCATCTTTTACATTTACATCTTTAAATTGTATATTTCTCGCAACTTTCTTCAATAAGCTATAATTCTCCAAAATATCATCAGTTTATTGATTATTATTTTTGAAAAATGCATAACCCCATATAGTGAGTCTTGGTGAATTCATGCGAAAAACCCAATTCTTTTTATCTTTGGAGTACCAAGAATTTTTAATTACCAGCGTCCAGTCGCTTTTCTTTGCTTGATAAGAAATAGTAGGACGAGAAGACGACTGGTAATATGGGTAACTGAGAACTAATGGCGACGTGGAAGGCACCTTTTTTGAATGGATGAATTTGACCTGTATTTCGTCTTGTGCCCTCCGGAAAGATCCATAACTTTATCTGAAATGCAGCAGTGTGAAATATCAATTATGATCCACTAAAATTGGCAATACTGCATAAATCCACTAATGAATAATAGTCGACGAAAGAAGACATTACACTGAGAAAAGCGTTTACTCACTACAAAAAATATTCTAAGTTGAGTTGTTTCGGAACATATTTTTTAACAGTTACAAAATTTAACACCAAATAAATATTAGCTTTCTTATATCAAACTCTCACGCTGACTCTTCCAGCAAATAAACGATTTGCTTATGCATTATATTTTTTTT
The DNA here is from genome assembly GCA_949699805.1 of Tromatobia lineatoria. Taxonomy (NCBI): domain Eukaryota; kingdom Metazoa; phylum Arthropoda; class Insecta; order Hymenoptera; family Ichneumonidae; genus Tromatobia; species Tromatobia lineatoria. The sequence continues at coordinate 9,575,110 of OX453047.1, read as the reverse complement.
AAGTTGTTCGAAGTTTGTTATAAATAAAAAACGATTCGTGGCAATGAGATTAAAGATGGTCAAAACGACTGCGGATTTCTTAATCCGAAGTTGTTTAACTATATTTATATACCATTTAGTTTATAGCTTTTACAATATCATCTAAAACATTTAAGGTTGAATTTCGACGGTATTTTTTCAATTTGCTGCAGCTCTGACTCAAAACCAAATTATTTGATTGACTTAAAATTTTTACCGCGTATTCTAAACATATTTTGTCATATAATGATCTAGGATTTTTTTTATAGATGGAAAACGTGAATTTAGTATTAGCAAAAAAAAAACATTTTTTTAAGGCAATATTCAAGCCATAGTCTGCGGTAAAAAGATTCTTACGCATCCAACTTTATTCAATTTTCGATTTGAACAGAAATCGTGAAAAAATAGAAGCGAGATCCGGCCCATTTTGGGCCTAGGCTTAAAAATATTGGTATCTGGTACAGTATTTATGAGAATTTTGTCAAATTTTAATAAATAGCCTTCAATATTTTTGGTATAAACAATCATAAGTACATAAATTGTTAGATTAAAAATCTAATAAAAATTGTGGTTGTTGCTAAAAGGTAGATCAGACAACTATATCAGACAAAATTTAGTCGAATCGCTATGAAATGCCCCATATTCACTTCATAAATGAAAACTTCCTTCAAATTTGAAAACATCCGATGTAATAATTTCTTGTGAAAAAAATCCTGACAATCGCCTAATTTTAGAGTGTTTACACTGGTATAGACTCTTAAATCTCGATAGTACCGGTTCAACACGACAAATCACTTATAAAGCGGCCAAATTGCGCGTTATATTTTATTTCTTCTCGAATTTCCGTAAAATGATATTTCAAATACATAGAAACATATTATTAGCGCGCATCCGTAATTTTCATTGTGGGTCACCTGCAAGAAATAAAACTCTGACACAGTTCAGTCAAAAAGCACATCAACGTGGAAACGCAACTGCGATGTCGCTAAAATTGTTTCGATCAAAACGGAAAATGACTAGCATTAATTGCTCATCGCAAAAGAACATAGACATTGCAAACAAAATTAATTTCTCTTGCCGATGGAATTTTATGAGTGAGCAACATGAAGCATACCTTTTTTTCCTTAATATTATCGGTGGCAGTATTAAGGACTGTGCGGGCCTTCTCAGAATTCATTCTATCGATAAAAATAAGACCGCACAGCCAAGCCGCCAGCCCAAAGGGCCATGCGTAAAAAATCTCCTTCTTAGCAACGACTGTACATTTATCCATCACAGGCCATATATCGAACATTCCTAATATATCCAAGGAACTTTGGTGATTAGCCACTATAATACATGCTCGCTCCTTCGCTAGATGTTCCCGCCCTCTGAGCTCCCATCGTAAGCCCAGAAGTGTACTGACATGGTGACAAATCGACGAAGCCAGTCTGCAATTATGAGTAATCCTTAAAAATCATCTTCTAACCACTATTTTTTGTTAAATCACACAAAGTACGGGGCAACGTGCAAAATGAGAGCTCATAATGCATAATAAAAAATCTGTTGGAGAAACAGAATTTAAAAAAATATATAGTATAAAAAGATTTATCGCAAAATATTGTGGAAATGCAAATAATTTCAGGATACTGCACAGAAAGCTTCAGGCTTAGTAATATTATTGAAATTTCTTAATAAAGAACATGACTACTATCTCTAATGTAATAAATAATAATAAATATCTGCATATTCAAATACCCAAAAGGCAAATAAAAATGCATTCAGAAGCCTACAAATTACATTCTCGGAGGAATCGTAATAGGGTTACTATCAAATGGCATAGGGTAAACTCTAAGTAGTTAATAATCGGAAGTGTACTTATATTTTTATCAGTGCATAATGAAAATTTATTGTTACACTTGAAATAAAAATGTGCATTCTTCGTTTGTAATAAAATATGTACCAAAGTGATCGAATATTGTAATATATGGAAGTAAAAAAGAAAATTAATCCGTTGAATTGAATATGAAGATTTTTTTTTTTTTTTTCGAAATTTACGGTGTTTTTGACCGCGGCTTTTCTATATTTACTGACCCAATATAAATTTTATGGAGAATCATTTTGACAGTCGTTTAGATGTATCGATTACCAGAAAATCTCCGCTTCGCTTCGCGTGCGAGAAATCGCACTTCTGGCACTCGTGAAATAAAATTGTATACAAAACTCGTGCGAGAAACTGTTTCTCAATTCGTTTGATTGCAACACTCGTCTTCGGTTCATGCTGCAAAGTCACCGTCGTCAGAAAAAGTTTTATCACAATCGTATCGTAATATACTATTATTTTCTCTCTCCTTCTACTCTTTTTTTATTTTCCTCTCAATCTGAAAAGGCGATAAATGAAGCAAGGATTGTCGCCAGAAACGACAATAAACAGTCAATTCTCCAATGAGCTTTCCGATTCCACCGAGACTCTTATTCCCTTTTGTTACAATTGCGCAATCTTGTTTCCGTCCGCTTTTGAACATGATTGACACATTCTTTTCCCTTGACATCATACGGAAGAGCTTGTACGATTTTGTTATAAATTTTCGAATCGCCGTCCCTGATATAATTGACGTATTTCATTCCGTGTAATTTCTCCGCTCTTTGAATACAACACATTAACTGAAATAAATTAGAAAGGATAAGGGTTCATAGAGGCCAACAAAGGATGGCCATGCTGCAAGTCCGTTTAACAGCTGCACGTTTGCCGCTCGGCGCGATCTTGCGCTTGGAATTGTTTCACAAAAATGCTGTATCTCCGTCAATTTGATGAATTTCGTTGCAAAATTTGGTGAAAGCATTCTTAACAAATGCATCTTTCAAAAAATGAAGGAAAAAAGACCAGATAAATTTATTTCCGTGGTCTCGTGCCTTAAGGATGTAGGAGCGGATGGGATGCTTAAGTGCTCAAAAGTAAGATTTCAAAGAGAAATTCGAACACTTCAGATAAAAATCTGAAAATAATCAAGCATACAAAAGGTGCGGAAAACATAAATTTTGCATATGAATAATTGCAAAATGTTATTAACAAATAAGTAAAAAAAAATAGTTCAACAAATTATCCGTCAACCTAACTTTTTTTTCGAATGTAAATGATTTATTAATTTTGCAGAATTAATTCGCTAATTAATTTCGTAATGTGCAGTTAAATTGTCACAAATTGGGTCCTGTCACGTTAATAGTTTTGATGTATATTTTTTTATTAATGGTTATTCTACAATTACATCATTTGGCTTTTACGATCCCTCCCCCTTTATTCCCCCATTTCGGTCCTCGAGACCCCTCTAGAGTATTGTCCGAAGCCACTCTTTCTAATGCACTTATGTATCACATTTGCACGAGGGTTTAGGGAAACTACGGAAAAAACCTGGCCGATACAGGCGGCTTAAATATACAGGGAGGACACGGTGAAACTAGACAGTCCAATGCGGCTCCGTGAGAATTTAGGAAGCCTGATTGGCTACTGCCTACGGCCGCCAGTGCGTCTCATCCGAGCGGCGACTGTGTCCCCACGCGCCATCGGAATGGGCCAGTAAGGGTAGTGGTAGGGGCAAGGGACGTTACCTGAGCTGGTAGGGCAGACGCCAGAAACCAAGATTTATTTACTACTCGGTCTGCACGCATAGAGTGGGAACCGTCGGTTTGACGCGCAAGCGCATTTGCGCTGTCTAGTTTCACCGTGTCCTCCCTGTATACTGAGTTTCTACTGTAACGGAATACATTAGAAACTCGGAAAAATTGCCTCCCCCTCAACAATTTACGCGCGAACTAGTGCGCGGTCAAGCGGTCACCCATCCAAGTTACGGCCGCAAAGAATGCTGCTTAATTCTGGTGACCCCCGTAGCCACGCACCGATCGCGCGGCCACTGCCGTCGATTAATAGTTTTAATGTATATTTCCAGAGATATGATTTTTTGAAAATTTCCTTAGTATTATTTAGAAAATTCAACATACGAGGCGTCCAATCAAATTAGCGAAAATAAGGCGAGAACACGATTGACAATGAAAAGTCAATCATATCTCTGGAAATATTCAAAACTATTAATATTATAGGATCTAATTGCTATCAATTTGACTGCACTTTACAAAAATGAAGTGCTGCTTAATAATAAAAAAAATGTATCGCCCTTGATTCGAAAAAATGAATCTCCCCCAATAAATAATAATATTCTGATTTGCCCATGACAGGTCAGATGGTCCGTGGCAGGCAACAATGGATTGCAGCAGATTTTTATATAATTTTTTTTTGGCTCTTCTAAAAAATCAATGTTATTTTTTCAGTCCAGAATATGTTATAAAAAGTAAGAAAAGGCAGCTAGGTGAATTTTTCAGATTGTCAATACAATTATTTCCTATAGGTAACTCGTCTCATCTCTTCCTCAAAGAAGATATCCAAATATAATAATTTCATCGAAATTTCAAGGGTAGGGGTTTGTTAATTTATTCCTGTATAATAGTATACTCGAAGAGTAGTAGTAGTAGTAGTAATCGTTATTTATTGACAATACATTCAGAAAGTTATAATAGTAATTAGGAGAGATTCGATATAATAATTTTGGCAAAGCCATATTGCCAATGGGCCATCGACCTGGGTCCTTCAGCCCTCTCGAAGAGTATTTTGTGTAAATTTTCGAATTTTTTAGCATAAATTAGTCGCACAATAAAGTATTGACTGCTAACACTGGAAAACTCCATGTATTTTAAGTAAGGAACTTCAACCCTCTTTGCGGTTTGTTAAGGAAGGAATGGTCGATCTGAAAAAATGTTACGATTTGTTTAGAACTATTTGGAACTGACTTAGAAGGCATCACAGTGGAAATTCAATGAGACCCTGTTCCACAATCATCATATTAAGGGCATATTAAGGACAATACTCTTAGGAGATTTAGAGAAATCAATGTCTGAGAGAGGGTTCTAGGGATTCTAGGGAGGGATCGCATTGCGAGCTTAGAAAAAGCAGGTCCTAGAGAGAGGGTTTTTTATAAAGATACCTATTTTCAGTCCTCTAATCAGCCCTACCTAAATTTTGGTTTATTCCAAATTTGAATTCTTTCTTCATATGCGATACACAGATTTTGTTTTATTTTAAAAAATCTGAGCATAATTATAAATTAAGTTAAATATGAGTTTGTAAAGTTCTTTCACAAGCCCCTTTATATTGCTATCATTGAATAATCAGGAGTTACGGTATCAATGGAATACTTTTTTATAAGTAAGAAAATAGTTGCAAGAATAAACGATTCGTCCTATGATGGTTCAAAAAAAAAAATTTTCAATTACAATACATAGCAAATAGTTTTCGATCTTTGCAAGTAGCAATTGACTATTTACTAGCTGTAAATAATGCCAAGATACAGGATTTTAAGGGCAATAATATACAAAATTTTACAAATCTATGTACATTACAATCATAGAAGAAAAGTTGTTGCATTCAGAAAAATGAAGGCAGTCTTGGCAATCTCTAAGTGACAATTATTAATCACAAGTTTGTACAAAGATTCTTACAGTTGCATAAATATTCAACAACTATTAAATAATTACTAATAATAATCAATCAATAACTTTTGTAACATGTTTCCATAAAATATCACTGTTTGTCAGTATTTGAATAGTTACTACTAAGAATAACTAATTACAGCATCAATATAATTGCTTACTATAAATAACAAAATTATTAAATAGACCAGTAATTAATATTTATCACTCAACAGTCGCTAACATGATTTCCAAGTAGAAGTGCTCCTATTATTTCCTAGCATCAATCGCATATCATTTAGCTGTGAATAGAGCAAAATTGCATATCAATGTAAAAAAATGAAAATAACCGATACATAAACAAAATATCAAGTCATTGCTGCAACAACTCATATACTAAAGAAATGAGAAAAATATCGTGCCAAATGGATACGCATCTAGAAAATAGTTCTTACAGGCTCCATGCGTTTTTTATGGGCAAAAAAAACAACATCCCAACGAAGTTTGAAGCGATATTCTGTAATGTTTGGGGAGAGCTTACTAACAGGAGATTCTTGACATTGCCCGGCCGAAACATCATTATAGGAATGACGAGGACCGCGTTCGCCATAACAATCCCATAGTACATTAAGAACTTGAAGTAGTATCTGAAGGTTCGGCTTGTTTCGTAAAGAAAGGGTAACACAAGAATAAATGCGACGAGTATCACCTCGAAACACGAAGGTGCCATTTTTTTCGTTTGCCAAGCTGCACGCACCGCTGGCTGCTGCTGTGATGCAAACACTCGCGCCCTCGCCGACCTCCTAATAACAAGGATCACTTTGCACCAGGACCGGAAACAAGAGACACCTCGTTAACGGGCTTCACTCGGCCTAACGAAAAGCCCTATTTCTTTTTACCGAGAGCAGCAACTTCCTCACGGCGTTATTAAACGCATCGCGTCGAGGTTGGCAAATTGACAATGACGCTTATCAGCGCCTTTAATCTTTAAGCTCAGTTATATGTACGTGAATATATACATATGTGAGATTTGTATATAGTAATAAGGGCTATTTTCATTCATGAGTGTGACTATAGTAATGTAAACGTCACTTTATGGTGATGTGATACATATCGTCTTTCTTTCTCAGACCGTGATAAGAGCGAGTGAGATAGCTAGAAACTCCGGAAGTGTTATTCGTCTTCACGAATGTTATTTTTAATAAAAGTCGAGAAGTGGTGACTTCAGAATGCTTGTTGATTGGTGGCAAAAACAACGCATTACAGTTTTTGTTACTGACTGAGTAGGTTTCACACCTCGTCTCAAGGTGATGTGCTTGACCGACCGAGTCGCAATCAGTGCGGGTGAAAAGGCCCCATTGGCAGTTGAATTCGGGCAAGAGGGAACAATAAAAAGGTGTAGTACATTACGTTAAGGGGAGGTGAAACCCCCTGCCCCGGCTGTTTCGTGCCCAGTCGGTAACAAAAACTGTAAACAGTTATTTCCAAGGGTGTCAAATGTTTCTGAATGTAAGAAAAGTCTTACAAGATGCAGGATTGGTAGAGGAATGTTTTAAACCTTTTCTTTGGTCTAGAAACATTCGGCACCCGTGAAATTAAATGTTTACAGTTTTTGTTATCGACTGGGCACGGAATGATGGGGGGGGGTCACCTCGTCTTAATGGCAGAATTAAGATAGCCGACTGCATTTTAGGGTTAAATTGTTTTTGGGAAGATTTTACATAAATTATGTAACCCTCTACAGAATGAAGAGCTCGATTAATGAACGAATTAGGCAAACGAAAAAGTGTTGAATAGTATAATAACCATTTGCATATTATATATCCAATAATAAGGCAGACGACAGTTTAAGATGCGCGGCGTGCCGTCAGAAAGCTGTTATCTGCGACCGCATTGAGCAGCGTTCTTACGACACGACGTGCCGAAATGTGCACCTTGCCGACACAGTTGCGGCATATCGTGCAATTCGCGGAAGTGCCACGAGGTGCCGCAACTGTACCCGCACTGGACCGATTCGGCCCTACGATAATTAGCGCATAGTTTTGCCATAATCTGCAAGGTAGTTCAAATTTCTCAGAATTTGAATTTCCACAAAAATACTGCTATTACAATAGCAAAATATAATAAACAAACAACAAACAAACCATGACGTTGATTTACAGCAATACTCCTGTGTACAAAGGTACACAGTTTCGTCATAATTTGTTATGGGGTTCAAATTTTTCAGAAAATCAACTTTGATAAAAGCTAAAGTTGCAAAGTTGAACTTTGCAAATTGCTTCGTGATCATTTTTGGTTTCTTTTACAAAATTTCATCGATAAGAGCACCAAGTTTGATAAACGTACTTTCGCACAGAGCTTTGTAGAAAAAAACCAAGAATAATGAAGAAACAATCCGCAAAGTTGAACTTCGCAGCTTTTTTGATTTCTCGTAGAGGGAGCTTTGATTTATTCGCGGGGATCGGAAGTTAGTAAACGCGGCCGTAATCGGCCAATCAGCGTAACTGTAACATTAACCAACAGCCAATAGCTGTGAAGCTCACTACTCTCTCTGTCTCAGTCTCGAAGGGGCTGCGTGCGCGCAGCGTCTGCGCAGTCGGCCCGGTCAACAGACAAAAAAGCGGGTAACTTTTGAAAAGCTGCTTCATTATGCAATAAGAGTTAAATCAAAACTGAAGAATACTTAGCTTCCTTGTATAAATGAAAGTATGTTAAATCCCGTGATAAAGCAATGCGCATATTCGGTTCATTATGATTGCCGAAATCAGCGCCTAAGAATCTCTGCAAAGGAATTGCGAAGTTTTGCTTAAAGACAAAGAATAAATAGTGTAACTTCCCTTGAGAATCGCCACACCGATTATTTAGTTGCAGGCGGGAAGAAAGGGGGGAGGATGATGATTGCCATTGGTCCGGAGCTCAAGCATCGTGAAGAATTTCTCCGGCGCGGTCAACGGCACGTGCTGCTGCTGTATACAAGAGAAGTTTCTTTGTTCTTTCGACCGGCTCAAGTATTTACAGAGATCTCGCACGATAAGCGCTCGTTCATCTAAGTTTCTTCCATTGTAAATAACGTTCGTACTCGACAATGACGTTTTTTGTCCCACGTTTGGCGTCCCGAATGCCGGTTTAGTATTAAATACGATGGAAGAACCGTAAAATTGTTAGTAGTTTTCGATCTTTCGAGAAAGTAAATGAAGCGGTCTCGCCGGTTATTAGCCTTTGTGTCTTCTCATCAAAACCGCTGTTTCATCAATTGATACATTATTCCACTGCTAAGTGTTGTCGTCAAAGGTGAGTTGAAAAAAAATTTGAAAAATCTACCAGGATTTATCGATATTATTGATCTTCTCATGAACCATTTCGACCGTAGGCACGAGAATACTAAACGACTTTCGTTCTCGCACGTTTATATTTCTATAACATTGCAAATTCACTAGTAACGTTCGGTTGCCACCATTTTTCTTTGTTAGCAACAAGAATTTTTCATTTTTACGGAGAGATAACAAAAACGGCCGAAACAGCGTTAACTAAAAATGTGGATATATATTTTTTTGCACCATGTTTAATTGTTGACAATGATGATTTTATATGCACAAATCGCTGAATTGCAATTTAATAAATTATGGATATTCCGTTTTTAAAAAATATTCTTTCATGGATAAAACTACTATTGTATGTTAGAATCTAATGCTTTTTTTTGTCTAATGCAATTATTTTGTATCTGTATAATCCTATCAATGAAGATCAGAATACATAATGGAGGTTACTATTGTTTTTTCAGCTTTTTCAAGTTTATGCAAATTTAATATATCAATTCATTTTCATAGATAAATGTTGAAAAAAAATTATGTATTTGAAAAAAAATCTCGTACTTCATTATTCAAAGTGTTGCTTCAATTGCATAGACAAATTGGCAGATAGAAAAGCAAAATGTTAAAGTGTTTTTTCATTGAAATGGATCTTCAATTTTTTTTATCTGTATATAAAATTTTTTTGCCTCTTATTCGTATGATCCATGTAATTTTGTACTTTTTAAACATTTTTTTTTGATTCAGGCTTTTGTTAGGTATCAATTTTTTTTAGTAGCTATAAAGTAGATGTTTGAGTTTGTTATTTTATCAGAACTTGTAATATGTTAATGCAGATAACAATTTTATTTCTCAAACTAAAAGTTTTTAAAATGATATTTTGTTTGAAATCAAACAAAATCTTCATTATTTTTCAATTATCCTTTGATCAGTAGAAATCGCAATAATTAATACCAATGCTCTTCGGCTTTGTTAGCTTATGTACATTTGTTATATCAATTTTTCTTTCTAATTATAGAAAAACTGATAAAATAATTATGTATGTTTTTCAATTCTGTGATCCGCTATTCATAATATTGCTTTGATAATATTCAAGAATTCTTATGTGAAAAAAAAGATCAAAGAATTTATCCTTTTTTTTATGAATCTGTAATTTGATTTATTTATCATGGCATTTTTACCTTATATCAGTTTGACCCATACAATCTTATACTTCCCAATATTATTTCATGTTGCTGACTTGTTTGTTGAATATTAAATTTTTTAGTATCTACAAAGTCAATATATTACTTTTCTATTTTGTGAAAATTTGCAATGCATTGATGCAGAACATAATTCTAATGCAAAAAGTATTTAAAATTTTTTTGTTCATCAATTCATAAATACTCAGAATATTGGATGTTCAATTATTGTACATTGAAATTAAATGTTTTTTGTCTGAAATAACAGGTGATCTCCATCATTTCCTAATAATCATTTAAGCAATGGAAATCACAATATTTTACTGCACTCTACTATGCTTTTTGTTTAATTTCATAAGTTTACAAACATTTATTATTTCATTTTTTAATTTGTGTAGCTAAAAGAAACTATGTATTTTCAGAAATGTGCTTAATTGTTCTGAATATTGCTTTTATTACACAGAAAAATTTTCATGTAAAAGCATAGGAGATGCAGCTTAATTTTTTTCAATCAATCCAGACTGTGATTTATTTGTATTAGATGTTTTTAATCCAATATCAGTATAACCCACGAAATCTTGTCGTTCCTGATACTTTTCCATATGTATCTCTTTTATTTCTTTGATATCAAATTTTTTAGTGATCATGCATTATCTCATCAAAATTAGTAATTCATTAATACAGGCATTATTTTACTGCAGTAGAATTGAAAAGTGTTTCCTTGGTTTTTGTCATCAGCAATATAAATCTGATATAGAATACTATATGCTCAATTATTCGGATAAATCTTCTTAATGTAAAAAAATGTGGTATTTGTGCTATAAGATTATGTTTGTTTTTCCATTCCTATCACATTCTTTTTATTGATTTTACAGCTTATTCGCTATTTTAGATTTCTACAATAATTATTTTTGCTTCATTAGGATATTAAAAAAAAACAAAATTAGTACTTTTCCACAGCCAATCAAGCCCAGTAAAGTTGGAAATAATCCAAGTTCTCTTTCACAAATTATATGATTCAAGTAAGAAAACCAATGGAACTTACAAAATTGAGTCCCATTGACACTCAATTTATTTATTTTTTGTATTTGTTTATTATATATTTATTTCTAGTTGTATATCCAATTCCCAATAATTAGAATAGAGTAATAAAAACTGCGCATTGCTGTCTATATCTTTTCAGGCAATAAAATATGTTTACAAATGAACCTGACTGTTAATTGCTCAATTTGAAATATCTGTTTTTGAAAAGTATATTCATTCAAGGCTCAATAAAGTAAAAGGCCCATTTTTAAAATTTATAAACTTGTGGGAAAAAAAATTTGCTTTGTTTGCTCAAGAAATTGAAGTTCATTCCTTTATACAATACAATATAATACAAAAAGGTAGGTCAAATTTTAATATGGACTTGATGTTCATTTTAGGCTGGTTACCAAAATGACGCAACGAAACAATCGTTCAAAAGAGGAAGTTGCTGGAATAATAAAATCCATCTTAGTCGCGGATAAAAAATCATCGACAATTGGTGTACCAGTTGCCCAGTTAGAGGATGAGTACAGAGCGCAAGATGGAACCAGAATACCATACCGTCTTTTCGGCTATGCATGCCTCATGGATTTTTTGGAAAGCCTGCAAAGAAAAGGTGAAATAGTCATTGGGAAGAGAGGCTCAATGCACGTAGTTTTTCTTTGCGTGGACGAGAAGATAGCTCACGTGAGTGCGCTCGTTTCGGGTCAGAAAGACACGGGCCGACGATGTTCTCGAGGTGGCAAACGAAATACACCTCGGTATTATCCAAGACAATTTTATCAGCCCCCGATGTTGGATAGCAAAACGTTAGCAGACGTATTGAGGCTGATAAAAAATGCACCCAATGGAATGCATGTTAGTCGAATTATCGAGTATCTGAAAGATAGAAACCACTTCAACGTCGACGAAGACAGATTGATGCGGCAATTGCGCGAAATTAGCCACGAAATTTCGATTGAACATGGGATGATTTATCCGATAATGAAAAAACAAGTAAATTCTCCGCCTAAAAACATCAATTCCACGAATCGAACTAATTCGGCTCCTGCGTACGGACCAGCGGGATTATCCGATAATGAAGAAGATAATGAGACTTTTGAATTTGTGAGAAAATGCGACGACGTTCAACCGGTGAAAAATCCCAATCAGTTTAACGAAGAATCGAAACGACCGTTGAATTCGGTCCAAATTCCAAACGCTGATTTTCCGGAAAACAGAAATAGTCGTGTTGATCATGATAATGAGGATATTGGGATCCTTGTAAATAGCAGAACGAGATTTAGGCTCGAAAAACTCATTCAGAAACATCCCAACGGTATTTGGTGCGCCGAACTTCCCAATTTTTATCACAAAGAGTACTCTATTCCGCTTAACTACGAGGAACTCGGATTTGGCAACCTTAGCGACTTTGCTGCCAATCTACCCGACATTTTTCACTGCGTAAGACTCCAGGAACACGGCGATTTTAAACTCTTCGATGCTAAAGGTCCAAAACCGGAGAGAAGACAAAACCCGAGGCCTGAGCAGTTGTCACTCGCTGCCCTGCACAATCTTTACGAGTCGTATCATGATGAGGTGGAACCTGTGCCTGTGCTTTTGGTAAGTTAATTCGTTTGTTTTGTTTATTGTTTGCTCATGAAGCAAAAGCTTTATTTCTGTGTACAATTGTTTTACATTATTATGTGGAGATATCGAAATAAGCATGCACAATATCCTGCAGAGTAGAACCTTGTAAATAATTGCTTCCTCCTTATTTTTTGCTTCATACAAAGTTTATTCTATGAGATAGTGACTTGATTGGTTTGAGTTTCCTTATGGAGGAACATTTGTAAAAACTCTTCTGTTCATTTTCATAAAATTTGGTACTAAATGTCCTTAAACGTTCTTACGTACGGGCCCAGAGCTTAAATACGTTTGATAAGAATTTTCGAAAGTAGAAGTGGTTTAACATGGAGGCCGAGGTCAGGGAAAACAGGGAAAAGTTAGGGCGAAAAAATTGGTCAGGGAATTCGGGAAAAGTTAGGGAATTGGAAAATTGGGCAGGGAAAAGATGAATTGGTGCCGAATCTCCCAATAAGTATAATGTAACATGAATTATTATAATGATGTTTCATGTTATGTAAAGCTTTATGTTACTAAAGATTGTTTATTATGTTATCTAAGGCTACAAAATACGTGAAGACAAAATATGTTTATCTTTGATCGGCAAAATAAATAATTTATGAAAGACTGTTTTGTACCGGTTTTAGATACGTTTTCGTTAGTATTATTAAATTTTTCAATATTTTTCAATATTTCATATCTACTGCGGCTGGATAATGCCATCTGTAAATAAAATTTAAATTGAACTAGTCGAAGTCAACTTGTGTTTTTTTAGTTCTCAATTTTTCGAAAATTTTAAATCCTATAAAATCAGAACCTCTTCACCTTTCAGCATCAAATTTATTATCTTCTCCAGCTGGATATTAATTCATCCTTGTAGTAGATACAAGCAAAGTCAATCGATGTTGACTTAAATTAAATCAATTCAATTTTCCAAAAATTCGAATTTCCATCACATCTACGGTTGAGTAGTTCACGAGTTATGGTAGAATAAATTGTAAGCTTTCCACCGCTCACACGCACACACGCATCCGGACAATTTTTCTAAACCTTTTTTTCGATGTTTTTAATCATTTTTAATGTTTCGACATGATCATCTCGAGGAGAAAAAATCGTGGAAACGAATCTTAAGGAGAAAGCAAAAAATATAAAAATATGAAAATGGATTAAAAAAATTCTTCGCTCAAGATATTAATTGATGTCAATAGTATATAAGAATAGGCATATTGTTACAGTCTCCGACGACGTCCCAAAGACTGGTTCCTGAGGGTGTGATGACAATTGGTGAGACGGTTGCGCAAATATGCGTTACACAATTGTTTAGCGATAACACTCCGCACATTGATGTGATTGTTGTGGACACCGTTACGCCGACGTTCTTCTGGATTCAGATACTCAAGAAAACCCAAAAATTCGATCGATTCATGCACGATTTGCAGTGAGTATTATATTTAATTAAAGAACCCAAAGAACCTGCATCTCCGACCTTAGATTATTCAGGTTTTTTTTTGTTGGACGCCATTTTTTTTGTCGATTTTATCTTTTTTGACCGATTTTCAAAGTTTAGATAGATTGCTTGTATTCTTTAGGTCAGTTTGGACGCCATTTATGCCGTTTCAATCGATTTTCACATTTTTTACTAGTTTGTACCGAAACAAATAATATTTGAATAAAAAATTCCTAGTTATTATTCCGTACTCGAATTCCGGACAAAAAAAAACTCGAGCTAAAAACCACTACAGCTAAAGCGGGTATAAAACCTACAAAAATTTACATGGGCTATTTTTTCCCTCCCACTCAAAGTTGATTTATTTGAGCGGCATCTCTATTGGCAAATGTTTCCTGTCCTTCGTCGAATATACGCAAAGGTCCTTCTTCTCCTTCTTCGTAGTTATACGCTTACGCTGAATACCATTCAAAAAGTTGGTTAAGTTACCGACTGTTTCGCAGATAATTATGGACACATAAGTTGAAGAACTCTATTGCGTATATTCGACGAAAGTCATGGAAATTTAGCCGATAAATCGACGAAAGTCATGGAAATTTAGCCTAAATCAAATATGAGTAGAGAACAATGATGAGGGACATTTAGTAAAAAAAAAATTACGTTACGCCTTGTCGAAAGGGAATGCGTGTTTAATAAACACGTTTAACTTGACATGCATATTCCAAAACATTTTGAAACTTCTGGTAACCAAGTGATTGTGATCCTGCCATAAATTCGTATATGAATAAGCAAATCGTCAGCGTCAATTCGTGTTTTTTAAACTACTTTAAAAAATGTTTTTAAAATTGGATGTTCTTGATGAACTCCGGATGTTCTAAAGCATTTCTTAATGCACTATACCATTTTACAGTTAAAAATATTTCTAAATGTATGGCACAATGACAACTGCGACAAAAATATATTGGTCTCTGCTTCAGCGAGTTTTATTCCGAGAAGAAAAACATATGAGCAGACATTTTTTTTTCAAACCCGCTCTACGAACATTCCTACACATTGTTTCATTTACTATACCATTTTACAGTTGACAATATTTCTGAACGTATCGCACAATCACGACTGCGACAAAAATACCCTTTTCTCTGGTTTCAGTGAGTTTTATTCAGAGAATGCCAGCAAATACATCATGCCAATAGTAGTGTTGGAAAGAGGTCTCAACTGCGCTTGTATTTACGATAAACAGTGGCACCGAGGCGTTATCAAGGCTGTAAAACCTAACAACACTGTGACTGTAAGTGTTTTCATAATTCAACCGAAATTGTTCTATCAAATTATTCATTTGTCGTTTTAATTGATGGTCTTAATGTCCTGAAATAATAGTGGCAATAAAAGTGGTAAAAGTCGTCTAATTTTTACACACTATAATAGTAATAATGATACTAATAATATGCTAAATATATGTTATTTTCAGAGTGGTTTATTAATGGGTTTTTCAAAAACACTTTTTTCTTTTCTGACTTTAAACATCCGACTTATTAAGGAGGCATCTTCGCGTATCGATTTAGAAGATTAAATTACAAAATTAAAAGATATTGTAGATTGAAACATTTTGAACGTTATCAAAAAATTAGAAAGGTTTTAACCATTTATGAATAAAAATAGTCCAAATTGATATATGCCTTTTTCAAACACTTTATCGGTGAATTTTATATGCTTATAGAGAAGATGCATTCATAATAATGATTTCAAACGACAGACTGATACAAATCATTTAAAAATTTTAAATCGTATATAATCGCAGGAACATAGTAAAAAAGTGTTCAACTAATTACGTTTGTGAGATTTCTAATAGTGCGTCGGTTGACTAGCATGACTCGTAGATGTCTCTTTAAATTATGAGTCGATAGAAATAACAATATAAATTCGAGATTTTTGTCACTCATCATCTCACATCATTGTTAATTCAATCACAAATATACTTATAATTCGAATGATTTACGGTTTTTATTATAATTTTTTTCCAGGTGTTGTTTTATGATTATGGCACGGTTCTGACTTATCCGCCGCAGGATATACACTTTCTGCACAGATCTTTTTCAAGTCTCCCGGCACAAGCGATTCCGTGCGGTCTTTATAACGTCAAACCCATCGCTACTGAAAAATGGCCGTACAGTGTGTGTCAAGTCTTCGCTGAAAAAGTTTTAAACGTTCCAATGGTTGCGATGTTGGGTTCAATTGATCCGGATGTAAGTATACGGGCAATCAAGGACAGGGAGTCGGATAGAAATATGTAAAAACGAGTTGGAAGCCATATTATTTCATTGATTTTTTAAAAAAGGATGCGAAGTAGAATCTTACATATTGCTTCTCCATTACTTCGACTTTCTTGTTAATCAATTTTGACGTCCTCATAGAGAAAGCTCTTTGAAAAGCTATTTTAACCGTTCACTATTTTGGTCATTCGCTATTTTTACCCTCACCCTGAAAAGTTAACAACGATGAGGAAACAATTTGCAAAGTTCCACTTTGCATCTGTGCTTTACAAAAATTAGAAAAACGGAAAAACATTATTCCGCTCAAGGACCAAATTGAAGTTCGTTATTTTTCTTTGTTAAAATTAATTCAGTAATGTCAATTTTTCTAAAATTTCAAAATTCTATGAAATTCTGATCGGTTTCCCGATTTCGGCCAATTTCAATACCAAACAACATTAAATGTGCCTGCGCTTATAAGCACTATTTAGCGAAATATCGTCAATTTTACAAAAGTTAACGTGATAACGCCCTTTTTTGGTTAAATTTCAAATGTCCAAAAAGTCTATCATTGTACTTATATTCTTTAAAAACTAAAACAACCAAAGGCAAACTGCTAATTCACTCGTGTACCAAAGTAGATCACATTTCCGGGCATTTGATAATAGTTTGAGTGTCTTGAAATTACAATTAGAAGAAGAAAAAAAAAATATTAACGGAAACAAAACTCTCTGCATAAAGCACAATGATTTTATTTATCGGTATATAAATTCTGATATATCTAATTCATACTTTAGTGAAGTCTTTTCCCGAATATCGGAATAGTAGCTAAATTTTACAGTATAATAATTTTCTTTCACATTTAATCATTAATCCATTATTACCAATTCCTAGGAAAAAAAATAGATTTCATTTTCATCGACGCCATTGCTGAAATTAAACCACATTTCCAACGCGTATTGCATCAGCAAAACGCGCATTGTAATCTCTGCGCAATTTTTTTATTGATATTTATTGCTTGATGAAGCCCTTCCCAAGTCATAAAGGTTTAAATTCTCCACATGTTTTGAATCATTTTGAGTAACTAGACATCAAAATTGCAAAAAAAAGTCACGAAATTGAAGTTTTCTTTTTGAAGAACGTTTTATTTCGTTGGTACGTATTGGACTATGATTAAACGTTTTAAAGTCATTACAGACTTTCCTACAAAAATAACCATCAACGCCATTAGAATAAAATACAATATTTATCTTTCGAGGTGTTTCAACACCTATTACAAATTGAATAATTAAATTATCACGAACAACTCAACAATACCTGTGTTTCTCGATTGCTAAGGTATCATATAAGGTAAAAATATTTTCGAAAGCTTCTTAGATACATACAGCTAACTTATTTTTGTTATTAACGCAGTTTTAGTACAGTAAACCAAACCTTTCATTGATACTTCGGCTCGAAAGAATAACTGCTCTCAATTCATAGCATCAAGAAATTTCCACCGACAGAATTTTGGCTTGAAGATTAAGAGGCGTCAGGAAAACCGTATTGCACAGATATTTTTCTTTTCGTGGCGCATATGCCGTGCACTCTGCCACTATATGATAATGCATAATGTGTTTCCTCATCGACCCTGTTTAACGATCAATTCCCTGTTTGTTTTTCACAGAATAACTCAATGTTAATTGCCCTGACAAACACAGAAGACGTCGCGGATTTCCACATAAGCGATTGGATGATTAGCAGTGGATTCGCGGTGTATGGCAAAATGGTTTGTATTAGGCCTCCAAACTATCCATTTCGACATTATCTAGAATGCAAGCATGGAATAATAAGCTATAAAGACAAAAACACTTCGGACTCAAACAGAATCATTATTAACGGTGAAAAAAGTTCTGCTTTTCAAGCTTTATTGCCCGTGTCAAATGAAAACCTCGCAACCTCCTCATTTTATGAAACCTTAATAAAATTGCGTCGTAAATCCGGTAAAAATAGTCTCGAGATGTCTAGTAATCACAGCAGTTGTGATTCGAGAGTTCCACGAGATGAATCGCGAACTTTCAATGCGGAAACCTCGCAGCCAGTCTTAACAGCGTCTAAAATCGTCGTAACGGAAGACAATGCGAATGATAAGAAAATTATCAGACAGAACGTAGAGGAAAGTTCCTCACAAAACAAAAACTTCGGGACAAGTTTGCTGAAAGAATTGTGCGAGTTTCACGAGAATAAAATGACGACTGCGAACGTTGCGACCTCTGAGAGCGATCTTAATGAAAGTAAATCCCTGAACGGTGCCTCTTCGAGCAGCGCGAGCGTAATTTTACCCGGTTGCAAAGATATAAATATAGAAAGAAATTACGTCAGTAAGATTCAAGAAAATCCTGAAATTTCTCCGATACCCAAGAGATTCGCGAATCTCGCTCGAATTGCAGCGTCGAAGGGATTCAAACCGATTGTTTCCAGCACAAAATCTAACGAAACCTCAAACGGCGAGCAAAAGCCAACAAAACCTTTGCTCGATACGCCAACAAAACCTTCGCTCGATATGCCAACAAAACCTTCGCTCGATACGCCAACAAAGTCTTCGCTCGATACGCCAACAAAACCTTCGCTCGATACGCCGTTACATCTCAGGCCCGAAATTGCGGAGAGACGAAAAGGTTCTTCCAAATTTAATGCGTTTTATAGCGAAATTGGAGGTCATGGTTTGATGGAACCCATCGATTGGAATAAATTACGCAACGGAGGGACATTTGACGCTAATGAGAACGATGCATTGCAAGAAAATCCTCCAACCGCTTCGACACCGCTGGCGAAACACGCGAAACTGAATGAATTGTCTGCTTTCGAAAATAACCAAAAATCTATTCCGCCAAACAGCTCGAATATTCAATTTGATAATCGCTCAGAAGCGTCGATTGAAATTAACATGAAAACTCGAGAGAAGACGTCAAATTCCGAGCAATATACTACGAAATTTAATCGAGATACGGAAAAGTCAGGGAATAAAACTACGAGAAAACGTAGTTATGAGGATAAAGAAAATAACGAAGAAAAATCTTTGGATTCGCGTTATAGAGATTTGCCGAAGTCACACGAGAAATATTCGATCAAACGTTATTTAGAATTGTCCATCTCAGAGGAAAAAGCATCGAAACCTCGTGCGTGGAACGTTCCAAAGACAGAGGAACATTGGGTAAAACGTAATCCGGAAATGGTAAACTCTTTGGAGTCGAAAAACCAAGACGAAATTTTTTGGACTGAAACTCATGGGAAATCTTTAGCTTCGCGTCACCGAGAGACTTCAAAGACGCAGACAAAGTATTCGGGAAGAAGTACCCAAGAAATAGGAAATTCAGAGGGTAAACCTTTAGCTTTTCGTCATAGGGAAACGTCGAAGTCGCGGACAAAACATTCGGGAAAAAATAACAAAAAGACGGCAAATTCAGGGGAAATCACATCTAATCCAGGCGCTAAAGTCTCTCGTACAATATCGACATCAGTTGCGGAAAATTTACCATCGACAAATGCTACCACGAAACTTGCTTCGAAAAAGTCAGCTTTTCTGAACCTCGTACGCGGGAGAATGGAAAACAAAGATACTCCACCCGATTTCGGTCATTTTCACAGTATTCTCGGCGGCAGCGGTCGTTTGGAAACCATAGATTGGAACGAGTCTCGCGAGCTCGCGAGTCCCAAGAAAACAGAATCTCCCAAGAAAGAAGCGTTGAAAATTGACAAAAAAACGCCAGTAAAAAAGCGGGAACCGGTCGGAAAAGGATTTTTCAACATAGTCAACAGCGCTCTCCCGCCTCCAAGCGAAAGAGACATTCTTTGCGTTCCAAACGGGAACATAATGCGTCAGTCGGAGCTTTCACCAAATCTAAGGTCGGTTTTAAAGGGTATCAACGAAGATGTAGGAGATAAGCAATTGCGACTATTTATTCCCGATGATATCGCTGAATTACTTGAGAACGATGATTCTACCAGCGTTTCCAGCTCTTTCTCAGATTCCGAAGCAAACAAGTGTACTGTCAAGTATCGAAGCTTCCGCAAACCGATCGCGTCTCTCGAAAGTCGCAGCTCCTCTGACACAATTCCTGATAGCACAGGGAGCGAATATTCATCGGCGGCTAACGATTCCCGCGACGATTTCGACTCTACTAACGAAGCCTCAGGTATAATGAGCGGAAATGCCAGCAAATCGGGAGAAAGACTCTTAAAATCTACCGATACTTCGGCAACCGCTTCTCAGCCAAGTCCGGCAGCTGCGCGTGGCGACAATGAGCGAATTACGCAGTATATTCACGCTTCGGAATCGAATGCAGATGAGGGAAAAGTCAAGAGCCCCAAAGCCGAAAAAATCGGTAGAGATAATGTGAGAAAACGTGTCGATTTCGGTGCGGAATCGCGTTTGATTAGAAATCCAAAAAGCAGTGAAACATCGCTGGAAAATTGCCTATTGAAATCGGCCGATTTTTGCAAAGAGGAACGAGATGAAAAACCCAGTCGGTCGGGAGAAAAACTCGGAAAATTTATCGATACTTCGGAGATCGCTTCTCACACAAAACCGGAAGCTGCTCGTGGCGACGATGAGAGAATTAGTCATAACGGTAACATTTCGCAATCGAATACAGATGAGGAGAAAACGAAGAGCCCGAAAGCTGAAAAAATCGGTAGGGATAAGGGAGGAAAACTTGTAGATTTCAATGCAGAGTCGCGTTTGGTTCAGAATCTTAAAAGCAGTGGAACATCGCTGGACAATGGTCTATCGAAATCGGTCGATTTTCGCCAAGAAAAACGAAATGTGAAATGCGATTCTCTGTCAGAATTGACCGACGGCGAGGAAAAAAAATCGGAGGAAAGGTTTGAAATAATCTGTAGAGAAAATGTAAAAAATCGGATAGATTCTATTGCAGAAAGAATCTCACTGCGACGATCTCTTAGTTCCGTCGCAACCGAAGAGTCGCATACAGACGATAGTCTCTCAAACGATAAAAAATTAACGAAGGAACGAAAGATCGGTAAAATGCGCGTTGCTTCGACCGATTCCATCAGTGACGGTTCAGAAAAGATCGCGGCTGCTACAGGTGCCAAAACAACGAATGCGTGGATTCAGAACTCGTCGTTGAAAACAAATGACTCTTTGTTCACGAATTTTCTCAAATTCTTCGGCTCTCGTAACGACTCTGCCGATAATTCGGATTTGGACTCTGATGATTTGTCTACCGAAGAATCCTACGAAAACGTATCAACCCAGCTGAAGAAAAGTACGGACGATGATCACTCACTGAAACTGGAAAGCTTTGCGAACGAGATTAACAAGTCCCTCGACGAATCATCCCAAAAAATGTTCTATTCCAATGACGATCAGTCTAGTCTGCGTTCCGATTTTACAACCGAAAAACTTGATGCCGTTGTTTTCGATAAAGAGCCGCGAGTCTTGAAAGGAATCGATCATCGAGACAACAATGAATCGGAAAATTCTGCGGGTTCGGGAAAAGACGAAAAGTCCATCTGTCTGCCGACAAATACTGAAACATTCTCTGTAAAACTGGCGAACGAAGACACGGAAGCCTTTCCATATTACGATGATACTTGCGTGGTTTCCGATGAAGATGAATGGGATTTTGCACCTGCAACCGGTTCATTATATCCTCGAGATATCGACAGTGAACATCGGCTTATAAATCGTAACTCCTACGGGAAAATTGACGCACCTTCGGAGCATAAAAAAACGGCTACGTGGAAAGACTCGAACTCTGAAAATGTGGACGATTTGAGTCCAGATCAACAGAAAAACGAACTGGGTGCCGATTGTATCACAAGTATTCACGATGATTCTACTTACAATAATGAAAACGCCGACAGCGACGAACATTCAATCCAGATAAACGAATCACTGGAAAATAATCCCAATAATGCAAACGACAACGGAACTCCGACAGTTTGTACACAAAATTCTCACTCAATTCTCGGCGAAGTACAGAAGCTGAATATTAGTGCAACGACGAACGCGTTTACGTATATTAATTCAAACAGTAGCTGTTCGTCCAGTAGCAGTTCGAAAACTGAAAGTCACGCGAAATCTCTTATGAGCGCTTTGAAAGAATATCTATAATTAGGCGGGAAGAAAAAGAATTTTCTTGAGCATCCTCCGTTCAATTAGCGAAGTAAGATCCAGAATTTGATGAATGTGAGATAGTCTCTCGACGAATCATCCCGAAGGAATCTCGAATTCCAACAATGATCTCGTTTAGTTTGCATCTCGATTTTACAACCGAAAAACTCGATTCCGTTATTCGTGACAAAGAGCCTCGAGTCTCGAAGGAAAGCGATTATCAAGGCAACGAAGAATCGGAAAATTGTGGGGATTTAGGAAAAGCCGCAAAGTCCATTTGCTTACCGACAAATACTGAAACATCCTCTGTAAAATTGGCGAAGGAAAATACAGAAGTCTTTCAATCCAGATCAACGAATCTCTGAAAAATTATCCCAATAATCGAACCGATTGAACATCTCGAAAACGTATTGAGTGTGACACCCAATGTTTGGTTCTCACAACCAATTTTGTCGCTTGAAACATATTTTACCATGACGATTGGAACGGGCAACCACTTATTTCTTTACGTGTATAGGTGGGCTGAAAGGAAAGGAATTTTCCCTAGCATTTTCTGTTTAATCGGCAAGAGAAAATCCAAAATTTAGTATATATTTTTTTCGATAATTGCGAGGTTTTCATTTACCAGGAATGGCATTCTTAGACTCGGGGAGATTTGTTTTTTATACATACCGAAAATCGATATCTAAACAAGAATCGAGAAAAAAATCGAGAATATCGACTAAAACTCATGAAAAACCAACGTGGAAATAATCCGATGATGAAAGCGTCGTCAATTCGAGAAACTGATCAACAGAAATTGCATTTATCGCTACCGCCGATGTTATGTCAAATCTTTGGAGGTTTCCACGCTCACGATTCGATTCTGGACAACAATCGAACCGTTCAATCTTGAATAACGAATCTCGAAAATATTCACAATAGTCCAAACAAGATTCCAAGTATGAAAAGTTGATAATAAACTTTTTACTGTATTTTTACAGAAATTTATATAATTCATATATATATCGATGAAAGTTCAACGAAATCTCTGACGAGTGCTTTGAAATAGTATTTAGAATTCTTCTAAAAGAAGAAGAATTTCTTTCAGGAGAATGTTTTGAACCGAACGTTTTTCGAATGTAAGTTCAGCAGGACTTTATCATTTCCTGAGAGCGCTTATTTGTTTGGAAAAAAATACGCAGTTGAGCGTAAAAAAGTATAGAGTTGATTTGATTCCATAATATTTTACTATTCTTTTTTTTTCTTTTAATTATGTGGTCACGATGTTAATCCGATCCGTGTTATTGACGTGCCAACGCATGTTTCCTTACGTATGCTATCAATTAGTTTCATCATGCCACCAATTTTTATTCCATTTACTTTCCTTCGGTCCGTGAGTTAGAGGAATATATCGATATAGTTGCGAGCGTACGATAATTCAGTTAATTTGCTTTATTCTTATTTCGTAACCAGACTTAGCAAAGAATGTACGAATTACTTTATTTGTTAATAAACAATGTATGTAATTGAGCTCTGTTGTTGAGTAGAATTTCGATGAGAGACTGAGGTGATCTTGACTCTCGTTTTTTCCCCATTATTGAGAAATCGAAGTTATCACGTCGCCGAAGTTGACGTGAGAGCTTCACTTATAATATTTTTAAAGACGGTCAAGCGTTACAAAGTCTTCAAGGAGAACGTGCTGATTTTTTTTTACGCTTTGCAAGGATCTTTGTTTAATTTCAAAGTTAAAATGAGTTCATCTTCGCCGTTATCGACAGATGCTTTTTTGAGATGTACACTATTTAATATTGTTAATGATGGCAGATTGAGAATAAATTACGAATTTTAGTGTATTGAAGTGTACATATGGAAACTATTAAAAATATTATCAGGCAGTTCCATTGAAAAATGTTGATCCTCGTTCTTCAGTTTGAATTGATAATAAGTAATTGTGTAACGTGAGATCCAGTTTTTATAACGCGTCTTTGTCGCACATTGCCATTTAACCTTTCGGGTTGCAACCGCATTTTTTAAAGTGATCGGCATAACTTTTACAAGTGCTTATATTTTGTTTTCATTGATTTTTTCAAAAAGTTTCGAAATATCTACGATTTTTTAAAACAAAAATATTGATCGTTGAATTTCAAGAAAATTACAAATGTTATGTCCACGATAAACATTTTTTTGAAACCCGAGTCGAAATGGACCGGCCGTCCTTGAATTTTTTTCGACCTCATTTCGAAAGAAAAATTAGTAAAAAACAGTAAGTTCTGAATTTAATAAAGTTTTCGTGATAATATGACGAAATTACTTATTATTATATACCACCGTGTATAATAATTAGTACATGAATCATTCGCCTTATTCGTAGTAAAAATCCAAGTTTCGAACTCGTAATGGGAAAAATTAAGCTCGAAGAGCCCTTTTAGCTCGAAATGCATATCCTACACGTTTGCGGTACGGTGTTTGGTAAAGGTCGCGTGTTTGTTAAAGGTATACAGTAAAACCTCGCTTATCCGTCGTTTGATTAACCAAGATTTCGTATTATCCGAGCCACCGGACTTGAAGGGTCGCAACAAAGAAGAGTTTTTTATATTAAAGACTAGTGTCCCCATTATCAATGAAGAAACTTAGAATAATTCCGCCCTTCAGGCTGAATTCGAAGAATTTTTCTGTAACTCAACCAACTGGTTGTATCAATTGGTTGCATCAAAACCAGATTTATGGGTTCTGCACACTGCCTATGATCCAGAGAAAACTATTCGAAGGATTAGCCTTCATTAGGACTTAAGTTACAGCATAACGCAAGTTTTTCAATCCATTCAAAAACTCATAGAAAATTCAACCGCTTTGCCGATTCTGCCCCAATTCAATACCAGAAGTTGCATCACGCGATTACATACATTTTTCGAAATCTTAAAAATTCGATAAAAACGGAGCGCATCGAGTGATTTTTATTAAAGTACTACTGAGTAAAGCTTGACGAGTACTGTACATGACAATAAACTTCGAGTTCATTCGGTCGAGTGGTTCACGGGAAAATGAAAACAAAGCTTCCTTTGGGAGGAAGCTACAATAATGAAGGTTTTTTAATTGTCTGTTTTCGATGCTACCTGAATTTTCCCTACCCACTTTACCTCGGATAAACGAGGTTTAACTGTGTATATAATATGCGGGCCTTTCATAGAAGGACTTAAAATGATCCGAGTTTAAGGGGGTTATTGGGGAAATTGGAATCGTTCACGCCAGGGGCGGAAGGGCATTAATGGGAGGACTTGGAGTAATCTGGACCAGACGGGCCCTCTTGAGTATTGACACGACAGCGGCGGTGGCAGCGCGTTTTTTAAAATAATTCTTATAATGCTAATAATGTATAATCATGAATTGCTGGTATCTCTTTTATCATTTAAAATGAATAAAACTTGTCGTCTAGATCGCCAGGGAATAATTTCTGCTTGTCCAGTATATTATTTGTACTGATGGGTTATTCTACCAAATATCAGACGAAAATCTGGGCTTTCAATTTTTGTTCCTCTTTTTTTTCATGATTTGATTAATTATAGTGGAATAAAGGAAAATTCCAAATCCAACATTTTTGTGTTTGTTATTCTCAAAGAAAATCGTCTAGTGTGAAAGACCTAGTGGATGGACGGGTCCAGTGAATGGACATTGTCCATAAGAGCACGTGCATAAAAAGTGTCCATTCAATGGGGTTTTTCGTCTGCTTAACCCACTATTCACTGGTCGGTTGACCTACTCTAGTTTCAATGTAAATTTTTAACTTTAACTTTTAACGTCTTGTTGAATTTACTCAGGGAAATTCGGAGTATTATTTTTTTGCCAGAAATTTTTCAAATTATCCGCACAAATATTTATGTTCACATTTGACGCCATTTTCAAGGTTAAAAAGTTGAAAAAGTTTTTACAAACCCTTTTGGATGATCAATCTAAGTTGTTTTGTTATTTCGATTTTTTTTCGACTAAGTTCAGAAAATTTGCCTAAGAAAACCCGATTTTTAAGTTGTGTTCTCTGAAACTCCATTTCTGACAGCACAAAAAGTACAATTCATCATTTTCCGATTTTCAAATGATTAATATACTTAGAGAATTTCATTTGCAATAAAATAATCCAAAAATAATATACACTTACACTTTATTCATTTTATTACGGATTTTCCGTTTTTTTATTGGCAGGGATTTGATTTTGTAGTACCAAAGTAAAAAATTGAGTAAGCTTTAGCAAATTTTTTCAAATTATCGAACAAAAAATTTCGAAAATAAATTAGGATAAAAATTGGAACGGGAATTTCGAATTTTTTTTCCATACGTCTTGACCTTGAATATGTTCTCGACCGTGAACGTAAAAAATTTCACCGGCAAATTTCCGACGAAAATAGTACTTCGAATTTGCCTTCATGATAGAAATAGGTAAAACGTTAGAATTTTGAGTTAAAAACTCGAGTCCACGATTCCCTTTGAAAATGATAAGCAAATAATTTCAGATTTTGGATTTCTTTCACTTCACTATAATGAATCGAATCATGAAGAAAAAAAAGCACAACAAATTTGAAGGCCAGATTTTCATTCCATATTTGGTGAAATAACCGAATATACAATCAGTAATTACCGGTATACATTCAATAATTGAAAACGAATAAAACTTGTCATCTAGAACGCTATGAAATAATCTCTGCTCGTCCACCTCGTTATTCGTACTATAAATTCTCTACTTACGTGCTGTATAGGGCGAGACAGTTGACATGAACGAAAAGTTCGATGATTCAGCGACAGGAGGACCGCCAGAGACTTCGCCGAGGCTTCCCACAATTGAAGAATCGAATAATCTTGACTCATCAAACCCGAAGACCGCACAAAGTTCTCAAATACTCGATACTTTCGAAATACAGTGTGCAAAAATGCGCGAGGCAATGGAAAGCCAGTTCAACACTATTATGAATCAGCTTAAGCTTACGATCGAAGCTTACGCCTCAAAGTCTCGTCAATCTGAAACTGAGCAGACGCTCAGTCAGTCAGCAGATTCTAAAGCGCTCGATGATTTGCTCAGTAATATGAAGATCGCTCCTGGAAATGAGCATCAAACCGTAAGTTCAGAGCCTCCGCCTCTTCCGCCCCGGCCGAACAAAAGTTATACTTCGATAATTGACAGCTACGAGATTCAGAACAGACCGAAAGTTCAAAGCTTCAACGGTAACGAGATTTTCCAAGAAAATATGTACGTGCCTATGCATCAC
The DNA here is from genome assembly GCA_949699805.1 of Tromatobia lineatoria. Lineage (NCBI taxonomy): Eukaryota > Metazoa > Arthropoda > Insecta > Hymenoptera > Ichneumonidae > Tromatobia > Tromatobia lineatoria. The sequence continues at coordinate 9,547,428 of OX453047.1, read as the reverse complement.
CAGAAATCCGATGTTAACATGAATCGTACTCAAAATCCTTTCGATTACCCTACGGTCAACAATTTCATGCCCCCGTCGTATAATCTTGATTATCAATTCTCTTCCAAGAATAATAATCAGTTGGATTCGGCGATGTGGAATGATTACATTAATAATGAGACTCGGCGAGCGTCTTCTGCAGTTCCGTCGCCTATTCTGACTGCGCAAACGCCCGTTGCGGTTCCTCAAGTGCCGCGAAATGTCACTTTTCAAAATCCTATTGTGCTTAATACAGCGCCCGCGACTTTTTACCAAAATCATCAGGGAAACCTGCCAATAACTCCGCAAGAAATGCGAGTTAAAGATCCAGTAAGTTTGATCACACCTAGGGAAACATTTGAGATGTCTTTGGAGGAGAGCGCCAAAAGTTTCTTCACGCGTTTGGACGCAAAATTAAAGCCTCAAAATCAAGAAACTAATCCCTTCAAGATCGCCATCGGGAGCGATAAGTTCCAAGAGCAGAGCTCTTTGCCGGGTGCGTCTTCTTTGCCGACAAGAAGCTCGGTTATTAATCCTTTCGCGTCGGAAGCCGTTGACACTCAGCGAGACAAGATATCGTCTACGAGGGTCGTTTATGCAGAGGGACCGATAAAGCACGATTTTTCGAGTGGAATTAAGACGCACAGTGAATTAGGCGTAGCAGCAGCTGCTACAACTGTTGAAAACGAACGGGAGAACTTTGAGGCGGCGAAGAGAATAAACGTTGAGTCCTGGATTACACAGGGTGATTATTTGAAGCCGAATTATGTTAATAAAGGTGAATATCAAGTTTCTAACGGAAAGCAGCCGTTCGATAGAAATTTCACGGGCGTTTTTCCAAGTCGAACTGTTGATCCTGTCGTGTGTGCTGATGTGGGGACGAAAAATGTTCTCCCAACGATTCCCGCAAGGACAGAAGCCCCAATCTGTGGATCTCAGATAAGTAGCGAAGTTTTCAAAGCGCCTAACGCGGATTTATCCAATATTGCCACTGGAACGTCAGTGACGCCAGGAATGAAACAAGGAGAGGAATTGAGGGAGGAAATACACAGTAGAAACCTTCCGGCGACAGGAAAAGCTAAGGTTTTGAGTGCAGACAAAACCTGGGACTACAAAGAAATTCGTGAGTATTAGAAATTTATTCAATATGTTTGTAATACTTGTATGGGTCAGTTTGTTTCAATTATTGAAAAGCGTTTCGACGCCACCTTGCGGATCGAGCTCTCACTTTGCCAATGGTTAAGGACGTATGATACGTACAGTCCCGCCAAAAGTGAGTTTCAGAGACAATTTCGATCACTTCTTGATGGGATAAAAATGGGAAAAAAATAATGCATATAAAACGTGCTGAAAAGATTGATTTTGCATAATAATAATCCAAAAATGTTATTAACGAATGGGTGAAGTAAACAATTTTTCAACAAACAATCAGTCAACCTAACTTTTTTCCTAATGAAAATGATATGTTAATCTCTTTGAATACGTACGAATTTTTTCAGATTTTTTTTCTTTATTTTGATTTTTATTTTTATTTTTTTTTGAAAAATGCGCAGAATATAACAATTTTTGGATATGCGTTTTGCAAAAGAATCTTGAGTGTAGTAGATGGTTTTATGCCGAACTCATATCCAAAATTCAATCAAAATCAAAATCAAAATAAAGAAAAAAATCTGAAAAAATTCGTAGGTATTCAAATAAATTAACATATCATTTTCATTAGAAAAAAAGTTAGGCTGACTGATTGTTTGTTGAACAATTGTTTTTTTCACCAATTTGTTAATAACATTAATTATTATTATGCGAAATCAATCATTTCAGAACGTTTTATATGCATTATTTTTTTCCGATTTTGATCCCATCGGGAAGTGATCGTAATTGTCTCTGAAAGTCACTTTTGGCGGGACTGTACGTATCATACATCCTTAAATGTAACGTGAAAAATTCTTCGGTTTTCTTCAAACCATTTCATTGACGGATTAATAATTTGTCGAAAAAAATGAAGATGTATTTTCACCTTGAAAAAACTCAGCTTTCCGAAAAAAATACTGAGAAGGTTTTATGACCTTTGGCCGGAGATAATTCAAGTTGCAATTTGAAAACAGCCAGTGAGAGGCCACCTTGCGAATATATAGAGTAGCGGTGGCTCTCGTCGAGTCAGTAGTAGAGCCCAGATCGAGATCAGACAGACACATGCAAAGGCATTATCAATTTTTTCTACTTGTCGTCTAGTTGCTACCGCGACTCTTGATTTTATTTGACAATTATTCTACTCGTGAATAAAGCTATCACCCGGCGCGGCGTGGGTCAATGGCTGCCGGAGCTCTATATTTTACTATTTATCTAAATCCTCTATTAATTTGGGCGCCATTCAGTTTTCAAGATCTAATGATTTCAATAATTTACTTGCCAACCAGCTCTAATTCGCGATGGACATTCACAGGAGAGAGCAATGGAAAGACCCTAGAAAAATAAAGTTGCAGAGAATAATAACTGAGATCACAATAGAATAAATGGTACGGACGAGATTTCCTTAAATCTAAATGTTATTGGCCAATTTGGACAAAACAGGTTTCCTTGATTTCTTATTGGCTATAGTGCCCAATTATTCTCCAACATTTTGACAACTTCTTCATTTAAAAAAACCAGTTTAATCAAATTATGAGTCGGAAAAATGAAAAATTTTTAAAAATAATCCACTTTGAAATTTAGTGAAAATTTGTCAGCATTTTATTAAAAATTCACAGTGAAGAAATGAGAGATGTGAATCTACTCAATTATTCTATCAATCGCTATCATTCGTCGAAGTCTGACTAAAATTATGAATATTTTCAAATATAAAACTGAATGACAACAATCCATCCGACATTTGTATTTATCAGAGTATTATCATCTCAAACCGTTTCTGTGGATGGATTTATATATTAAGAATGAACGCTGATAAGTGATAAGCAAGCCACTGTTCAGAACAGGCGGCTGAACTACCAAAATGTGTAGTGATTCAAAACTCGCACTGATTTGACTCGCTAATGAAAAAGGACTACTTTAATTCCGTGGCCTTGGGCGAGATCTAAATATAGTTTCCAAACTCTGAGAAAATTACGGCGTACTTTTTTTTCGATCAAATGAACAAACGTAAATGTTGCCGGGTGTACATTTTTCTTAGGACGACCCTAATGTATATATGTACCAATAAAGTGGGCCATTAAAGTGATTCTCTCCTGAAAATATTTTATTCCTTGCCGGCTTTTATAGGGTTTTATACGACAAATCGGATTACCTAGAATTTAGGGTATTCCACGGTTAGCAATTTTGGCTGTGTTCAATTTCAGGGTCCATTTTATTTAAGGGCGTAGAAGCGAAATTTAAAGAAAGGCATCGTAAAATAACTCTTCATATACTTAGTGTTGCAATGGTTTCTTTATATTGATGGTTTTATTTGTAGATCTTTCAAAACAAACGGTCCATCTGATTAATCTTGATAATGAGGGTTGGCTCACGGTTGAGGAATTCATGACAGCGTTTACTTCCTACAAGATTCCCGACGTTATACTGAAGATTCTTGATATACAGAATGCTCGCATTCCGTTCCGGTATATTCAACGAGTCAATTACCCAACGTTGTTCGGCCAACTCGAAAGGTAATTACTAACGTTAATGAATAATTTTTTTATGTATGATACACTGTTGAGAATCGATTGGAAATTTATCGTACCAGCTTGAAGGAAATTCTTGATTGGAAATTTATCTTGAAAGCTTGAAATCATAGGAAAAAAGGCTTAACATTGAATTTGTAGTTTTATACAGACTTTGAATGAATTTTGACCAATAGTTTTGTTGGTCCAATAACATTGATTTTTCACCGCAAAATAGTAAGATTATTTGTTTTACACGAGAAAGACTTATTGTATTCAGCCGAAACAATTACAGAATCTTTGTGCCTATGTGTCGGTAACATTTGAAAATATTGAGAGTGGCACCGGCCAATGATTCGGAGTAAAAAAATAATTTGTTTGAAATAACTGATCAATAGAGAACTAAATTTTTGTTTTTCCGTTTAAAAAAATTACGATCGAATACAATCAAAAGCTTGCAAACAAATATGGCCAATATTATTATATTTTACTTATATCAATTAATATTTTTATAGAAAAGTTGTTTCAGAATGTGAATACTAATTTTTAACATTCAAGGGATCGTATTTTCCAGAAAATTACAGGTTATGAAGGAATAAAGTTATTACAATTTATCCATCGGATGTCGTAACTTTTTTGCTTTCTCAATACCAAACCTAGCGTATTTTTTTTAACTTTTCCAAAGTAGTCACAATATTTCGACCTGATAAATGTTAAAATATAGCGATCGCAATACAATGTTAATTACATTTTGAATGCTTCAATCGTTCCAGAACATCTTTGGCCGTGCCAAGAAACCACAAAAATGCAATCGGCGATGTACTTCACCTAGCGCCACTCAAGTCGCTTCTAAAAATGTTGCGCAAGTTGAAAATCGTCGACCTCAAAGAAGTAGAGTTGGCGGCGAACAAAAGAATTTTCCCGTCGAAAACGACAGCACTTTTCGATGCGTGCACTATTATAACCATTTACGCAAATATTCGACGTGAAGTCTCGTCGTAAAAAACTTGTGTTAAGAATGTACATATTATTGCACACAACGGCATTGGCTTTGGAACTAAAAAATCGATATTTCGTTTATTGAAGGAATGTATATTTTTTCTTACCACAAAAAATCAAATAAAATAGGAGTTTATTTTTAGTTTAATCAGATAGTAATACAAATCAAGAAAGTTTTATATTTTGGACGATAGCGCCGATTTTTTCTTTTTAATTTTTAATAAAAACTTTTGTTCGGGTCACGACTAAGTTATGATTGATTATCATACGATTTAGTTATTTATTGTTTTTGTAGCCCGATGCACTGCGAGTATCGTTAAAAAGTCATTATTTGTAGTCTGTTAACTGCCAATAAATATCATGTTCCCAATGTCTGAATAAAATAAATAATACGTTTTTAAATGATAACAATTCCAATAATCAGGACCCGCCGTATTCTCCCAGATTATCACTTCTACTCCCATCCTTCATCGAAATCTGATTAAAATATTTCTCCGAAAACCCCTAAAATTTCATTAAGTTTGTCTCGTCTCATTTTCGAAAGGGACTATATTTACAAATTACATTTACAAGTAATATTACAAAAATTAAAAAACTCTCGACTGAAAAAAAGTAATTTAATTAATAGTTAAATTGAGTAAAGGAAATATTGTAAAATAATCATCATTTGCATATTCTAGTCGGGAGATCACTTCGTCAAGCGTGTGGAAATCGCCCGAAGACAGTACAGTTATCGAATATTCGTAGAATGAGAATCCTATATCGCATATAAGAAGACTATTCGAATGGGAGATATACAAAGGATACACTATCGAACTAAAAATTCTTGCGCGATACAGTTCAAGAGATGTATAAATAATTATCGTTTATCCGTCAGCCGTAAATTGATATTGGCAGCTTCTAGAAACATTATGATTTTGGTTTCTTGAACTTCCAGTAGAGGAAATAGAGGAAAGCTCCAATGTATGTTGCTTTTGCCACCTGAAAATAATATCATCTTGTATTAGAGCTTTTCTGTCGGTGGATTAATCCGCAGGCAGTCTATCGTCGTTTATTTTTCTCTCACTCTTCTCTGAATACCTATTAAATCCTAATGATCGCTACCATTTTTTTCAAGTTCTTTAGTTTTATTAGGTAACTTTAGGTAACTTTTATGTGTGTTGATTTTGGTGAATATCCATTTGACTTGTTATTTCGACGTTGCGTTATTTTGACATTGACCCATATGGTTGTGCAAAGAAATCTGTCCACTACGAAACTGTTTTGCACTAATTTGTGAACCACTTCGATTACTGAATTAAATTACCACAGACCGAAATGAATTTTATTAGGAAGTGAAGGTAATGTTATGAATAGTAGAGCGAAGTTAACATTTTTCATTTGCAAGTCGTCAAGACGTCAAATGTCAAGATACATTTTACATATTTAAATTTAGTCTCCCATGTTTAAATACCCTACATCACTGAAAAAAAACCAAAAGTTAGTTCAGTATATGTTTCATGAGCGTGAAAAACTGTTTGAATTCATATAAATAATGTCACCGAAAAAAAATGTTGAATTTTTAAGGTGACTCAACCACGTTAATTTTGTAATTGAAGTGAAACATTGTCGAAGAAAGATATCTTTATGAGGGAGGAAACAATAACAAACGGAGATGCTCAGAGAGAGAGAGAGAGAGAGAGAGGTCAGAAATTAATTATTAAAATGTTAAATAATACATTTCTCTCGTTGAAAGTTCATGTTGAATTTCAAATTTAACATGAACTTTCGAACATAAAAAAAATGTTCCGAATATATATATAACGAATATATATATAATGTAAAATACAAAAGTATTTCGTATTTTATAAAGTACTGAAAATACCTGAGAATTATTATTCTATTTAAATATGAATTTTTAATACTCTAAACTACATGATGTTTTTTAAATATTAACCAGCTCTGGTTGGGACAATTGTGTGTAGAACAAAATATAAGATCCATTAATTTCAGTATTTCTTTCGTACTAACATTCGCTCTGCCATACATAGTTTCCGAATTGAAGTGTTTGCTCAGATTTAAAGTAGGTAATTTTCCTCTTAATGACGCTGGCATCAACGAACGCGCGCGTGGTTTGCCAGAATCGTCTGCATCCGATGCTGCGGCTCCCTTGTCTTTTAGGGCGTTACTCAACTTTGAAGGTATTTTTTGCAATTCCGCAGTTGAGGGCATTTTTGGTACCTTTTCCATGAGAGCTTTTTTGTCAGACAATGATTTGCTAAGATCTTCAGCAGCATCCTGTATGAAGCAATAATCCAATAATAATCCACTTTTATATGAATCTATTAATAATCAGAACAATTGAAATAACGCTTTGTGTAAACACTAGTTAATTGCTATCAAATCTTAACAAGTGTTTCTACAATTTTTAGTGGCTTAATAAATTATCGTGGATTCCCGAAGATTATAAGTGAATGTACATTGAGAGCACCCTTAACGAAGTATTCCTTTCGCATAAGTTCGAGTAAAATGAGAGAGAATTGTTAATTATAATGAACAATTCTTTTTAGAGAATTATAATAATGATTCTAATATGTTAATAAAAAATTTATGAAAACAAAAATGTTAAACATATAATTCGAAAACCAAACTTTTTTCAAATATGAAAATGATTCGTTAATTTTTCTGCATACGTATAAATTTTTTCATATTTTTTTTATTCACTTCGAATTTTGTGTTTTTTTCACATCTTTTCTCATATAAAATGGAGAAAAATTGAAAGTGAATTAAAAAATTTAGAAGAATTCATATGTATTCAGAAAAATTAGCGAATCATTTCTATTTACAAAATAGTTGCGTTTTCGGGAAATTCGTTGATCAATTAAGAGTAAGAATTATTAAGCAGGGGTGAAGCGCCTTATTCCAATTACTTGTTGTATTTTTCACTAATGAAAAAAATTGAAAAATCTGTAACACACTTTGAGAGCAGTGAACAGCTTTTCCGTCGCCGTCGAAACTCTTTTGCTATAATCTGTGACTACAGTCTGAAGATCCGCAACAAAATTGTCCGCCACAATGTCCTTGTTCTTTCGCATCGTTTCGATAATATTCTGCGTGATTTTCTTGACTTCCGTCATTTTTTCGTCGAAATATTTCACAAAGCTCTGTACTTCATCAGCAGTCATGATTCTCGTCTGCATCTTACTTTTCATTTCTGCAATTCGCTTTATTTTTTCCTGTGAGATTTTCTCCAATTGCATTTTGTACTCCAGCAGAGCCGAGTTAATTTTCGATAATTCTTCCTTCGAGACTGTCTTCAATAGCTTTAAATCCTTATCCAAAAAATCGCCAACTCGCTTTGTTACCACCTCAAAAAATTCTTTGATTCTCTTCTCAACAGCGGTTATCAAAGATGATATATCTTTCTGTGATCCTCTGTATTTGGCAAATAAAACGTTTACATTTGCTGACTTTTTTGCTCCACCCCCTGAACCGGTCGTGGACGAGATTTTTTCACTCTCCTTCGGAGGTTCCATAGGCTTTTCAGGCCCCTTCGGCTTATCCGATTTATCTGCCATTTAATGATCAATTATTTGCAATTTTGAGGTCATAAGTTTTTTCAATGATGGATCGATCTTAGGTTTCGTGTTGTTTTGCGGTAATGTGAATACAGCAAAAAGAGAATTAACAAAAAACGATAAAAAATCGATAAGTCTTGCACATTGATTCTTTTTCGTTTTATTTTGCTTCCTCATGGAAGAAGCTTTGTTTTCATACAATTTTTTTTTCAAATTTTCATGTCAGGAGACTCAGAATGCCTCAAAACTTCGAGAAAAGTGGTTTGAAAAAAATGTCCGCATGTGGGTGTGCGTGTGCGTGCCGAAATGTATTCAGAAATTTTTATTTTATAGCTTTATGATTATTTAAAAAAAAGTCCGCGCGCTCGAGCTTTCGTAAAATTGGAGATATTTTTCAAAATAATTGTTCATTAGTGCAGTCAAGTGCTCTCAATGTTTGGTATTGATTTTGACCGAAATCAGAAATGCAGTTCGGATCTTATACAGTTTTGAAATTTCCGAAAAATTCACATTATTGCCCTAATTTTTGCAAAACATGATACAATGAATTCAAATTTTATACATGAGATTATTATTACTTAACGATGACTAGAATATAGTTTCATCATAATCTACAATACGGTTCGAATATCTCAGAATTTTTACTTTTAGAAAAAATTATGTTATTGCATTAACTTTAGCAAAATAGTAAACTCAAATTTGATACATGAAATCAGTGATATTCATCGATGATAGTACACATTCCGTCATAATTTGTTATGTTTTTCAGATTTTTTCGAATCTTTACTTTTATGTTGAAAAAAAAGCTGCAAAGTAGAACTTCGCAAATTAGTTAGGCAACATTTTACGGCAAAAAAAGCGGAAATCTGTATCAGGTTTTCTGTTGTAGGCTATAAAATTCTACACATTTCCATTTTTCAGAATTGTATGTACGATGAAACTGTCTCAAATTAAAGCCCTTTAAATAAAAAATTGAAAAATTCAAATATCCCATCAGATTTCTATTTTATGGTATTGAAACTTTGTGAAGTTTTTACAATAACAAAACCCGATTAAAATATTTTTTTTAAGATAAAAAAATGTTGGTGCCTGAATTTCGGTGGCATCATTTATATACATTTTTTTTTAGCAAGGACATGCCTACAAAAGGTCACGATAACTTTTCGTATATTAAAGAGATTGGAGTGCTCCACACTTGTCAAAAGAGTGCTGAATTTATTCTTTAATTTAGACAAACTTTTATGAATCTATTAATTATAATCTACGGTGATTCTCATAGCTGCATCTATCTTTCATTTGAAAAAAATTGAGTTGCACTCGAATTCCACGAACATTGACAGAATAATGCTAAATTTCAAACGGCACATATTCGTTCAGCATTTTCAAAAAATAATCCATATGTTTCGTTTGATTGATATGTATTACGGCACATTCTCTTCCTTTAAAGATGTTCTACGATTTCACTATCTAGATATTTCACAGTATTTCCCATTAAAAAATGACAGGTGTTCGTTTACGAAGAAATTTTATTGATTGGTAAGCAAATGACTGTAATTTTTGAATGAAGAATATGATCAAATATCTGGACGGTGAATACGTAGAGCATCACTCAACGAAAATAATGAGCCGTAACTCTTCGAAATCGGGCGAAAAATACGGATTATTCTTTTTTCAAACTGACCGAATGTATACCTTTTAAAAAATTAGCATAAACCAGTTAATATTTTTGGAAATCCATTGAAATTAATCTTTCTCTAGGTCAAGGATATCTATTTTAATATTAAACACCATTAACTACAGTCAATTGATGCATAAAACTTTGAATACATGATTTTCAAAAATTAGCACTCATTTGACTAGTGCGAAGCGCTCAAACCTCCTTAAAAAGACTCATTCATAATTCGGTTATTTTCGCGCGCTCGTTATTCGAATTTTTTCATACTAACTGCTTCGCGATTGGCGGAATGCGTGTACGCGTTCGCTGCGCCCAAAATAAAAAATGGCCGTCGTCTAGCAGACGAAACCGATAACTGTACTCTATTACAAGGCTCACTTCACTTTTTGCGAATCTTTTCGGAAGACCGGACCATTTAAACTCGCAATATGTCTGAAGACGCGCAGAAACTCACCGGAATCTCGAAAATTTTCAACAATCAGACTTTCCATGGCCGAGCGAATGTGAGTATCGAAAATAATGAAGTGATAACCTCTCTCGTCTTGTTCCACGTTCTTTTCGAACGTTTCTCACTTGGTTTTTTCTCTCTTCTGTTAATTGCAGGTAGCGAAAGCAACATACGCAGCAATGGGAGTTCTCATCCTTTATTTAACTCTTAAACCCAAGAGCAAGAAGTAAATGTGACTAGAATACAGTGTTCTGTCCTTCCGGGTTGTAGATTGCAGATGGCTCTTACATAACAATCGTTTATTAAGAATCTTGTAATGTTACTTTACGCTCTGTGGAATATATATGATTAGCTAAGCTATTGTTGGACTTTTTCTTTTATCCTCGTTCGTCTGCCAAATCTTCATCGTTTGAGTCAATGATATATATGAAATCGAGCTGCGTCGGGCTTGCAAATGTCTTCGATAAGGTAATTGGAAATATAATTTTCGCATTTCTCATTTCATTCGAAATTAAAAGTTATACATGCGGCTTTAAGAAAACAATATATATGACAAACAGTTAAAAATAGTAATGAAAAATACTCTAAATCTTGAAACTGTAGAAGAAATTGTTTGTTTCAGAAGAAAAAGAATGAAAATCCATAATTCTTTCCTTGTCGTAAGGTCTTTTTTTTTCGATCCTCATTCATCTGCCAATTTATTAAGTTTGCTTCAAAGGCAAACTCAAATCGCATTGGATTTGCGACTATCATTCTAGTAACGTAATTGGACATGTAACTTTTGCATTTTTTTCTTTAGATCTTGAAAAGTGAATATGCAAACTTTAGAAAAAACTAAATAACATGTAACAGCTGAAAGTAGTAATAAAACATACCCTACGTCTCAAAATTGTAAAAAAAAACTTTCTTCTGATAAAAAATTGTAGAAATCATTCATTATTTCTTTGCCTAAAGGATTTTATTCTATCCTTGTTTATCTACCAATTTGTCACTGTTTACATCAAGTGCGCTCTCAAGTTGCATTGGGTGTGCGAATTTTGTTTTGATAAAGAAATCTAATTTTTGCATTTCTAATTTCTTAAGATATTGAAAGTTATACATAGGACTTTGAGAGGGAAAAGAATAACATTTAACAGGAGTAATGGAACATACTCCAAATCTCAAAATTGTTGAAGGAATATTTTGTTTGATAAAAAAAATCATGATAATCCATGATTTTTACTTTGTTTGAAGGTCTTTTCTTCTATTCTTATGCATCTGCCATCTTGTTAATGTGTGTTTCAAACCTGAACTCAAATTGTCAAATTGTCTGAGTCTCAAAACTGTTAAAGAAATCTTTCAAAGAGAACATTCGGATAAAAATATATGTAACATTTAACAGCCAAAAGTAGTAATGAAACATACCTTAAGAGGAGCCGAGTCACCTAAAAGAAAGTCGTGATACAAAAGATTCTGTAGATGATACCATTATTTTGAAGAATCTTACATTAATATCTCATTAAGTAAAAATTAAGCACTATATTTCTGCAATTTTTTAAAGACATGCAGTGCACTGAAATGGTGTGAGGAAAACAATGAAAATTTTTACTTTTCGTAATATTCAGATCAATCTGGTGAACAAATTTCAGTATTCTATATCTTATTTAATCTGTCAAAGACTGCATTCTAGTATGCACTTAGGGATTTTTATTCCAGGTCTTTATGACCTGAAAAGTCAAAATATTTAATGGGTGAATAAATCTTTTTAATCAGAAACTCAGTAAATAAGTAGTTACAGAAAATGCAATTCCTACAATCTGTGGTCAGGGACCTTTCAAAATTATCATCAACTCCTTTATTTGATGTACAGAGAACTTTACAGAACTTTAGGAATTGCTTTTTCTTTATTGTGAAATATTTTCACTTTGTGATGCAATAGTTGAAGCTACTGTTAAATTCGATTTAAATATTAGCCTGGTGATAAAATAAATTTAATCATGACTAGCTCATTAATTTATTCTCAAAATAAATTAAAAATTATTCCTACCGTTTGGAGAAAATTTAAATTCAAGCTGCTGTGAGTTAATAAAAAAATGTTTAAGGAAGGGAAATTGCAAACTGAGATCACCTAAATGAACTGTTACAGTATATAGAGATTTATTATTTTATTTACAATAAATATTATATCCAAGTGCACTGTTACAGTATATAGGGATTTATTAATTTATTTACAATAATAGTTCTTCAACAATGCGACATATACATGAGTAAACAAAGTATGAGTTTTATATTTCAAGTACAAAAGTGTTTTTATCGAGAATTACGTAAATATAGTTACATAACAAAAGGCATTTCCATCATCAGTACTCGAGTACATAGAGCTTCCAGTTGCAAACGGAGATTAAGGAGATATTTCCCAATATTGCAAACATCTCGGATTGCAGCCAATTATAAGGGACGAATAATTTGTTCAATATTATTAGCGCACTTCGAAGCTCTTCACAAAGATCTTGACAGCGATATTTATATATATATAATTTGCGACCGAATGACTTAGACCATGTTTTCTTTATTTATACACACACATATATATAAGATAGAAATTCCGTGACTAGAATACGGTATAATTTTATGGCATAGAGAGCGTTTTTGTTTCCCTTTGGCTAAATAATCTAATATATCGTAGGTTCATTATTTATTATAATAAAAAGTCGTAGAGACCATTGAAATATCGCAGAATAAAATTATAACGATAATTTAATGCACACTTCGGTGTATCTTTCATTTCACATATTATACAAATAACTGACTAATAATTTTACAGAACCTGTCTCTACATAATGGATTTGCGCGTGACCATAATTCGCGGCCATTTCGGACAGCGCACGCACAAAATGGCGATAATTCTAATTTTTGGATAGTAAAAAATGAATGGGCTCCATATATATATATATATCTATATATATTCCATTAACTGTATATATATATTTTATATATATACAGTTAATCGAATATCTAGAGTCGCGGTTGCAGCTCGACGCTAAGTTAATAAGAAAATTAATGTTGCCTTCACATATTCACATACGGCCAATGCTTTGCAGTATACAAAACTTCGAGCGAGTGGCGCTGGTGTTGCTCAAAGGGGTCACATTTACCCAGGGCCCGAAAAAAGGTTGATGTTTGTGGTTTTTTTTTTCAAGACAGCGTTGCTTGGAATAAAACCATTCTTTCATTGATTGGAACTACTACGATATTTTTTTCATTGAAAAATAAATTATTAAAAAATATTGAAAAAAAAGATGCTGATCATTGAAATTGTCACCTTTGCTTTTCCGGTAATTTATATCTTTCCTGAAGATTAAGTTATTCTTTTTTATGATTATTATGTTTAACTTCCCTGTAAAGAAATTCTTTTGTGTGATTAATCACCTTTTTTACCGATTTTCAATCAACTTGGACCATATTTGATACCTAAACTTGTACTAGAATGGGAATACTATGTTTTTGCAAAATTCGAAAAACTCCAAATCCCAGAAAATTTTTATGGTTCAATCGATTTCTACGAAATTCGGTATTTGTTGTTGGTCTGTAATAGTCTATTCGTGAACGAAATTTGAGCACAGGATCGTGGGAAATGATAAAGTTGGAGCATCATAACTGATTTTAGAAAAATTTAGAATGTCATAATTTTTTTATCCTTCGACGGATTCACGCCAAATTTGAACTGAGCCTTTGTACACCTGCACTCAACTTGCGTACCAAATTCCAGGCCGATGTCTCGAAAATTGCGCACGCTATCGTGCTAACAACATTCAAAACATACACAAAAAAGACGGGGCCGCCAGACGATGATGTAATATTTCACCGGTGGACATCATATTTCGAGAAGCGCTGGATAGACCATTTGCAAATTTCTACACAATACGCTGACAAACATTTAGAGATCGCTGATGTTCCCCGATAAAACAATTGATTTTGTCAAGAAAGTAACGACGAATTAAAACTCAAACATAAAAAATATTCATGAGAAAAAGTCGTAATTATCACGTAATTACTCAGTAATAATATCCCGAGACCTCCAAAATTATCGGAATATTTCCCAATTGTGATTGTTGTTGATTGTTTTGTCGCTGAGCAACGAGAGGGAAAAGTTTCGGATATTAAAATCACGGGCGCGCGGCGCGAGGGATTTCCGTGCGATACTTATCCCGATCTTTGCTAAGCAGGGAAACTAGAGGGAAATATTACGATTAATTTCGGAGGTCGAGGGGTATTTGTGGGATTATGTTTCGAGGCTGGATTTCGGCTAAGCACAGAGCAGTATTCGAGAAAACAGGAGATCTATATCGGCGTATCTCAGAAAACCTTCACTTTTGTGTTATTCCACTGCGGAATACAATAGTAATTCACACAAAATAAATTATGCGAGTATCGAAATTTTTTTAAGCTCTTCCAGGTATAATCTATCTAAAAAAATCAACCTTATAATGCACCAATTGGTTGTCTTATCCTGGTTCAAATGAGAAAATTATCAACGTTTTCGCATGTAACTCTGATTTTCACGTCCTTTGTACGGGTGTAGCATTAATACAGACCTTCAGAAAAGTAAGAAAATAAATAAGTATTTTTTGTAATAATAATAATAAAAAATTAAAAAAATAAAATTAATAAAGCGTCGAATTTTAGTAAACTGTAATGAACATAATGTACCTAATTGTGATTGCTAAACATGTCTGAAAATTAAGCTCGTATCCTGTGAACGTCTGTCACTCGATCTTGAAGATGAACCTGACATCCACACTGAGAAAAATGAGTAGTTGTGATTACCAATAATTGCTTAAAGCAATCACAGCGCTTATGAATATATTGGTAGCTCCAACGAATTATTGGTAATCACAACTACTCATTTTTCTCAGTGCACCGTTACATGTTTCAGGAACATCAGCTTAAGCTAACTGACCCAAGTATATTGGATGCACATGAAGGTAGATTTATCACGAATTCAATAAAGTGAAATTTATGTTGGAGAGACAATTATATTTTTCGCAGAGTTCTGGGAAATGGACTCTGATTGCTGCGTGGAAAATAAATGTTACGTTCTTCATATCGTTATCCTGCCAATCTAATCAATTAAGATAATGAAATTACATCTGAGGACGTTACTGTTATCACGAATTATATTTGCCCAGATGTGCGCGTCAATTCGACAAAAAACCATGTTTTTCTGGGTCATAGTGTATTCAATTGTCAGATTCAAAAGTATCAGACTTATAAATTCCCATGATAATTTAAAACTATTACTGTTCCTTAACTATATAAATTATATTTTGCGTTAGTAGAGTCATTACCCGTCATATTTTTCATTTTCTGTATAATATTCGAGTAATATTGGATACTAATAATTACCCACCGGAAGGATTGATCCTAGACTTAAGTCTATACTTTTCAATGACTCATTACCTAAGAAGTAAAGTTTTAGTAAGTTGAACACTTATTAAAACCTTCCTTCAGTGTTAAAAGTTGAAACACGGTGAGAGATAGTTCTGAAATCGTGTTTGCATCAAATAAATTATTTTCAGTTGAAAATTACATAATGATTTTTTTATACGCGCAGCCTGTACATGATGATGACTTGTCCATGAACAAATATTGCTTTCTAAAGGTCTTAAAGTAGGTGAAAAAAATTGGTCCGCTCCTAAACTAGATTTTTATTCTTTAAAGCTTTAAAAGTTGATGATTTGGGAGATACGCCCATATGAATCTTACATTGATTGAAAACAAGTGAAAGGCTACTATGTAATCTTTGAGTGCAATTTTCGATGAATTGTTCAATAAATGAATTCGATTACCGAGAATAGCGCGTTGTGATTGGTTAAAATCCAGGCTCGAAAAAAACTTAGCGAAAAGTTTACTTTCGAAAAACTAAGTTTTTTGAGTAAATTTGAGAATGATCTATTTAGCGGCGCTTGAAAAATGATGTCGAGCGGTAAAAAATAGCATTATCGGCCAGTGGCCATTTCTTTATTCTTTCATTATTTATGATAATTTTTTTCCGATAAAAAAACATCGTTTGAATTCTACACATCAATTAAAAATTTTTTTTAGGCCATCCTATCCTTTTTAAAAAAAAAAGGCGACTTTTTTTCGGGCCTTTAGGTCGATGTAGCCCCTTAAAGCGCAAAACCAATATCCAGCTCAACACGAGCAGTTAAACACAATTTTTTTCTATCTATAACTAGTTCTCCACGTCAAAAGTCGACACATCATGAACTCAACGGCGGAAAAGTTGTCACAGTCAATATAAGACACAATAAAAGTTCACTGATAATTAAATTCGACGCAAAAACTGTTGAGAGCAGAAACCGTCACGACGAAAGTTTGCGCATTAAAACCTTGATACTGCAAATCCCTGCTGAAAAAATCCGATGGAACATGACAGAAGGCATCGGATTTCAAAACCAATAACACGATGCCTTGGTAAAAATATTGATATCTCTTACAGGATTTATTTGAAAATTCATCAGTTTGTTATATTCTGGCCCTGAATATGTTCGTTATAAATAATAATGGGTATAGAAATTGTAAAAAAAAATAAATAAAAATCTCAGCTGCTTTTCACGGATGGAACAATAGCATAAAAAATCGGGGATGAAAGCCACAAATAAAAATAAAATTAATTCGAAAATATGTCGCGTCTCCATTTCCAGCTCAAATCCATATCACCAAAAATATTTACAGTAATCGTTAATATATATTATTTATTTTTTCTTATCTGTGTATCTCACTTTTTAAATATATTTTCAAATATCTATTAAAGATCGAGCTTAGAGGTCTGAGCACCTGCTCTATTTTCATTACCCCACATTCCACTCTCACTTACATTCAATCGCACATCGTTTTTAATTTTTGCAATTTTTTCTTACGGTTTCATTAGTTTCATTATCACAATCGGAAACTTTCGTTCATCGCATACTGCACAATATTGCACTGCTCTCCTTTCACACGTGTGATAACCATATTCTTAACACATACATTTTCAACCAATAGTTTCACTCTATTAGAAATTTACTCATCCGTTGCAAACAAAAAAAATTAATGGATTTGTCAATATTCAGAATTTTTTTGAAAATAACAGTGCAAAGGAAGTTATTAATATATTAATGAAAACGATTGGAGGAAACTTTAATATTTTTTATGAAGTCTTCTATGGGTTGTTTAAAGTGCATGCGATTAAAAAAATGATATTTTATGTAACTTGAAATTTTAGTTTTGAGAATTTTTTAGTTCGCAATTTTTAGAAAACTGCTCGCTCAGTTTGAATA
The DNA here is from genome assembly GCA_949699805.1 of Tromatobia lineatoria. Taxonomy (NCBI): domain Eukaryota; kingdom Metazoa; phylum Arthropoda; class Insecta; order Hymenoptera; family Ichneumonidae; genus Tromatobia; species Tromatobia lineatoria. The sequence goes on along the minus strand of OX453047.1, from coordinate 9,529,798 downwards.
GCACCTTCCAACTCTAAGGGAATAAAAGTTTTTCATCCACTGTCGAACGGAACTCTTCAGTGTGAGCAAATATGGTTTTCTGGCAGGTATAGTATGGATACATTATTTACAATACGCTGATTGTAAATAATGTATTAATAACTTGTTAGCATTATTATTATTGCAAATTAACGTTTTCACTATATTAAAATGACGATGATTCTTCAAATCATTTTTTAAAATTATCACGTAGATGTGAAATTCTAATCGGATGGAACTTTTGATCGGGAACGGCTGTGCAAAAGCCTCTTAGATGCTAAGTGCGCCGATTTATCGGACGATATACTCAGAAAGTTCATAATAATAACATTTATCGATATATACCCCGGGAAAAATTATTACATATGCTCATATATAAAAAATTTTCCCTGGGAAGCGAATAATTTACAATGGTGATGATAACAATTACTTAAAATTTATGGAAATACCGTTGCCAGCTCGAGTCGTCGCAGTTTAGCGAAGAAACTACATATACTTTCTAGGAATATCAATTTTTTTAAAAACCGTGTCACTTCTTTGAACGTTTTCGAAATGATGATACTTATTTTTTTTAAGCTACTTGATGGATAGAATTTATCTATTGAGATAACATGTACACCGGGAGAAAATAATGGTATTAGTAACTAAAGTGACAACTATTTATTTTTAATTCGTACAACCAATCTTTTGATACCGGCGGTTGAAAAATAATACGAAAAGAATATTGAAATAATATCAAAGTGGAAAGTATGAAGAGTTTGTCGTACTGAACGAAATTATACTATAATTACACGTGTATTCAAGTATTAACTTTGAAATGGACATTCGAAAAAATATTGGAGTATTTTTTATTTGGATTGTAAAATCAATGAATTTAAGTTAAAACTGATATTAATTTAAAAATATTCGATATGCGAATATTTTTTTTGTATTTCTCCTCATTCTTTCATTTCAAACCTATTTTAATACTCTTTTCATACCATTTTTTACGCGCGGGTCGTTACCATAACTGTTTTCATAGTTACCGTAATTATTGATTGATAAAACCAACTTATCTGTGTAAAGTTTGATCGTTATTGTGTAGACGTAGATCGTACTACAATGTTTAATCTCGAGAACGCGACTCGTAGTATAATGAAAATAGTTGCATGGAATAAAAATGATCAGTTGTCATTTTATAATTGACTGTACTATTATGATTTCTCTGAGTGAAGAATTATCGTAGAAATGGGCGAAGCTTTTGATTGTGCGATACTCAAATCCGTTTTTTTTAAGGCTCGGATAACCAAATGCACCAAATGTGCGAGAGAGACAGACTTATCGGCGTTTTACATTAAGGGGGTCGTCTAATGTCTAAGGTAAAAAATCGAATATTTTTGAATAAATCACATGTAAAACTTGTGTAGAAGACGTGGGTAGAAGGATTTTTTAAAACAGAAGCCGTTCAGAAGTTACAACCGTAAATCGGAGCCATTTTCACGAAATACCATTTTTTCAAACTGCTGCTATAATATCTCAAAATATAATTCTGCTCAAATTTCCACATCATCTTTAGTACATATATAGTAGGGTAGCCCTAATTTCAGGGATATTTTTAAATTTTCAGTCTCACACAATAAAAAACATGTTTTCGGTGAAAATGCATTTCTTGCAAAAATGGCACTTGTAAAAAATTAATAAGAGGTCGGTCACGAATTTCGAACACTTTTTCGAAACTATTATTTTTCTTCTGTTTTTGTAATCTCTTATCCCTCGTATTATTTTGTTATATCAGTCCTGATTTATGGTTGAAATTTTGAGAAAAAATATTGAACTCAAAAGGTCGCTCAACAACGAAACACATTTGGAAAATAATTTCTTTTTTTTTTCGTAATCATGAATTATTTTCAGCTCTCATCCCTGATTTTCTGTCATTATCTAACGCTTAGTGCATAGTTAAAAATGTTATGAAAATATTACTGAAGCCATTCAACGAAGTAACGAAGTAATTTGGTTTTTCTTGACCCTGAAGATATCTGCATCTGCTTATTTAATGACTCTCGTCAGCAATAACTTACGGACATTTTTCAACTTTAAACTAAGCGTTGCATAATAAGACAAAATCAGGGGTGTGAGTAAAAAAAGAAGAAGAAGAAAAACAGAAATAATTTATTTGAATTTTTTTTTGTCGTTGGACGACGTTTCGACGTTAATTTTTTTCTTAGAAATTCCAAACATAATCTAGGAATGAGATAACGAACTAATTTAAGGGGTGAGAGAGACTAGAAAAATTAAAGAAAAAAAAATTATTTTAAAAATTTTAAAAAATGTCGATCGAACTTTACATAATTTTTCGCAAGCTCCATTTCTCGCAAGAAATATTTTTTCACCGAAAACATCTTGTTTATTGGGTGAGAAGAAACATTTTTAAATAACAACGAAATTTGAGCCAACCTAATATGTAGCTACAAATTCAATTTAAATAATGAAGATTGTTTCGTTAGTTTTTTCTACCAGCTGAATGGAACTCTCAAAAAAGTGCGAAAAATTCGATTTTTTTTTCTAAGCGTAATAAAAAAATTTTTTTTTTTTGGAGTCCTGACTCCATTTTAGTTTCATGAAGAGCCTCAAGTCTCCTAATCGAAATGATGTTAGGTTTTTTAATTTTAGATGAGCAGAACAGCCGAAATCATGGCAGCAGTGAAGCACCTATTTTTTAAAATGTGTCCCTTTTGGGCGATGTACCTCCCATTATATACAATATATTAGCCTAAGAAAATTTACACAGTTTGTAAGCAATGTCACTTATATACAGATCAGAAATTTTTTCATTTTTATGGTTTGTCAAAAACAAAAAAAAATTCCAAAAACGCATTAAAAGTACAGCTTTCCCACTAGACGACCCCCTTAAGCGACCAAAGTCCGATGGTTGTAGAACCAATTTTTAGAAAATATAAATATATGGAACAGTGAAAACGATTATAATGCTGTAATGAAGCATTTTGATATTTCTTTGTCCAGTACTTTCTCGAAAACAGTAAAAAATTGCTTAACCGAATTTTGTACGTCGATACTATGAATAGCACCGAATGTCTTTTCCCATAATTTGAGGTAATAAATTGTTGATTCGCATAGATAAATAAACTTTATGAATAGTCTCTTTTAATATATTGAAACATCGCGAGATTGATCCACTTCATTCTGATGTGGTAGTGTGTTTTATTTATCTTAAAAAAGATGAAATAAAAATAATTTCACAAAAATTAAAAAAACTCCCGCCTGAAGATTAATTAATTAACAAATGAGGTAAACAGAAAAATTATAAAATAACAAAATAACCATTCGTATAACATATTCGGAGAATCTTCACACCGAACAAATTTCCCAAATATGGTATGCGAATGATTATTTTGTTATTTACAACTCGTTGTGCAACCTAATTTGTTTATTAATTAAGCACCTTTCCATTCAGAAATTTTTCAATTTTTGTAATTTTTTTTTTCGTTTAGTAATATGTATATCTGCAGACGAATTTTTGTACACAACATGGATTTGTCTGCTTGCTAGCTTTACACACGAAATATTTTTCCACACTCCCGTTACATTTGTCTAGCGTGATCATTTTTCTTAATTAATGCAGTTCCCTTTTCTTACCAACTTAGGAGTCGGATTTTTACATAAACTATTTATATATCAGGTTTGTAAATGTCATTTTAAACACACTTATATGAATTTGAATTCTCATAACATTTTTAAATCTCTTTTAGACTACAAATAGACAATCAAAACTAATGCTTACAAACTGTAAATAGTTGAGTGAACTAAGGCGAGGAGCAACAATAACAGAGTCCCAGATTCGAATTCTATCAATAATAATTAAATTTACATTTCTTCATTCGTGACTAAATATGTACCAAATTATCAAATAATTGCAAAAGTGCAATTGAAAGACAATTATTTTTTAATTTACGGTGATTTTGTTACACGTTTTTTTTTTATAATCGCCGAAAAACAATTGAATAGAAATATTATCAACAGTCATTCAAAAAGTCGTTTCGATCCGTCGTCTACCGAACGTCCGATTTTTTTGCTGTTGTTCTTAGAGTTGTTGCGACCAGTTTTTGGTTTATTTTTTGCGGAAAAAGCATCAAATGTTTATTTTCCAGTAAACGTAAAGTGATGTGTAAAGTATGTGTAAAGTAGAACTTTGCACATTGCTTCTTCATTAATTTTCATCTTTCGCAAAGCCGCGTCTATGGAGAGAATTTATATTATTTTTGGCCTTCCATAGAGAAAGTTTTTAGAATAGAAAGTCAATACGTAGCAGAGCTGAATGTTATTTTCCTGTGTAGGAAAATTCCGACGATTCGTTGGAATTTTACCTGAATTAGACTCAAACGGATATTTTTCAAGAATTAAAAAATCTCAAAAAAAAAAACCGATCCGCTTACCGATTTGCCCAGAATTCAACTCCAAAGATCGCATCACTTTTTGAAATTTTCATCCGATTTTTCAGCCCGATAGCGAAAAAATTTCGGCAGCTAGAGAACATACGATGATTTTTTTAATAATTCAATATTGTATAAAATGTGAACCACTTTACCGATCTTCACCAAATTCGATATCTATTACAACTGGATATTAATTTTACCTTGCGGAAGATTGGAGCATTCTCGGTCGGAGTTTACTTTAATCAGAACAGAAAAAAGTGTCAAAAATTCCGTAGTCTATAAAACCCAAAAAGCTTTATGGATTTCGCTCAAATTTACTACCGAGGATACAGATGTTTTTTGCAAAATAAAAAGTCTTATCAATTCTGGAATATAAGAAAAGTGTTGTAAATGTAAATATAATAGGAAGGGGCTCCTCGACCAGTGTACCAAATTTCAGCTTAATTTTTAAAACCGTTTTCGATTTTGTAACTTGCAAGTCTGCCACACACATGATATGAAAGATGGGAAATTTTTTTCAAATCGAAAACAAAGATTGAAATATATCGAAATACTGAAGCTAGCTTATTAGCATTCTGATTGGTCAGACAGCGATACTGTAGAGATAATTTCAGTCATATTTCATGGGTGCTACGGAGTCACATAATGGGCCAGGGAGGTTAAAATACTCTAGACATAACCTAACAACGCACGCGGTCGTCGGGAGACGTAAAGATGCAAATATCTACTAATAAAAAGAACTTGAAGGAATGCGAGCGAAGCAAGCGCATTGAGGCTAGTATTATTAAAAAGTAAATGTGTCTAGCCCACACAAATTATTCATAAGCATATTGCTATGTTCTATATTGCATTTTTTTAAACGCTATGTCTGAACGGACTTATTTGACATGAGGATTGTTCTAGGCTCACAATAAAAAACAGTTTTTCCGATAGTAGTACATTACGATACGAGGGTGAATAAACTGTTTTTAACAAGTGTGAGTTATTTGCAGCACGAGCCGGAAGCAAGTTTTTCAATCACACGTGTTAAGAGACAGTGATACAGAGCTGGAAATTTGGTCGTTCAATTTTAAACGGCTATAGCGCTGTCTCTCTCGTACCTAACCTGATTTTTTTGTTTCTCGGTTCACCCGATGATAACACTGCGAGTTTCGAAGAGCCAGTACTCAGTAAACAAAAAAATCGATTTCGTTGCTGCTCAATAAGTAACTGTTACATAAGACTGTTGTTACATAACAGTTACATTGCTGAGTGGAAAATTGTAATAGAGCAGCAACGAAACCGAGTTTTGTGTTTACTGGGTAGCTTAACCCACTTCTGCAGTATTTTCCCACGTTCGCTTAAAATTTAAGCGTTATTTGCCGAATAGTTTAGAAAAAAATAGGTTACGAAATGTTGAGCTGTGGTGGGAGAAGTGCCACTGCCTCTTAACCGATAGTATTTTACGATACTAGTGCGATAAAAACTTTTTCTGACGGGTGTGAGTTTGCAACACGTGCCGAAGGCAAATGTTGTAATCACCCGAGTTGAAAAAAGGTTCTCGCACGAGTTTTGTAAACAAATTTATGTCACTAGTGCGAGAAGTGCGGTGTGTGAAGTCGGCACTTCAGGCACTTCACGCGTGGCATAAACGTTTTTCGCTCGATTATCGTACAAAATTCTATTCTACAAGGTGTGAGAAATGCGGCTTTACGCACGGTTCGCGCTCATAAATCTCCTTTTTCACACCCTGTGACATAAAATTTTGTACGACACAAACTCTCGGTGCAAATTTGTCAGAAAAATTTCATCGCAATGATACTGTGAAGTACGATTATTTCACCAGATGCGAGAATGGATTTTTACGCGTGCGAAGCGTGCAGCAAATTCGTTAGTCTCGCGCCGAGTGAAATAAATAAATTCTTCACCTTGGATTTTTCGTGTCCTTTTTTTTAATTACCAGCCAAGAAATTAATAGTTTGGAAAAACCGCAGCTATAATTTTCTAGGGATCAATCCTCTCTTGAAAAAGACACGGTACATCGAAAGCCGACATATCGAAGACTGAAGCCACCTTTCTAGCATTCTGATTGGTCGTCGATGGCTTCGACATAAAGCCAAATTCAGACTGTTATAATCGCTGCAGGATCGCGAGTGGCGCGCTTTTTGAATTGCTATTTGAATTGCAGTCGTGAAATGGAATACATTTTTCTTCCACAAATAATTTTTTTTTTAATTTCATTTTTCTTCGTGAAAAAAATACACGGTACATCGAAAGTCGATTATGTCGGAAACCTGAAGCAGAAATACAATCACGTAAAATGATGAATGATATGAATATGCACATTTCTGCACATGCTCAGCCATAAGAAGAGAAAAATTGAAAGGAAACGAGTGCGAGCGAAGTGAGCGCGTCATTGATAATTTCAGAAAACATACATGTAAAGTAATAATTCATCTATCGAAAGTAAACAAGAATAAAAACAAGTTCATTATAAGAATTATGAAAAAATTCAATGTAATTATAAACTAAATTAAACTTTTCAGTTCAATTTAATGGAATTATAAATAAAATAATTTTTTTTTATCCAATTTAATGTAATTATAAACTAGATTGAATTTTTTAATCCAATTGAATTTAATTTTCAGAGATTACCGCAACAGCTTCAGAATGAATGTCGCGTGTTTCGACAGAGAATGCGTCATACGGAAGACGTTCAAGTATCGGAAGTAGGCGTGCGTGCCTCTTCGTCCCCGGTGACTTGCTTGTTCCTTCCCCTACATCGTAGAGTGACATTAAGTGTACAAGGAATCAATATCCCTCTAATATGTACATCCTAATTCATAGCCTTTCCGGTTACGTTTCGGAAAAGAAAATGAAGCTCTCGGTAAGAAAAAAAAAAAAATTATGAAGAAGAAGAAGACTCGTCAACCGAAGACTCCAGGGAGCGCATATATAGCCATATGAGAAGAGTGTCGTCCTCATCCAAGTATCCTCGACTTCCAAGGAAATCGGATTGCCTCTTGAGAAAAGAACGTGACACTTTCTCCCCATTCGTCTCGCTTCTCGACTCTTTACTCTTCAAGTGTGGACCTCAAGATGCTCTGCGTCGATTCTTGTCCAGCGACTCGAGATATCACAGTTCTGCAGTTCGGGACAAGTTTTTCCACGGTTATTTCACTGGGAGTTGAATGAAGAAAACGAAAAAAGTCGCTTCGCTCTATAGCTGCAGCAGAGAACTCTCTTAAAGGTCAAATAGTCAGATAGTCTTAAGTCATTTCAAAACTAATCGTGCAATCCTTTCGTAAAAAGTTCATGACTGACAGAACCCGTTGTTGTCGATCGATTCGTGCTATGATTGATCAGCGGTGTCGCACTGAGATTTTTATTTCGCTTGTGTCAAATGTCGGTCCTATTATAAAGGTAACCTAGTTTTTAACTCTTGACTGCTCCTTCGAGGCTGAAAAATGTGAGTTTAGGGTTTCACGACGATCAGCTGATTTGATCGATTTCTTTGTCCTCGAAGAAGATAGAAAATTACTTAACTAAATTTTGTACGTTGATTGTGTTAATAGCGCTCAATGTTTTTTTCAATGAATGGCGGTGATCAATTGTTGATGCGCATAATTAAATTAATTTTGCAAGTAGATTGCTTTAATACACTTGCGGTCTGATTCTACCGTTTGGTTGGTTGGTTTACGGCTGGATTTTGGTAGGATTTCGGTAGGATTGGAAAGAAGGTTGATATTCGGTCGAATATCATTAGGATTCGGGTTGTATAACCGATAATCAACTGAATTTCTACCGGTTGTTTCGTGCAAAAACTTTTAACCAAGTTCCAATCGTTTAAGAGTAAGTTTACAGTTTGATTATCGGTTGATTTTATAAATTCCTACTATTCCAATTCCATCGATCGGTCATTCGGAAAAAGTCTGTAAATTTGCCAATAAAAAAAATATCCGTTTTTTAAATAAAATAAGAATTTTTCCATTTTTTTGGGAAAAAATCATACTCATCCGTATGTGATAATTATTTTGAAGCATTCCGCTCGAAATCTAACAAAAATCGAAAACTTTTATGTGGGCAAATTCCAGAATTATTATGCGAAGACATTTTTTGCAGTAATTGCAAATATCCAAGATGTTCGCTCTTGAAAAAAATGGGATTTTTAAAAATGTCCTTTTAATAAATCTGGGAAAAATCACAGAAGGATCCATTTAGTTGTACTTTGATATATCCAATTATGACGTCATGATGCGTCAGGATATCCAATTACGACGGAGATCGCAGAGGGTGGAAAGAAAGTGGCTAAATCGGGAGAAAATGCTTCATATATCGTGTGTATACTTCATTTCTGTAGGAGGGTAGCTATTCGTAGGTTCATATAATTATCTTGTGGGAGGAAATGTGAACACTCTTAACTAAGTACCAGTTCTGGGAAATGGCTTATAAAGCTGCTTTTTATAGTATCTAAAATTGACGGAGAATGTATATTTATGTGTGAAGCTCTCTTAAAAAGATATGTTAAAGGAATGATTAAATCGGAAGTATGTCGTGAACGGATCGTAATTAAAAATACGTCTGGGTAGACTCAAATATTGTTTCGTTAGGTTCGTTGTAGCTTTAGCTATTTTGACGACCGTCGTTTACAGCTGATTCACCGTAAAAACCACCTTCAAACAACCTGATGGTTGAAAAAAAAAAAAACGGAAATCGGTTCAACGACCGCGAAAACAACCACCCTAAAAATATTACTCGGTTGTTTTTTCGGCTTTCCATGGTAAGTCGAAAAAAACGGCCGCATAAAATTTTTAGGGCAGTCGTTTTTACGGTCGTAACGACCAACTTTCGGTTTTTATTGTTGCAAAAAACCACCCGGTAGTTTTTATTATTTATAATAAAACGGTGGCTGTTAAGATTGCTAGGGAGGTAAAAAGACAGAAATTATAGCGGAAATCAATTAAAAATGACGCCGATGACATACAATTAGCCCCGTGACATCGATATTGGCATAGACCAATCCGAAAGCTTTTAAATTGGCTCTGGTATTTCGATATATTTCGACTTTTAATGTTCCATGTACTTTGATTTCATGAAAACATTTTTTTTCGAGATTTTGATGAGTGTTTGGCATCGAAAATTCAATCGCTGATAATTCAAGAACCGTTCTATCGATCAAGTTGATATTTAACACACAACTGAAGCAATCTTCCTTTAGTTATAGCAGTTTTTCTTTACAAAATATGTACATAAATTTAAATTTTACAGAATTTTTGACTTTTTCGAAAAATAACGTGATAATAAATTTTGAGTTCTTTTGCAAAAAATTTTTTTAATAAATGAAGATATATTCCATGGTGTTCGGTATTGAACTTCGCCAAAATCGGAAAAACATTCAGATTTAATAGAAATTTTGATTTTTTTGAGAAATTTCGAAAAATTTAGGATTACACGTCGAAATTTTGTATGTAAATAAAATAATGTTTATCGATGCTGGATATATAATTTCGTAACAAGCGCTATAATAAATCTCTCTCTCAGTTTTATAGAATTCCGGATTTTTATTCAAATTACGTTATTATATAAACTTCCAAAAAATTTGTCCCAGCGAGTCCCAATTTCGCATACAATAACAATAATATTTATTGTTGGTGAATACTGATGTATTACGAATCTTTCTGCAGATTTCCGATGAAATAATTTCGCGGAAATCTACAGAAAGATTTGTAATACATAAGTATTCACCAACAATAAATATTATTTTCATTCTAAACAAAATTGGGACTCGCTGGGTCAAATTATTTTAGTGGAAATCTGCAGAAACATTCGTATTTTACAGGTATTTGAATTTTACTTCGTTATTTACTGACGGTTAAAATTTCGCTAAAACTCAATTCTGACAATTTATTCAAACCGAAGATGCAAAGTTGAACTTTGCCCATTACTACCTCAATGTTTTGCAGTTTTTACAAAAGCCTCTTCTATGAGGAAGCCAAAATCGTTGAACATATTTTCGTATGGAGCTAGCTTTCCAAGTAGTTAAAAATAATGAGACAACAATGTGCGAAGGTTTACCTTGCATTCTGGTTTTAAGGAAAGTTTCGCAAAGGTTTTCAGCTTGCATAAGGATTTTCCGTGAGCATTCCACAGCTAGTTGAGGATTAGAGAGAAAAAGGAAGCATTTCACATCAGGAATTCAAGAAAGCAAAATGCAAGAGGATTAAACTAATTTTCTCGAAAAGTTTCCACACAGCAACAAGCTTCGGAAAATAGCGATGCGACTTTACTTTGGATTAGTTCTGATGCTGCATCCACCATTCGGTATAAGTAACGACCGTCTTGAACATGAAGCATTCTCTGTCAATTCAACCACTCATTTTTTCGTCCACCTCAAATCTGCTTTAAAATTAATCATATCAAAGTACCTTTAAAAAGCACGCTATATGAATTTTTTTAGATTTTTAAATCCAATATTTAGAAAAATGACATTTTTTAAAAGTGAAAATATCTCGGAAAATTGAAGGTACTGAAAAAAAAAGTCTTTGCATGAAAGTTGTGGTTTTGTGTTAGCTATTAAATGGGACATTAAAAACACTTCTCATGAACTGGTAACACTGATTTATTAAATCGAAAGCGGGCATTCTTCGTTAAATTTACAAAAATTTTTTTTTTGTTGTCTTAGAAAATTACAGAGTATTGCTGCATGACTGTCGATATCGCAAAAAAAACCATCTGATTGATACTGATTGACGTTCCGGTATTGAAAAAAGGGGGAGTAGGAAAACGGGGGAATTATTTTTTTGTACCAAAACCTCGATTCGCACCACTCTGATGATTTTTTTTGCAATATCAACAGTTATGCATACTCTGCGACTTTTTCGACCCAAAAAGGAATATCAGTTTTCCGATAAAAAAATAATTTCTCCGTTTTTCGATAAAAAACATATTCACCGGAATGTGATAATTATTGCAACCATTTTGCTCAAAAGCTAACAAAAAACGACAATTATTATGTGGAGACATTTTTATTGAGTAATTTTAAGCTTTCGACATATTTGCACTTTTAAAAAATGGCACTTTTTGAATGTCAATTTAAAAAATTTGAATCAAAAGCACATTGAGTGCTTTTTAGTGCCTTATATATGCAATCATGGGGTAGATCGGAGAGGGTCGAAAAAAAGTGGTTGCATTGACAGAGAATGCTTCATATATGCAATTGCTCTTACGGTTTATATCGAGTTTGGCTCCACGGAAACTTGTCTGCGTCTTGCACTATCAACTGACAATTCACAGAATCGCGAGCGCGCTCAATTGAACTTTACGGAGTAAACGTTTCGTAGATAAAGGTACGAGAACCTTGGACTTTTATACTCACTGAACGTGCAATGCATGCCGTGAGCGGCGCGAGATAAAGGAAAAAAGAGCCTGGCTTATAGTCTTAGCGCACTATCTCGCTGTATTAAGGATGCATCACACAGACATATACTCAACGCAAAATTCGGTTTAATTATTTTTTAATTTCAGGATAAGAGAAAAACTTAAAAATCTCAACGATACTCAAGATAGTATTAGAAACATTTTATTCCAGTAATAGTGACACTGTGAAACTTATTGGCATATCATATTGATAGCGTTTCGAGCACTGAGAGAAAATTATCGTATTATTAAATTGTGGAATTATAAAGTGACAACTATTCACTATTAGTTCATACAACCAATTTTTGTCTAGCTGACACAACTATCAAATAGTCACCATGATTAAGTTCGTAGTAACCATAATTATGTTCATTAGAGTGTGCCAAAAAAAGGTGACATTTTTTTTCTTAGTTCTCCGCCCAAAATATTGTAGAATACGTCTTGGTAATGATCCTGTCAAAAGCGGAGCTCATAGTTTTAATTCTTAGAGGTCCATCATCGCGTTTCAAGTTTTCCCATTTAAATAACACAGGAAAGTGATTTTTTCCCATTCTTTCTCTTTGCAACCTAAGAAGAATTTTTTTTAAATAAAATCAATGACTACACATTATGGATCATTAAATTTCGAACAAAAAATCTTATTGAGTCGAATTTCTATCTTCAATATTTGATTGATTACAGAGCCTTGAAATTTTTTATCGGATATGCGTAAAAAACCATCAAAATAAGATTCAATGAATCTGTAACTTAAAACCGTTAATAATACATAAAAATTCACCCAGATTTTTCAGAAAATGTTCCAATAAATTTCTATTGACTTTTTTGTACTAAAATCAGTAGTTCACTTAATGACAGTTAAAAATACAAAAACCATAACTTTTTTAATCCGTAACTTTGTAAATGTCAACGATACGAAAAACTCGTTTGAAACTTTTTTCACGGAAAATTTACAACATTAAAAATGTCAAGGCTCTTTAATGAATCAAATATTGAAGAAAGAAATTCGACTCAATAAGGTATTTTCTTTGAAATTTAATGATTCATAAGATGTAGTCACTGATGTTATGAAAAAAAATGTCTTCTTAGGTTGCAGGGAGAAAAGAATGGAAAAAAACAATTTTCCTGTGTTATTTAAATGGGAAAACTTCGAACGCGATGATAGACCTCTAAGGATTAAAATTATGAGCTCCGCTTTTGACAGGATCATTACTAAGATGTATTCTACGATATTTTGAGCGAAGAGCGAGGAAAAAAAAATCGCTTATTTTTGGCATACCCTGATGTTTATATATAGTTACCATAACTATGTTCATAGTGACTGTAACTATGAAAATAATTGCATGGACTAAAAATTAAGTTATGAAGGTACTGTTAAAATTTTAAACCGACCTATAAAACGGTGCTCAAGTAATCCATCCTCCTAGTTGGAAAAAAGTGGTTTCGAGAAAATCGCGTTTAAAGTTTTACGAACACGCTGATCGCGCGCTCCGTGATGTGGGTCAAAAACGATAGTCGAACGTATAAAATTTTTTTTTTACTGAAAGACCCACTGCCTATTGTTTTTATGAAACTAAAATATTGTTTGAGCGAAAAAAATATCTTTCCCGAATTCTAAAGTGGTGTTACCCTTTAATAGTTGTCACTTTACAGTTGACTGTACTATTACGATTTCTCTAAAACGTATATGTAACTCACGGGCGTATCTAATAAATATGGAAAATATATTTGATATGCGTTTAGCGCTAAAAAGTTCTATTTGTTAAATAAATTGTCCATATATATTCTTATTTCCACACGAGCACGACTTTGTTAAACAATTTATTTCAATTTATTTTTGTTACTTTTTATAGTTTTTCTTTCGTTATCAACGAATTTCGGGCTTGGCATATTCTTCGTTATAGTTCAGTGATTTAAAAAGAATGTTTTGATTGGGACCAAAATGAACACCGTAGCTCGTGGCATATCGAAGATATGTTGATTTTAACAGTTCTAAGAGGAAATTTTTTCTTTCATTTTATCGCACTGAGATTTAAAAAAAATTGTGACCACTCAAAAAGTTTGTGCACGGACTCGCTTTTGGTTAATCCATATAACATCTCGCTAGTGAATTGGGACGAGGAACAGGCATTCATTCAATGAATTTGAATGAATGCCTATTTGTATAAAATAAATAGGGTAATTATTATGCAAAACTCAACATTTTTCCACATTCCGTTAAAAATTATAATAAATCTAGTTGAAATATTTGTTTAAGAGAAATTCGTATGTTCATTAGTTTACTAATTATCAATCATCAAATCATAAAAGTATTTAAAATACATATTCATTGTATGGATGCACATCCCAACTTGAGACAATCGCGTATTCGTTGATTCAACTCACAAACTAGTTATCGCCACTAGGTGAATTGTTCTAGCAGCTCATTTATAGGCAACGCATGAAATGGAAGTTGTTTCAACTAACCTTTTTTCCCGGTGACGTTCGATCAACACGAGTTTTTTTTAAATGTTTTTTGTCCATGGCGTATACGTTATATCTGTTAAAAAAAAAGTTTCACATGATGCTCAGAGACCACCTACTGCATATTTTCCACCTGCTACTACCGTTAGGGGCTTTATTGAATTCAGAGCCTTTCCGATGTGGAAGCGTATTTTTTGTAACACATGTACAGCAAATGTCCATTATCGTGTCTGCAACGCGTGGCGAAAGCAGCGTTTTTTTTATTAGGTATGAGAAAGACAGACGGTTCATGCGCAATGTCGCGCTCTTTACTTATTTACACACATATTGCGCACTAGTGCGCACAAATTTTTTTTTTGCGCACTTTCGAGACAATGCAGCCATAAAAAAATAACTGTTGTTAAAAGTTGCTTTAGCCGTTTATATTAATGTGTATAAGGTGCTTCGGCGAATGACGGCTTCATGTTATTTTTTTGTTTAAAACAAGTTTTGACGTTTCGCCCTGATCAGGGCCACATTAGAAATAATTTATGTGTTTCCTATTTCGGAATTGAATATGTGACCGCTCTTAATTTTAAACTGTCATACTATATTTGTTAGCTGACGTTATAGGTATTTTTTGCTCCTTTTCGTTTTTTGAAAATATCTGTTGATGTGGTTGATGACGAGATTAAGGATGTATAGGAGATCAAAATAAATGAAAAAAATCTGAAAAAATTCGTATACATTCAAATGAATTAACATATCATTTTTATCAGAAAAAAAGTTAGGTTGACTGATTGTTTGTTGAACAATTGCTTTTTTACCGATTTGTTAATAACATTTTGGGATTAATATTATGCGGAATCAATCTTCAACACGTTTTATATGCATTTTTTTCCGATTTTTCTCCCATCGGGAAGTGATCGAAATCGTCTCTGAAACTCACTTTTGGCGGGACTGTACGTATCATACATCCTTAAGCCTGCGTTAGATTTTGTTTGGAGATTGATTGATTGATTGGTTGATTGATTGATTGAAGGAAAGTAATAACTCAAAAGAAAAAAAAACCCATGTAAAATCTCCAAACAAAATCTAACACAGGTTTAACCTTTAAGGCCACAACAACAGATATTTCGAAAAAAAGGGGAAAAAATACATATATCGTTAGCTAACAAATACAGTATAACAGTTTGAAATTCAGGAAGGTCACATCCTCAATTCCAAAATAGAAAACGAATAACTTATTTTTGATACGGCCCTGATCAGGGTGAAACGTCAAAAGTTGTTGTAAACAAAAAACCTAACATAAAGCCGTTATTAGCCGAAGCACCTTACACATATAAAAAGAAAACGTTTTTTCTCGCACTCGTGAAATAGTTTTATACGAAACTTTTATGAGAAACTTTAACTCGTGTGATTGCTACACTTACCTGAAGGCGCACAAGTTGTCGAAAGTTTGACAGTTTTGTCGCACAAAACATCTGTTTTATCGCACTAGTATTGTAATAATATATTACGATACGAGTGCGAAGAAATTTTTTTTTGCTGAGTGTCAGTTTCTAGCACTAGTCGAAGGTGAGTGTTGCGATCACACGAGTAAAGAAAACGTTTATCGCATGAGTATCGTAAGAAATTTTATTTCACGAGATGTGAAAATGGGGACTTGTGCGGAGCGTGCGTGAAAGCGCGTTTCTCGCACCAATGGCAATCAAGTACTATAGGGACGGTTTTCCGGAAAAACCATCCTCGAAAAGTATTATGGAAATTTAAGAAAAAAGTGAACTTTTAATGAATGTCCTCAAATAGTGTTTCGCCCATTCAGGGCCAAAAATGAATTTTTACCAGATATCCTCAAAAATCGTAACGCTCATGTAGAGTAAAAAGTGATTTTTCATCAATTGTTCTCAAAAAGCGTTACGCTCATGTAGAGAAAAAAGTGATTTTCCACCAAATATTCTCAAAAAGCGATACGTTCATGTAGGGAAAAAAGTGATTTTTCACCAAATCCCCTCAAAAAGCTTTACGGCCACTCGAGAGAAATTGTGAATTTGAACAGATTATCCTTAAAAAGGTTCACGGAAGTGAATACTGAACGGCTGAAAAAGTATTTATATTAAATTATCGGGAGTACATGCGGATGTACTCACCGCTTTTTTATTTTCTATATCTTTGTGCTTACGTTATGCCGAGCAACGGACTTGAGTCAGAAGGCAGGCGATCTGACCGCTGACATTCGGTTTCCTCGAGTCAACAAGCAGGTACAAAATCACTTAAAACTTCGCCGGTTTTACGATTTTTCACTAAAAATTTGGCACACATATTTTCAACACCTTAAAAAATAAAAGAACGTCGTTTGCTGGAAACTCGATTTTTGTCACAAAAAAAAATCTCACCCTAGTTCCATGCATGGC
This sequence comes from Tromatobia lineatoria, assembly GCA_949699805.1. Classification (NCBI taxonomy): domain Eukaryota; kingdom Metazoa; phylum Arthropoda; class Insecta; order Hymenoptera; family Ichneumonidae; genus Tromatobia; species Tromatobia lineatoria. The sequence goes on along the minus strand of OX453047.1, from coordinate 9,513,102 downwards.
AATGACATATATCTTGTTCCAAGCTTTGATCCAACATAATTGTGTTTCTCGCAATTAAAATACAACCAAGTAAGAGAAAGCCCGTCTTGTAAGCGGTGATTTGATGATATTATGGCATGATTTTAGCACCTTATTATAGACCTATACATCTTCAAAGTAACAACATGTTGTAGTTGTAGCAATAAATCTACAATTTTTCGCTAATAATTCATAATGTACAGCTAATAAGAATATTTTGTTGACACCCTAGTTATGAAAGTTACAAAATAAAAATGATGAATCAATCATCAGTAAAACAATGACTAATGAAACTCGTTTCCATAATGAATTTGAGTCCATATTTTTCATTTGAGTAGTTCTAGTTATGAATCTGAGTCACATTGAGATTTGCTTAAGCAATAAGTGATGCATCCGATTTGCATAATTTATTTTTAAATATGGATCTACTCATGAATGTGTGTCACATTACGAATTTTTCAAGTGATGTCTCATTGATTTAAGATGCATTGCCTATTTTTCTAGTAATGGAAAACATATCAGTGAAATTGCTCATGTTTGAATTAATAATAATCGTTAATAAAATCGATAATGCGGACGTAAAAAAATGCTTTTCTCTCTTCATCTTGTTGGTATGTATTTAGGCCGAGTACAAGAGGAGATATTATTGCAGAGCAGTTTCGGCAAGATCCTTTTTACTCCATCCATTGTGAGCGCTGGACGTTCTCGATAGTTCACTAGGACTTCTCACAGGACTTCTTGCAGGGTAATAAACGCAGGGACCAGGACTAGCGGATCTTCCCAAAGGCTTTGTGCTTTGACGAGTACTTCCATTAGTCAAATGAACGTTGTTGTTTCTACTGACTATGGTATTCGATCTGTTGAGATGACACCGTCGTATCGAGTTTCTCAGCTCAATGTTCGTCATATTTGTGACTACGGACTCGTCGTTTGTCTGAAACTCTGGACTATCTCGACCTGGTCCGAAGAACTTTGAGCTGCAGAATAACCTCAGGAATATTCTTTTGAATTTACGTCCAAATATAACGTAGACGATGAAGTTGACGCTGCTGTTTATTGTGACGAGAAGATTGCCCGACTGAACTAACCAGACTGGCGGTTGTACTTGAAACTTCTCGTAGACATTCGAGACCAATGGCAAAACGTTGCAGACAATAAAGACCATCACGACGCAGAGAAGCATCGTCGCTAAGCCTATTTCTCTTCTCTGATGCCGTGACAAGTGTTGTAAGTCTCGGTTTGCCTTTCTTACCTGCGAACAGAAAAAGTTTTTCGCTTAGTAAGACAAGTGAGACTCAGTAAGTATTTATCAGGGTCGAAAAATAAAAGTGACGATTTTATACTTTGCTCCGTGCGAGAGTTGAATTGGTATAGAACTGCTCTTCGCTTGCAAAAAAATAAAAAATATATATATGTATTTATAAATTGGCTGAAAAAATGTTCTTTTCCATCTGAGTAAAAGCACAACCAGCATATCATAATATTCTAGTCGTATAGCGATATCAACAATGTTGCTCAGCAAATTTTTTGTCGTGTCATTATCACGATTTCGCTTAGTAGAAATTCCAAGACGTTCAGGTAGCGATAAATACTATTCGTTTTTTAATTACGCTATAAATATAAAAATAAGTGACATTCCAACGCCTGTGAAGAAATATTTACTTAGCGGGAATATAATAAAAAACAGTTTTATTGTTTTAAGGAAAAGCTTTCATTGATTTAAAGAAAGGGTTTCCTTGATGGATCAAAAAGGTATATTTGATAGCAGCAAGTGCTGGGAATTTCATCGTCCATTTTTAAACATCTGTAGGGCGAACGAACGGCTTCGAGATTCAAGGAAACCGTACTTTTACTCATTAGTACCGTACTCGAGCAAGTTCTCTCCAAATCTGAGCTTTATCAGCCGAGTAGTTTGAGGAAAAATAGGTCTCAAAATTCTGAACCGTTTGGAGGGAGGGTGAAAGTTTCGCTGCCTTTCTAGTGAAATCGATGAATTGAACAGAGACGATTTTATTGATTTAATGTCACTACTTTTCATATTCAGTTTGAGATCGTTCAATTAAAAGATAGTATTGAAACTCAAATATCTCATTTCATTGACATTTCAAGGAATTAGGTTGGTTGATTTTGTTTTTATTAGTTTCGACGGAATATTTCTTGGATTTTAATAAAATAGTGCACTCAAATTCCAAAGAGAACATTTCATTGCCTGTAAAGAAACATTTACTCAGTTAGCATATAATAAAGAGGCAGTTTCATTGTTTTGGAGAAACGTCTTTCATTGATTCAAGGAAACGGTCTCCTTGATTAATCGATAAGGTATATTGATGGCAGCAAGTGCTGGGAATTTTATCGTCCAATGTTAAACCCCCATAACGCTGTCCCTCGCAACTACCCTAGCAAATCGGATCACGACCGAAATCAAGGTGAAAATCACGCGTGAGTTTTAGCACCGAAAATCACGGCAGAAACCACGGGCCTTCGTTACCCTTTGAGCTTTCAAGCTTGCGGTCCGTGATTTCACCAAAAACATCGGTCCTCAAATTTGAAAGCTCAAACGGTAACGAGACGAGAAAATTGAGTCGAGAGACAAGACGAGACGAGACGAGAGAACGATATTTGTCTCATCGTTCGACTCGAGACAAGACGAGAGAACGATATTTGTCTCGTCGTTCGACTCGAGACAAGACGAGAGAACGATATTTGTCTCATCGTTCGACTCGAGACAAGACGAGATAACAAATTTGTCTCATCGTTTGACTCGAGACAAGACGAGAGAACAAATTTGTCTCATCGTTCGACTCGAGACAAGACGAGAGAACGATATTTGTCTCATCGTTCGACTTGAGACAAGACCAGATAACAAATTTGTCTCATCGTTTGACTCGAGACAAGACGAGAGAACAAATTTGTCTCATCGTTCGACTCGAGACAAGACGAGAGAACGATATTTGTCTCATCGTTCGACTCGAGACAAGACGAAAGAGTCAAGGCAAGAATATCGAGAATCTCGATTTGACGACGGAATAAACCGCAAATTTTTTTTGCAAACTGAATAATTTTCTCAATGATTATAGTTTGCTGAATAAATAGACAAATAGGGGTGCGCATAATGAACTTTATTTTTCAAAAACATTCATTTCTTACAGCCTCTTAGCACTTATTTCAACCTTCCGTACACATATACTAACAATTGCCAGCAATTAATTGTACGTCACGTATTGCGCTAAATATTATCACGCAATATAAACATCACGTTATTTCTTCGACTACCAACGACTAGGCTTAGGCACAATTGATAAATGCGATGTAGTCTCAGTAAAAACTACCGATAGCTGAGAAAACATTGGGAAAAAATGTACTTTTCTTCGTTTATAACAGTACGAAGAGTAACAAACAAATAAACGATCGATAAAACGAGTGCGGTTGACAAAAACAAGTCTCGATAGATTCAAATCCAGCGCGCGCATCGCAGGTGCAGTTTGAATGTACATGAAGCTGCGCAGTGAACGCAACGAAGGTAATTGTTATTAAAATATCCAATTTGGAAGAATGATGAAATGCTCGTGTTACAGAGAATAGCGGTGCACAATCGTTTCGAAGAAAATAAAGCTGTGCCGCGGAGTTCCGGAGGCCCCAAAGGGATACGTTGGTCCGACCAGCCGAGTAATATTTACTAAATTTGACTTTCGACATGAGAGAAAAATCCTTTCTCGAGATTCGAGAATATTTCGAGACGAAAGAAAAAAAAACCTTTCCCGAGATTCGAGAATATTTCGAGACGAGAGAAAAAACCTTTCTCGATATTCGAGAATATTTCGAGACGAAAGAAAAAAAACCTTTCCCGAGATTCGAGAGTATTTCGAGACGAGAGAAAAAACCTTTCTCGAGATTCGAGAATATTTCGAGACGAGAGAAAAAACCTTTCTCGAGATTCAAGAATATTTCGATACGAGAGAAAAAACCTTTCTCGAGATTCGAGAATATTTCGAGACAAGAGAAAAAACCTTTCTCAAGATTCGAGAATATTTCGAGACGAGAGAAAAATTATCTCTCTCGACTCTGAAGTCGAGACGATACAAATATTTGTTTCATATTTGTCGAGACAAGACGAGAGAAAAGCCAATTCTCGTCTCGCCTCGTCTCGCGGCATCAATAATTCTGCCGTGATTTTCGCTGTTAAAACTCACGCGTGATTTTCACCGTGATTTCGGTTGTGATCCGATCTGCCAAGGTAACCGCACTTTTTTGATTACCGGTTTTCCCAAACGATTGGCTTCGAGTTAATAAAAGCACGTACTTTAGCACATTTCTTCCAGCACGTTCTCTCCAAATTTGCACTGTTAAAAATATGATTAAATTTACAACACGTTTAATATACGAAGTTATATCAAATTTACAAACGAGGTATACCAAATTCAAATTCATATATAACGTATAGAAATTTTTATAATTCTGTTTTAATTTTTATACCTGTATGTTGAAATTAATTTAGCTGACATTGAAATTTAATAAGCTGTGTATTGCAAAAGTTGATTCACAAACTTTGTTGTAATGTTAATATATCACTGTTGAAAATATTATTAAATTTACAACACGTTTAATATACGAAGTTATATCAAATGTACAAACGCGGTATACCAAATTCAAATTCACATATAATGTATATAAATTTTTATAATTCTGTTGTAATTTCAATACCTGAATGTTGAAATTGATGTAGCTGACATACGAAGTTATATCAAATTTAAGTTTGTGTGTAAATAATGACAAATATTGCATTGTTCTTAATATACGAATAATTTAATATTTATACATACTTGTATATGAAATTTCATATACTGTATATGCATAAAACTTCATATACATTTTATGAATTTTCATACAAAAATTTTTAACAGTGTGAGCTCGATCTGTCGAGTAGTTTAGGAAAAAAAGGTCTCAAAATTCTCACCTGTGGTGGAGAAACTCTGCCTCTTTAGTGAAATCAATGAAAAGAATAGAGACGATTTCTTTTATTGAATGTCACTACTTTTCATTGAGCTCGAGATCATTCAATGAAAAAATAGTAGTTGAAACTCGAATATTTCTTTTTTTTTGCGAAGTTTGCCGTGAATCAACGAAATCTTTTCTCTCGGTGTAATTCCACGAGCCTCGTTTTGTCCGTGCAGAAGGATACTGTCGGTATTACGGTGATATTAAGGTCCTGGAGCGATTGTGCCCAAGGAAGAAACGTATGTGTTGGTGCTCAAAGAACTCTCACAAGTATCAAAGCGCTTTTCCGAAGCCTGTTCGAGTCGGAGACTATAACTAGGGAGTCTCTTGGGAACGAAGGATAATTGTGATCTGTAGAGAGGTTGACTTTTATGTACTGTTCGCCCCACCACTATTGATATCGACACCTGCCATTCGCTCGTTCGTCGAACTTTCGGAGCTCCGAGAGCTGTAGTAAGTAATCTCAACTTGCTCTTTAATTGCTTTTGGGAGGGGATCGCTCTTTTGATTACAGGCAACTGGTCCCCGTTTTTCCGGTACAACTAGATTCCCTGAACCATTAATCGGGTATCAAAGAATGAATGAAGTCATTATTCGAACTTTTTCTTCCGTATGTTCGGCGGTGAACGATTTTTTGGGGTGGGGCTAAAATTGCGAATGTTGAATACTCGAAGGTCTAAAATTCCGAAATTTAATATCTCACGTGAATTTTTTACGAAATGTTTTTTTAGCGAATTTCGTCAGAAATGTAGGTGAGATTTCAAGTTTCGGAATTTTCGACTTTCGTTAATTTACTATTCGGAACTTTGACCCCGATTCCCTCGACTCTCGGAGACAAAGTTCCGAATGGTAAATACTCGAAGGCCTAAAATTCCGAAATTTAATATCTCACCTACATTTTTGACGAGATTCGGTAGAAAAATTGTCGCCAAAAATATAAGAGGGATTCTTCATCAATAAAGCTACTTGTTTTTTAAAACCTCTTTGATTAGTCCCATAATTGGACACAATTTAGTTCCACTTAAAAATACTCTCTACTAATTTTTCCAGATTTTTGAATCCTATATTTCGGATAATGCGGTATTTCTTTGAAGTCAATATATCTTGAAAAATTTGAGTCATGGAAAAAAATTGTTTTAACATAAAAGTTGTAGTTTCGGGTGAACTTTTCAATGAAATTTTTTAGATGATTTTGCGACCCGATAACATTATATTTTCGCTAAAAAAATATAAAGATTATTTTTTAACTAAAAAAGGCTACTTTTTTCTTACTGAAAAAAATTACAGAATCTTTGAGCCTATTTATAGATAACATAAAAAAATTGCCACAGTAGGACCGACCATAATTCCAGAGTTTTAAAATAATTTGTTCTTCGTAAACAAAAAATGATGACCGGACAACATTTTCAAAAAGTCTATAATGGACGAACTATTTTATTTATTTAAGATCGCATAAACTACAAGTTTCAAATAAAAGCGTTGTCATCATTTTCCTTTGTTTTTTCTCGACAACATTTTTTTTTCTTTGAATAAATTATGTTTTTACTTCGGAACTTTGATTGGTCCCACTTCGGCTATTTTTTAATGTTATCAATACGTAGACGCGAAGAATCTGTAATTTTTTCAGCCAAAAATAAGTAGCCTTTTTTGGTTAAAAAAATTATCTTTACATTTTTTAGCGAAATAGTAATATTATCGGGTCGCAAAATTATCGGAAAAATTTACTTGTCAAGTTCACATGAAACTACAACTTTTATGTTAAAACAATTTTTTTCTGTGACTTTAATTTTTCAAGATAAGATTTTTCAAGACTAAATAAATACACCATTTTCCGTAATATTGGATTTGAAAAACTAGAGAAATTAGGAAAGAGTACTTTTGAGTGGTACTAAAATGTTTCCTATTATGAGACTAATCAAAGAGGTTTGACGAAAAAGTGGCTGAATTGACGAAGAATTCCTCATAGGTACGATATTAATTTTCAGAATTTTAGACCTTCGTGTATTTACCATTCGAAACTTTAACCCCACCCCGATTTACCCCGTTGATAGATTACCCCACTGATGATCTCGTATCAAAGAACCAATAGAATCATTATTCGAACTTTTGTTCATCGTATGTTCGGCCTTTAAGTGGCAAACAATTTATCTCGTTGTTAGATTTCCCCACTGACCTGTGCTTTTGTGTGTTTTAGTGAGTGCGGACGTGTGGGCGTGCATATGTGTATGAAAACAACAAAAATCAATCCAACCCGGGGTTCAGAGTCAGAGCCCTGCATGAGCGTTGAGGAGGGGGAGTCGAAGGTCCCCCATCAATCGAGAATACCGATTTTTCTTTAATCAACAAGTCATTTCGTACTTGACAAATGGAATTGAAAAAATAATTGACTTCGGTTTTGAACGGAGAGAAAGAAATGGTTGCTCTAACTCTTTTGCATGGCTACAGTAGGATGTGTCAACATTTTCTTCCCTTTTTTTCATTTTGCATCGTTTTAAGCTATAGTTTGTACCTTTAAACAACTCTTCTCAAAATTTTGGCGCGATGGAAAATTTTTTAGAGGTGGCTGAAACGATGAATCGATTTCCTATTTGATTAACACGTATGCATGAATGAGGCTCTCAATAAATTCATGTCCCTAAATTACAGAAGTATCTGTAATTTAGGGATATAGATAACATACTTCGCGTATATTTTTTCGTTATCTTCAGATCATTCGGGACAGAAAAAGTGCTTACAAACTTTTCGTTTAGATCGATAGTTTTCTAGTCATGAATTTTCGAAGCTCAGAATATCGTCCCCTCCGCCCTGTAAAATCAGTTGCAATCGAAATTTCAAGTTTGAGGTCAATTCTGGAGCCATTGTCTGTCGTGAAGTTCAATTATAAGTGAAATTTCATTCAACTGTTAAACGGATGTTTGAAATTTGATTGTAAATACGAAAAAAATTATGAACGGGACCGAAAATTGGAGAGAAAAATGAAAAAAAAAAAACAATTTTACATTTTTACATATTTTAAATATCGACTACATACCAATCGGTCAATTGGTGCACAAAACTAACCGTTTTTCCAATGATTTTATCGTTAATTTTTACTTTTTTGGTTGGTATTCCGAAACCAACTATAACAACAATCGTTTTATGCAAATTTCGAAAAATTGGTTATTGGGTGGATATTATAAATTAACTTGATTTTCAACCGCGAACAAACTTTAGAGCGAACGGCACGATGATTAGTTTGTCTGTTGATTTTAAATAATTCACCAAAAAAAGACAATTTTTGCTCTGGGCTGCGGGTCGAAAATACATTCGATTTGAGAAATGCAACCTCGAACCAACTTTTGAGCGTTGGCACGATGGTTGGTTTGTCCGTTGTTTTTTTTTTTTAAATCAACGAAAAAACAACTTTTCCGCTCTGAAGTGCGGGCCGGAAATTGACTTGGTTAAAAAAAATATAACCATAAATCAACTTTGGAGCGAGTGGTATGATGGTTGGTTTGTTGGTTGAAGTTTTAAAATGATACATTTTTTTAATACCGTTCATGTGAAAATTCATATTCATAAAAAAAAATATTTATATATATGGTAGCGATAGAAAATAAATATGAGTTTTCAAACAAATTCATCAAAAAAATATCTGGCAGCGATGGAAAAACCAGAAACAATTTTGCCGTAATATCATCGAAAATTCGATATGAATGTTTATGAAATTTGATACACGTTTATACATATGTAGTATACAAACAAATGTATGCTACGAGCTTATCACTTTTCTACACGATAGTCAGTCGGTCCTCGACTATCGTACGTGAAATATGTACCAATTAAATAATAAATGTCCATTATTCTGACTCTTCGATCAAGAGACACGGTAGCGTCGCGACGCTAAGTATTACAAGGAAAAAAAAATTTCATGTTGAAAAATGCCCGTCGTGGCTGCCGCTACTCTTATTGTCCGGAGAATCGTGTGCCATCGACTTTTTTCAAACTGCTTTTCGACTTTACTCTAAGCAAAAGATCGTTTATTACGGCCCTTACATATGGTGCGTCCGATACGAGTATATTAATTTTTAAAAAGATTGTTTTTACAGTGTAAGTACTCAGGTTTTTTAAGACGACTAATAATCAATCTAAACTCCAAAATGAAGAATGAAAAATGGCCGATCGGTAAAAAATCAAGGGTAAAAGGTTGTTTGAATCATGAGTGAGGAAATATGTCTTCGAAGGTCACTTTTGTCCCAATGGTGCGCGATATTAAGGTTATATCAATCATAGGCAATTGCTCATGTTTGGTCACGACTGTTCCATGGGTTTGAAACGTATTGGACTTGAGGTGTTTTCAGCCTCTACTTGGCCAGTGAACGTTGGCCCACGCTGTCAGTTTAAAAAGGCGTTCGATTTTCAATAATCATCAATATTTCGCGGTTTTGATGTATGACCTAAAAATCTGTTGAAAATCTTTTAATTCTTTTATCAAAGAATCTTTTATTTTTATCCCTGATTAACTTTGAAAATTCTTCATTCTTCCTTGATTCCCTGATGAATTTCCTCTTCCCCTGACATTTCCCGGCTTTCTCTGAACGAAAAATATCTAAAAAAATCTTTTAACTCGCTTATTAAAGAATCTTCACTCTCCAAAAATTATTCTTGGAAGGAATAGAAACCGCTTTACTTGAGAAGAATTTCTTCTTGTCTCAGGCCTAAGAAGAATTCCCTTTATCGTTACAATAATATACTCTTGAAGTAGATCTGCTTAATCCAAAACGATTATTTCATTTGCCTCAAACGCGAAAGCTACTTCGAACTTACTGAAAAAATTATTCTTGGCAGGAATAGAAACCGTTTCACATAAGAAGAAATACTTTGCATCTCAGGCCTAAGAAGAATTCCCTTTATCGTTAGAATAATAGACTCTTGAAGTAGATCTGTTTGATCCAAAACGATTATTTCAATTGCATCAAACGCGCAAGCTATTTCGACACACTCAGCATTGACGGAAGAGAGTAAACAACGCTATTTTTTCAATAGGTTAATTTTTTTTTTATTAATCATGCATCAATTACAATCAATTACAAGTACTCAGTAATCAACCTGTATTGCCTATATTAATCATGAAAGACCAGATAAAATTTGCCGGTACTGTCGAAGAAAATCCTAGCCTTTTCAAGAAATAATCCATCGCTTAGTCGGAGGAGAACGTTGTGCTTGACATTTTTCACGAAGTCTTTAGTACGACTGATGATTTTTTCTTCGCTTATTTATCTTCGTTACTATGGGGACGCGCGAGTCAGATATTGGCGAGCACAAATTTTCCTCTCGCTAAAAGAGGATTGTCCGATCGATTCAAAATTATATTCAGGAGTGTCAAATCTTTTTAAATTGACCGGAAGTTCCTCTCAAATACAGATTAATCTCCTCTACTTTCATCCAAGTTTGAACACAGTCATCCTGCGGTAACTGTGAAGAGAAACCGTTTTGGGGATAGAGAAATTCCTTTTATTTATAATAGTCACTATAATTTTAAACAAACGTTCTTTCCGTCTTCGAGGAAACGCTGCAGAATCTTAGCGGTAAATTATTTAGCTTGCAGTAAAGAGTCATCAAATTTGCGATAAATGGATTCACCATCAAATGAACTCGTTCTTGCTGTAATGCGATGTTTTCGGAGAGTGTTTTATTTTTATCCCTGACTAACTTCCAAAATTCTTCATTCTTCCTTGATTCCCTGACTAACTTTGAAAATTCTTCATTCTTCCTCGATTCCCTGACTAACTTTGGAAATTCTTCATTCTTCCTTGATTCCCTGACGAATTTGATTTTTTCCCTGACATTTCCCGGTTTTCTCTGACCGCGGGCACCATATACATTACGAATGCATAACCGAGTGACGCTTACGAATCGTTTTTCAAGTCTCTGACAGGTACCCGGAAAACGAGAATGGGAGGTGAATTAATGTAGGGTAAATGTAAGGACGTCATAAAAAATGTCTTTTCTCACTCTATCTCACTGTTTACCGGTAAAATAGCAAGTAAAAACGTCACAGTGTAGGGGCCAATTAACCTCGAAATATAACCGTTAGTCCTAGTGTTGTAGCGTATTAGGCAGAAACCTGTTCTTTTTGTAAAAAGTCGTTCGATTTTAGAGTAATACGATCAGGGAAACAGTTTTTCCAAGAAACCTCTCAACTGGTTTATTAAAGGATTTTTTTATTATTTCCCTGACCAATTTTTTTCCCTGACGTTGCCGATTTCGTCTGATCCAAAAGTCTCTAAGAATTTTTTAACCCTTTCAGGACGGGGCCGTCACGCCTTAAAACCTTCATATTCAAACAACAGAAAGAAGATTCGCTAGAAAAAATTTTGTATGGTGCGAATCAAAACCTTGAAATCACACTTTAAGTAGAATTAATTTATTTTGTGTATTAAATATTCGTTTAAATGTAAAGATTGTAAAACCGTTATATTTAAACGCATGACGTATATATGGGTCATCCGTAAGAAAATTTGTTTATTGAAGAATCTTCCATATTTTTTCCTCGACCAACTTGAAAATTGCCTGAATTTTCCGTGATTCCCTGACCAATTTTTTTTCTCTCCGACACATTCCGGTTTTCTTCGACCGCGGCCACCATGAACATTACGAATGCATGATAGAATGACGTTTACAAATCGTTTTTCACGCCTCGGACAGGTGCTGCGAAACGAGAATGTGGGTTGAATGAATGTAGAGTGAATGTTAGATCGCCATTGAGAATTTCTTTTCTGACTCCATTTCACTGTTCACCGATAACATAGCGAGCAAGAAAGTTAGGGCATAGGGTCTATTATCCTCGAAACATAATGGTTAGTCCTAGCGCTGTATCGTATCACGTAGAGGAACTGTCTTGTTTTTAAAGTCTTTCGTTTTTAAAGTGATCCGACCAGGAAAAGAGTTTTTCTAAAAAACCTATTACAACTCGTTTATTGCAGAATCTTCCATTTTGTTCTCTGGCTTTTAAGTTCCCTGATTTTTCCTGGATTCCCTGAATAATTTTCTTTTTTCCCTAATTTCGTTCAGATTTCCGGACAAATTTTTTTTTTCTTAATTTTTCCCGGATTCTCTGACGAGTTATTTTTTCCCTGAATTTCCTCTGATACCCTAAACAATTTTCTTTTTTCTTGATTTCTCCCTGATATCCTGGCCAATATTCTTTTTCCTTGATTTTCCCGTGATACCCTAACCAATTTTCTTTTTCCCTGATTCCTTGACCAATTTTCATTTTTCCTGATTTTCCCTTATTCCTTGACCAATTTCCTTTTTCCCTGATTTTTCCCTGATACCCCAACCAATTTTCTTTTTCCCTGATTCCTTGACCAATTTTCATTTTTCCTGATTTTCCCTTATTCCTTGACCAATTTTCTTTTTCCCTGATTTTCCCCTGATACCCCAACCAATTTTCGTGTTCCCTGATTGTTCCCTGATTCCTTGACCAATTTTCATTTTTCCTGATTTTCCCTTATTCCTTGACCAATTTTCTTTTTCCCTGATTTTCCCCTGATACCCCAACCAATTTTCTTGTTCCCTGATTGTTCCCTGATTTCTTGACCAATTTTTTTTTTCCCTGACATTTCCCTGTTTTCCCGGTTTCCTCTGACCGAGGCTACAACAGACATTACGAATTTATAATTCTTTTGTAACGTTTGCAATTCGTTTTCCAAGTCTACAGCCGACGAAAAATGAAAATATGAGGCCAATGCTCATAGGGTAGGGTAAATCCTAAGTTGCCATCCAGAATTTTTTTTTCTCACACAATCTCACTGTTTACCAATAACATAGCGAATAAGGAAGTTAGTGCATAAGGTCCATTAACCTCGAGCCATAATCGTTAGTCCTAGTGCTGTAGGTATCGTATCACGCAAGAAACTGGCGTAGTAGTCATAGTAGAAGCTCGTCGTTAGAAAAAACGTCATCTCGTCTAGACCCCACGTGGGACCACTTTGAGCACATATTTTCCTCGGCTCTCGACGTGGCCGATATGGCTTCACACCGACATTATCATCCCTTGCTGGCCGTACGCCTGGGCTTTTACTCAGAGCTAAAATAAAATAATACTTCGTGGATAGTGTGAAAAAGCGCGAGATGGCTTTTTTCGAATGAAAGGCTCAACTGGATGAGCAAAAAGGCTTCGTATCGCATTAACCCGAAGAACAATCGCTATTTCTTTCACTGCACCTTACAATTTACTTCTAACGGTCAAGGGATCACCATGATAGTCGAGTTAGATTGAGATCATACTTTTATTGTCAAGATCATCCATTTTTTAGCGAAATAAATATGTAGACTTTTTATAAATTGATGAGACAAATATAACCCACAAATAAATATGATTTTGTCCTTTCAAGAAACTCAGTTAGGGTTCAACCTCGCGCCATCATTTTTTATTCTATTTTATATGCTCGAAAAATTACTTTTTATTTGTTTAGGATTTGTTTTTACTCGATCACAAGTTTCTTAAGTTAACATTTTTTTGACGAGGTTCAGATTTAGTTTTATTACTATCAAAAATCCTGTATGAGATATAAAATGGAAGGAAAACCAAACAACATATTTCACGCTCATAGAATAGTATAATGAATTATAGAGTGAATTGGAAGGGGTGACGGTTAAACCCTTACTGAGTTAACCAGGAATACTTCAAATGTTTTTATGATTAAAAGTATACTGACAGAAGAGTTTTTTAACAGTTAACAAATCAAAAGCTAAACATATCGAAATGAACAATTTAGTTATTCGTATTGATTCTCAGTTGAGCTAAATAACATTGAATTGTCCCAAATGAAGTTCGTTGATGTTTGTCAATAGTTAATAAGTCTTATTTGGCTTAACTTATATATTTGGTACCAATAAATAAATGGTCCATTTCGCTATATTTGAAACTTGATTTGGTAATAGTTACCAAACACTTATCTTAATGTATACATTCGAGTACTCAGAGGGAAAACTTTTTTCTGAAGCGACTGATACTAACTTTTGCTGTTATCAGTCATCCAAACGCTCTATTTGAATATTTGTTTTCATGAGTAACGTTAATTTTAGTGGTGAAACTAAATGAAATATAAATATTAGTGTTTCCTGTTAGAAATGGAGTGAAGTGATGAAATACGAAAAGTTTGGAGTATATAATCAGAAAGCGATATCCAAGATGACGAACTGGGCGAGATGCTTTCTTCTCAACTTGTCTAGGCTACGCATATATATGTAGTCTTCTTTTTCCATCCCCTACTTTTTCAATTCTTGCGTTAGATATTCAGGTCGCTCTTCCACTTGGAATGGCGCCTGGTAGAAAGAACTGAAACCCGTGGTTTTCCCCTTCTTCCTCTCGAGGATTCTTTTACTTCGTCCCTTCTGTGGTTGATTATACGACGACGACGACGACGTCAAGGAGAAGAACGCGACTTTTATCTCTCTACTACGACGATCTTTAAACCCCAAAGTGGCGAGTTCCACGACCGGTCGAGTGTTCCATAGGACTTTCCAAGTACTTCTTACCTCACAGCGAATCTTATTCCTCGATCTTTTCAAGCAGATATTTATCCTTGAGAAAATAATGGATCCAGATATCGAAATTGTGAAGTACCATTGAAAACTATATTTTTTGGCGTGTGAAATTTTGGGTAACAACGGTAAAATCAGCGCGAAGTACTTGAAATATACTCTGAGAGAAATAGATACTACCCGATAATAAAAATATACTATTGAATAGTATATTGGATGCTTCGTATAGGGACTGTTGCACTCCAAAGAGTGCAACAGTTAGTATAATTATAGTAATGGTTGATATCTGATTGTACCAAGTACATTCCGTATAATGAACCCTTACAATACACACAATACACGGTACTATCCAAATACTACCCGATAGTATATAATATTTAGTATATCGGATATTAAAAATCTTAGTATCTATTTCTCTCAGTGTAGCTTCTCTTACAAAAACAGATTCTTTGAAAAATTTGCTCGTCCAGAAAATTATGTTTCTTGAAAAATTCGGCTGTTTTTTCAGATATTATTATTTGGTAGATTTGAAAAATAATTGAGGTCTTCAGGAAATTTTTTTTTAATTGCAAGAAAAAGTACGCCGAGTGATTAATAAGTACGTTTTCTAATTTAAAAAACTAGCGTTTCCGAACAATGAAACTTTCTTAAAACCATTGCCTTTAAAAAAAAACTGCAAAGACAATTAAGATAATAAATTTCTTATTGTGCATTAGAACATAACGCAAAATGATAACCGCAATGTGAGGTCATGTATACTTTCTACGTAGTATTTCCAAAAGGGCTAGAAAAATGTATTTATTATGGGAGGAAACGTCATTCATTATGTGAGAGTTCATTGTAATAACACTTTTTTTTGGGTTGGTGTTAATAAATTTTCTAACTTTAAAAAAATATTTCGAGAAACAGTTCAACGGAATATATATTTTGTCGTCGTGCATAAACTCTTTTTTCGATGGAGCGGATATACCTCAAATATGTATAATATCTAAAATCGTACTTTGAAAGAATTTCAACATTCCACATTTTCAATATATACAAAAATATATCTCAAGTATAAATTAAGTTATTAAAATTTTTAGTTAAATAACGATGCTCCAAATTCCTTTAATATATTTATTTCCACTGTCGGGAAGCGATAAAAATCGTGTGTTAGATAAGAGATTGTTCTGTTTTTGGAAGCGTGTTCCATAATAATTTATCTCGATATGAAGAAATAAAAATTATTTTGCCTCAATATTTGAATGAATAATGATACGTTATCGGACAAAGAAAGGAGTAGGAAAAAAGATTGACTGATTACGCAAGACATACGGGCCATGAATACGAAATTGAGTCTGTGCTTTGTGAAGAGATACGTGGCGTGTATGAAAGCAATAATGAGGCTCGTCAGGTAATAAAAAAGGGATTCATGCAGACGATCGACAAAAGTTCATGGTTTTCGTCCTTCTTTCATGGTACAATATAGATAGTAGATTTCAACACGAGGGTGAAAACCCTACTTTAAATAATAAATCGTGGTACAAGGGAGGGAAGTACATAATTACCGCCCAAATACAAATCACATACTCTTTGTGAAGCATCAGATACGTTTTTCCCCGGTTCCGTCAAAGATAATCACATCTCGATTATGCAATGAAGAGAAAAAGGCTAATTTTCAACCACCAATGGTTACGCTATAAATATTTTTGTTTGAAAATCAATATACCGGTATATAAAGCTTGATGTATATACCGTATATTAATTAATCAGATACATTTGTCATTGACGAATACAATACTGGTATATTAAAAATATAAGCAATCGGTTTTGAAAACAATGAACCGTTTGGCTTTTTATTTTCCAAACTCTTTCGTGAAGCGCACGTGGTGTGCGTAGAAAGTAATGTACTGTTGTATTTAGGATTTACTCTACCTGCGTTGGATTGTATAATCTCTGTGAAGTAACATTGATGAATTTTTTTTATTAATTCTTTCACTGGTATATTCTCCGTATGTCTTATTCAGGCTTTTATGTTGCCCCTCGACCCTTTCCGTCGTAGAGATCCCTTAAGAGTGTTGTTCGCAGCCACTCATGCTAATGCAGCAGCACAAGTAAACTTCGGTATAATTTTACTAAGTTACTAATGAGTCTCTTATGAACAACAGTACGAAAACTGCACGTCATGGGCGAGGAGTGACTAACGATATCGCGTACTTATACATGGAACGGCAAATCACTTGCGAGAAACGTTTCGAGTCGTTTGCCATCTAGCGGAGTTGTGCTGTGTTCCGCGTGGCGGGAGGGAGACTCTTACACTTTTTCATTTCCTATATCTATAATCTAGAGCACTTTCTGCTACACTGCCGAGCATACGACGGACTACGACAACACTACTTGAACCAGAAAGACACTCTAAACGATTTACTATGTCCAAATATTTACGGAAAACTCGATAAATAATTTTTATATACGATAAACGCTTTGAAACTACGGCTCTTTATATTAGGCGAATAGTATGTAGAAAAAAAAAAAACAAAAAAAAAGTGTTGTAAACTTTTCTTTATGTTGATGTTTTAAGAAAGTCAATATGCTGCGCGAAAGCGTCACCGCTTGTATACATGGCTGCGGCCATATGTTATATACGATAAACGATTCAATCCAATTTCCTATGTCTGCCGAAGAATATTATTTTCAAAACTTCATATACTTCGGGAAATTACTTTCATCAACATTTTTCAGAGACGCTGGTGCATTTTTTTTCAATCAGAGGTCATGAAATTCCAATAACTGGAATACAATATTCACTATGCAAATGTGCACTAAATGATGTTATTATGCTTCGACGATGCCAGCCTGAGATATTTTTACTTTACACTGTTAGAAAAGATTGGAAGTTTTTATTTATAAACTCGTCATCGCAATTTAATAAACAACTGTGGTCTAGAATTCATGTACTTTTCCAGTAAAATTAAAGCAAATTACTAAGATTCAATTATTTTTTTACTGTAAGATAAATGTTAATTATTAAATATGCTGCCATACATTAATTTCATATTGCACTCGTATACGAAATTTCATATACTAGTTTATAAATAAATACTTCCAGTAAAAGTACACTTAATTTCGAGTAGATTTTTTTTACACTGTAGATGGAAGTTTAGAAAATCGTATTCCCGTTTAGAAAGATCGATAACAACGGAATCTTCGGCATCGGTTGACTCGGACTTCGACTAATGATTTGCCAAACTTCCATCTAATGTAAAAATATCACAGGCTGTCATCGTCGAAGCATAATAACATCGTTTAATTAATATTTAGCCAAATCCAAAGAATAATAATGTGCATTAAATTTTAACTTGGTTATAAAATGTCCAAAACCGTAAATTGAGTTTCGTTTACGGATCTATTAACAGTTCAATTGATACACACGTACTGCAATTTTAAAATACCGGTATGCTAGAATTCATTTATTATCATCAAACTGACAATAAAAGTGTATTGAAATGGAATTCATATGCCCAAATCGTAAATCTCATATCCCTTTGTATATTAAATTCACTCGTTTTTTTCAACAGTGTAGGCAGTACGGTTTTCATTAGCGCCCGCCAGGCAGAAATTAACTCTTTCCTCTGTAGAAAGTGATTACACTGGAATACGCATGAATTAAGGTTATCTTAGTGAACTCGGTAAAAAAATCGCGATGTCTGATTCAATTAATTTCTGCTGCCCAACTCTGTGAGAGGAGCCTAAATCAATGATCATACTTAACCTTAGAATGAGGTTCAAGTTTTTACTTTACATCTCTTCTTTTAACGTTTCAAAATGAACTTTTTTTTACATAAAGATTAAACGGCTTAAAAAACTTATATTTTTGTTTCTACTTGACTTTAGGGTAGAGTCTATCAAAAACGTATAGCCTCTATTCTGATATTAAACCTCGGTAAAGAAAAGCTTCATACGATTTTTTAAAGGCGGTGCAGCGGCCTTTTTTATTTCCCATTTACTTACACATAGAAAATACAGTATTTTGCTTGGACCGATATTATTATATTTGTATACGATGAACGGTGCTGTATATAGTAGCATATGGTAGCTCGAACGGTTAATTTCCTTAAATATTCAATTATGCGTAAACGGATGTTTTTTACTTTAAAGAAAAATAGCTACATAAGACGAACTGCAATCGTTTTCGGTACAAATACTGTGAAAATTTGTATAAAATCGACAGAGGACACGTGAAAACTAATCTTCAGAAAATTTAGATTGCTTTAATACTATTTTAATTATTATCTTTTGACAATGAAATGATTTGATAAAATGACTAAAAAAATTTTTTTCTACTAAACACCATCAAAGATCTCGGTTTATGTCATAATATCGAGCCTTGTGTAAAGACGATACCGTTTCTAAAAGGTAGATTTGAAAATTTACACTGCCACCCGATTTATGAAAAATTGTTGCAAATGGAGAATATAAAAAATTTTCATGCTACCTATTACAAAAAATCCAGACGAAGTTTTCCTTTTACGCTACTCAATCTTATGGCATAAACCTGGATTTTCAGATATATATGTATAGCAGGAATAAAATGATTTGAAATCTTAATAACCATGTAATTGTTGAATTATAACAATAATTATAATAATCGCAAATAAGGCGAAATTGTATGATGAATAGTTTTTCCACATCCTTGAGAAATTTTTTATAAATTTTTACAGTGGTCCTAATAAAAAAGATGGCATTTTCCCTTAGGTATTCGTTATTTAGAAAAGTAAAAAACATCTACTTACGCAGAATTGAATATCTCGGAAACTATGCCACCTAAAATATTTTACGGTATACGGAAGTGAAGTTAATCGTTCAATCTATCAAATGCTACTATATACAGCATCGTCCATTGTGTACAAAAATAATAACATCGCTCCGAACCGAAGACTTTTCTTTTTACATGGAAATCAAATGTGAAATACAAAAGGCTTAAGTTGGGCCACTTAAAAAAAAATCGCGCGAAGCTTTCCTTCCACGAGTTTTAATTTTCGGGTACAAACTATAGAGTTTAGTGTAGGAAGTAAAAAAAGTGACTGAAAGGGTTCTTTTTCAAGCTCTCTAATGAAGATACTTACTTATTCTTAAGAATGAGGAAAAAAAAACTTACCCGTCGATATATAGCCACGTTGAAAATTACCAACGCGAGAAATGGGAATGCGTAGTAGACGAAAAAATACATCCAGTTGACGTACACCGTGATGTATAAGTCGCTCGAGCGGAGATTTGCTGGTATTACACAGAACACTGTGACGTTGTACTTCCAATGAATTTCAGTCTCGAGATCCACTTCCCAAAATCTACAGAAACCATGAGACATCGAATGAAAATTTATTGATTTACTATAACTAATTGGCCTGAGCGAGGTAATGCGGTTTAAAGCCATTCAAAAATGTAAAAAAAACAATGTTTTACTTCCTCATAGAGCGAGCTTTGTTTTTATAAAAACGAAAATTCTAGATTTTCATGTAAGGACACTCCAGGTCCTTAAAGCAGAGTTATAGAGGGGTGTACCCTGAACGGAGCAAATTATTTTTAATTTAGCTTCCCGGAAGGGGAGCTTTTCTTTCGTAAAAAAAATATTTTTCACATCTTTATTTCAAGATGCTCAAAATGCTCTAAAACGTCGAGAAAAGTAGTTTGTATGGAATATGTGTATGTATGTCTGTGCTTTAAGGTGTGTTTGAGAAAGGAACTTTTTCTTTTACTTGCCACATCAAAAGATTATAGTCTGGATTATAATATGGGTCCTCGTTGAAGAAAAGCTTCGTAAGGATTTTTTTAAGAGGTGGCTCAACGATCTTTTTTATTTTCCATTTGATTAACACGGCATAAGCAAGTCTTCTGTTTAGACCGATATAATTTTTTTTTACACGATATACTGTGCTACGTATAGTATAAATTGGTAGTTCCAATGATTTTAACTTCAATTCCGTACATCCTAAAATTTTAGGCTGCATAGTTTCCGAGTCATTCAATTCTGCATAAGCAGATGTTTTTCTTGTTGTTTTCAAAAAGATAGTAGGAAAAAAATTATTTGCCCTTTTAATAAGCATGTAATTGTTGAATGGTGACAATAATAATAATTTTAATTACATGATGAACAGTTTCTTTCATGTCCATTGTTAGAATACGTATCTACAACGACTGAATGTGATTTTGTTTGAGTACCAAATTTGGGCTCCATATCTCAAAGTTTGCAAGAATTAATGCGATAAAGTTGGATTTTTGATGATCCGATATATCATATAATCAAATTATTTGCTATTCATCACATAATTATACATCTATTATGTCTGTATATCATTTTATTTACATATTGCGTTTCGGATTGATATTTAATTTTTTAAAATTATTTTTCATATTTTCTTTTTTTTTTCAATTATTCAAAATCCCATAGAACATAACTTTCCATATCTATTGCTATTAAATTACATAATTATCATAGCTGAATATTATTCTTTTTACATACTAAATTTTAGCTCGATATGACAGATAAGATTTTCGAGAAGTCAACCTAATTCGTATTTTGAAAAAAATTAAAATAATTTTTTTTTCTAAAGCTGCGATATTTATATTATTCTATCCATTCAGTCAACGATTTCAGAAATTGAAGAAAAGCTGCGACTCCAAGTGTGTACCAAATTTGAGCTCAATAGCTAAATTGGTTCTCGAGTTATAACCATTCGAATTTTAGAAGTTGTATACATACAGACACACGCATTTATACATACATACGGACATTTTTTCTAGATCACCTCTCGACATTTTGGATCATTCTAAGTGTCCTTACATAAGAATCTCGAAATTTTTTTTCTTTCACGAAAACAAAGCTTTCTCTATGAGAAATGTAAAGAATTATTAATTCTTTAATTTGGCCGCCAACGGTCGCCAACCCATCAACTCATCCTATTTGGCATTGACACTTTTAATGAGATCCTCAGGGTGTTAGAGCCGTTGCTACTGGTTCATTTGGACAATTTCCTCGTGAAAGTTGGTCGAATTGTGGACGCCCACCACCGCCTCATCATTGTTTTTATTGAAAACGGCCGCCCACAATACATTCTATTGTGATATTCGCACAATATTGTCCTGCATTATTATTCAAATATTATATCTCCAACGTTTTCGTCGGACATTGCCACGTTACTGCAATATTTCGGTAATATTTCGGACATCTTTTACAGTATTTCAGCATTATTGCAATATTCCATGCACGGGAATACACAGGAATATTTCGATAATGTTTCAGAAATATGTCGGTGCTATTCACGGTATTACACATTAGTGGAGTATCAAAGCCCTCGTGATATTTACTGAGCGGAACGGGCGGACGATGTTCTTGCGAACGATGAGGGATATTTAGAGGAGGTTCTCATCAGGCTCGATGAGAAACACAATTTTTTTTTGCTTTTTTTTATAGCTTTCATGCAGAATATGTTCTCAAAAAGGTTGAACTATAAACTATTTTTACCGCCGTAAGCGTTGCACTGTTAAAAAAGATTAAAAGTTTTTATGCACAAAATCGTCAATTAAAATTAATCACAATTGTGATATGAAATTTATGTAAATTTGTCTATTGACACTCATATATTAGTTGTTATTTTTATGAAATTAGATTTACAACTTAAGTTGTTCATTGATTATGGCCTATGAAAAAAAAATTCATAAATTCCTCTTTATTTTCCGATCGCCTGATGAAAACCTTTGCCTGAGGAAAGAGAAAGATAAGAAGGATAATGTGGCCGTTGCACCGTAAGAAAATTATTTTTCGATATTTATGTCCCGCTATATAAAAATATATGAATATACCGTATATTAATTTTAAGAGGCAATCGTTATTAATAAATACAATATTGGTATATCAAAATAAACAATACAATACTATTCTCAAATTTTTAATCGAACAATAATAAAATGAAATTGACGATTCGTAAATTTCATACCGTTTTAGATATCAAATTTATTTAATTTTTTTTCACTGCTGTGCAAAGTGTAGGTTTTCTATCAAAGTTATGAAAAAAGCGGTCGCACTACAAAAGCAGATGAGTATCTTAAGTAACGTGCAAAATGGAGAACTGATGAATTTGCATGAACTTAATCCGCATTACCCTCTCATCTACTGAACTTATCGAGATCAAAGTGGATGTGAATCGTACTTTGGCAAATTGTATAGGACAGATACAACGACGATGCATAGAACGGCGAGACGTGCTCTTCCGTAAGTGCAGAACGACCTTGCCCTGAGAGGATGACACACAGCAACGTAGCGTTCCATCGTAACGGTCAGGGTCAGGTAAACGGTGACCATCTGAGCCATGCACGATAGAGGATACAAATACCTTACGATCCTCGGAAACACACCGAATTTATAGTCAAACAGCAGACCCGTGTACGCGTAGATAGCTGGTAGCCCGTGCAGCAACACCTGCCAACAAAATTGAAATACGATTTAAAGTGTAATGTTATACCAGTGTAAGCGTTCTAAAATTAGGAGCTTTTTGGGAATTCTTAAAAATAAATTATTACATCAAATGTTTTCAAACTTGAGGGATATAATCATTCATGAATTAACTATATAAATTATTCCACCGAGTATCGAACGAAAATCTGACCTTCACATGCTTCGTGCTTTTTTTTAATGATCGATTCACTGTGGGAATGAAGAAAAAGGCTAACTTTGAAATTTTCTACTCATTAATCCTAAAAGAAGTCATAAGCATTTTCAGTTAAAAAGTTTACTTCTTATCTGGTAATATTGACGTCAGATTCGATAAATCTGATTAGGGAAATCGAAAATACTATTCCTCGTCGAAAGTTTTCAGGAAAAAAACAATGTATGTTCACAGACGATGATATTCTTAAGGTAAAAAAGTCGAAAAAAGATTTAAGAAGCCCTTTTTGATAATTACCTACATTTTTTTTTCAAAATTTTCTATTTTTCCTGTGAAGTTCAGAAAGTTTTTCTAAGAATACCCAGTTTTGCTTTGTCGTACACTGAGAGAAGAGCATATCGTTTATTTAACGATTTCACATGGTAAAACGAATGTAGGAAGGCTTGCAATGTTTTATGGTTGAAGCGATGATAATATGGTTCAATAAACGATACTTGTAAGGTTATTGAAAATAAACGTTGAAATCGTGTATGCAACAAAACGGCATATTTGAAACTATTAGAATAGTTTCTGAAACTATTATCATTTTGATGATTGCTACTATAATTATATTTGCTATAACCATAAAATATAGACGTTCCTCCTGGAATTATAGTTTATAGTTAGATTATCGTCAGTCCAACTATATTATTTTCAAAATTACCAGATTTTTCTCTCAGTGTACAGAAAGGTTGGTTTTTGGGCAAATTTTTTTTCGAGTTTTCCATGTCAGGATCGTCAAAATGGTTCGAACCATCGAGAAAAGTGGTTTAGAAAAAATGTGCGGATGCATATGGGGTCAAATCAGCAGGCCATGACCCTCACCCTCACCGATTTTGTTTATTCTTAAATATGATGTTATTACCGACCCATAAAGGCCTCGGAATTTTTTTCAGATTATTTTTACCACCAGTAACATTTTTAAATCTTCGAAAAAACCCAATTTCAAAAACAAAGTTTTTTAAAATCTTAAAAAATTCACACTGATTCTATGATTCAAACTATGATTTTTGAGCGCCATGCGATAATGTGATCTCAATATTTACTATTTTTTCCACATTGTTTCTTTTTTTTCCATGTCGTAATTTGATTTTTAATTTTTCAATCAGGATAAGTTTATTAAATATCAATGGATCTCAATTTTTCTGAAGATGGTAGAATTATCAGCATGCCCGAAAACAATGAATATCGTTAAAAATAATTTCGCGAATGCATTTCGCAATACAATATCGCTTGGAAAAATCCAAACTGTATCTTGAGATTGGCATAACAATCAAGTTTAAATTTGGTACACGTGTAAAGGACCAGCGCCCGTTTCTATGTATATATTTTCGAAAATATCGAAACTTATTTTTCACATTTTCACGAAACTCTTAAAAAACAAGTTCCTTCTCTGCTACAGTTCATCCATATAAATAATTTATTAGTCTCAACTAAAACAGCATATTACAATTTTATTCATTCAAATAAAATGTTTATTGAATTGTAACTATGAGCTTTACTCATTACCGCTAAATGATTGCAGTTGGCCGCCTGAACGAGGCATTGGAAAAAGATTGATTTTGCATGATACTAATTGCAAAATGATATTAACAAGCTAGTAGAAATAAAAATTGTCCAACATATCTACCGTCGAACTAATTTTTTCAAAATAAATTTTTTTCAAATTGTTCATTCTTCTGCAAGGTTTTCGAGAATTTCGTGTAATTTTTTTAACATTGCAATGTTTATTCATTTATTTTTAAGCTATATTTACTAATAGGTTGACTGTTCGGTCACTTCAGGGTTAACGGGTTTATTACAGACGAATAACTTAAATTCGCGACTTTCCCGAATATTTTTAAAATTACACAAAATTCTGAAAAAATTCGTACGTATTCAAAAAAATATAAAAATAATTTCCATCATACAAAAAGTTCGCTTGACGGGCCATTTGTTGAATAATGTTTCTCTCGTTCACTTTTTAATAACATTTTGCAATTATTGTTATGCAAGGTCAAACTTTTCGCACCGAGAAATGGTCGAAAATCTGTATGAATCTCACGTATGGCCGGAGTCAAAGTTGTGTACCGTCGCGTCAACGACCTTTTGATAAAAGCGTCGCATTTATCAAAAACTTCGTTCCCCCCATCGTCACCAATTTATTATGGCTTCAATTCCTTTTATTTCCGGAGGAAAGCAATCGACGAGGCTTTGTTCAAAAGCACATGCGTTCGTTGATAACACAATGCCAATACTTCACTGCGAATATGTATAAAAAGCATCCGTAGCATTCGGCGACAGAGTCGTAAAAACGACTTTACCACGGACACGAAAAAGCGTGACAATCAATTCCGAGCTGCGGGAGAAACACCGTTGGCGATGTTCTCAATCAGCGTCAAATGGAAAGATGCTCTTTCGATACTTGATCGACATTGACGTGTTGACAAACACCGAGGAAGCTTTGATTGGTCATCCAATGATTGAATCTCGGGGTATGATAAAGTGGGTAAACAGTATGGTTTCAATCAAGCCCGAGGAAAAGTATGTCAACATCTTGAAAGGTCTTGGAAAAAGGAGAAAATTTACAAGATCAGACTAACAGACAATGCAAGATCTTATATAGTAAACGCGCCGCGACGGATATCTCGGTAAGGCTACGTGAAAGGCAAACAAGGAATTTAATAGGATGCTCAAAGAACACATCGTCAAAGCCCTCGATAAATCTAGAGTTCAATTGCATCAGCAGTTGCGGAATCACACGTTAATGCCATGCTCAACTCCTCGCTTCTAGCTCTGCTTAGGTATCAGTGTCTGGACAGTTAAGGAGATTCGGTAAGACTCTCAAAGTCGAATCAGTGCTACATTCTTGTAATCAATTGCTTAACGTTTAATGTATTAAATAACCATAGTAGACGGTGATTTCTATCAAAGCATGTGGGGCAATCTACATGGTGTGACAGAAAGCAAATCCTGGTTGTTTCGACCAGGATTTATCTCAACTTCTCCAATTTGGCTCGTATTTTTTTGGAGGCCCAGTTGGACTGAAGGTACAAATGCACCAGATTTTTTTTTACTATGGCATTTCGTTTTTTAGGATATTTTTGAAGTGACCTGTCAAATGTTATAATTTGAAAATCTGAAAAAATTCAGGAAAATACTTTGTTTAATATAAAACTTTTTCTAGCTTATAGTTAAAGTAGTTTTTAAAATTTTTTTTTTAGTTTAAAAATTTTTTTTTTTTAAATCTCTCTACTTTTGGCGATTGATCAAATGTTTATTTATGTAAAAACGTATTCTTAGGAATTTGTTCGGTTTTCTGCGGACTATGCAAATTTTATTTAAAAAATTTTTTTCAAGTATCATATCGAATGTCACTATTTAAAAATCTGCAAGAATTGTGCAAAGTAGCCTGCCGAATATAATCATTTCCTAGTTTATAGCCAAAGTAGGCAGGATTTTTCTTCTCATGATTCCCCTAAGCTTTTTCTGTGCGGAAAACAACTTCTATTCAAAGTTATTTATATGGTAAAATTGACATTTAATATAAAAAAACAACTTCTATTCGAAGTTAGTTTTATGGTCACATCTATAGTTAAAGTTAAAGTTTTCATGGGGAAAGATGGTAAAAAGTATGTGTAAAGTCCAGGTTGGTCTATCAGCGATGGAATACATACAAGAAGTACATGGAAAGTACAGATTTGTGTTAGCGTATAAGTACATGGAAAGTACATATTTGCGTTAGCGTAAAAGTATATGAAAAGTGCAAATTTGTATTAGCGTAGAAGTACATGAAAAGAGCATATTTTCGTTGGCGTGAAGTACACGAAAACTACGTGAAAAGTCTATATTTGACACATATGTGTATCATTGACGCCGGCAAATACAGGAATATTTACATGAAAAGTACATATTTGCGTTAACGTAGAAGTACATGATGTACTTTTTCCATGTACATCTCCAACACTTGCCGACATCCGTTTTAGATGCATAAAAGTCGTATATGGACTTTTCAAATACCTCCCATGTTACCACAATTATACCCACAATAGTGAAATATGTACTTTTCATGACCTTTTCACGTATTCAATCGCTGAATTCCCGACCTGAATATTACCCATACTTTCTACTATCTTTCCACGTGACAAACTGAAAGTACGTGAGAAGCCAAGGATCGTCCCATTAGCGGCACGTTCCATTACGGTATGGATCCGTGATGTATTAGATTTTTTTTGCACGGGGTGTCGCTCGTCCCTTGCCCGGTGTCTTCTAATCAGTGCTCCTTGCTGCACCGTCCTTCATCATAATCATAATATCGAGTTCTTTCCACCTGACAGCGCGATCAGTGGTTTTATCTAATATCCAGACCGCTAATCTATGCTAGTTCAGTTGCAATGTGAAGAATTCTCGCCCGCTGACTCGATAAAATATTCGACAACTGAAAACGGCCCTTTCCAGCTTACGATACGGTAAATACCGTTGATCGGTCAACGCTGCTCTCCTGCAAATCCCGTAGCCATCTCGAATGATAAAGATGCCGCATCTCGGCCGTGTGACATTGAGAAATGGACCTTTAGCAGTGGCACCATAGCGTTCCTTAATCTCAATATCCGATGTTGGTGTCGTGCAGGGAGCTCGCTCTCCATGCTGGGTTCAGGGGCCGCTCGTGAGCATCAAATGACTCCGACCAAGCGAAAAATCCCACAATATAACTTAGAGGCCCTTTGCTCTAAGATGGGCGGAGCAAACCCTGACAACAGATAAGCTTCGAGCCTTCGGCGTCCCTCTGCCTCAGTTTTTGGACACTTCGCTGACGAGGGGGATCTCACCGGGAACTCCAACCGCCAATTGGCATCTCCTCTGCATGAAGTTGAAGCTCAAACTGCAAACCCCTTAGGGCTAACATGTTCATCCTGGGAAATAGATTATCGACAGCGAGTGGACACACAGCCCCATCATCACGTAAGTGAGCTTGACCTTACAATAATATTTGTTATTCTCTAAACAAAATTAAAGGCTCAAAATAATTGACTCATCCCAAGTGGAAAAATAATATGAAGATTGGATAAAAATTATATATAAAAATCTAAATAGAAACTGTATACGAAAGTGGACATATACATTTTCTATATGTTGTATACGGTGCATATGAAGATTCTATAAAAATTTATAAAGTGCAATGTAATTTATGTAAATTTATTATAACGTTTCTACAAAAATCGTTTTATAAAATCGGCATTATAAATTTCATATAAATAAAATACAGTGTATAGATATTCTAATCTGTACATTTTCTTGTACAGATTATATATATTGACTCATGTATGATTTTTTCACGTGGGATCATAACAAAGTAAATGAGAAAGATGAATTGCAGCAAAATCGGGAGTATCTGTTTTCGACGGCCTTAACTTAACCTAATTTGATACTAATCTTGTGTCTTCGGAAGCGTTCGGCAGCGATCGGGTGTAATTCTTCAGCTTTGGAGCTCCGACGGCAGAAGTAACGGGGTGTGCAAACAAACACGTCGTTACAAAACACACACACACACATTCGAACACGCACACAATTTTACACATATATTTACACACTTGCATACGATTAAAACACACTTCCCATGAAGGGTGACCGAATTTGGCCGACGATCAGCCCGATCTCGGTGGCGAGACCGCCAACATTGGCATATGCTATAGCCCGATTATCGGCCCGAGTCTTGAATGATAAGTCCGGCTCGATATTGGCGAACAATACTTAGCCGAGCATTGGCCTGATGTCGCGAAGTCGATAATTGGCGGTTCAATACTTGGCCGAGCATTGGCCTAATGTTGCGAAGTCGATAATCGTCATCCCAACATTGGCCCGCGTATTGGCCGTTTCAGCGTCATCGGCAAACCCTACATGGGTTTGCACACACTTTGCACACAGCGGCACGTACTTACTGATACTTGCATATACGTGTGCATACTTGCACACACTTTGCACACAGCGGCTCGTACTTACTGATACTTGAAAATATACTTGTACATATTTGCACACACTTGCACATGCTTGACCATAATTGCACACAACCGCACACACTTTGCAGACAACTGCACATATACTTGCTCATATTCGCACATGCTTGCACATACTAACACACACACACATACACATAAACTTATACACACTTGCACAAAACTATTTATTTATTTATTTATTGCACCGAAAGAAATAGATACTATCCGATAGTAAAGATGTACTATCGGATAGTATATTGGATGCTTCGTATAGGGCTCACTCTCTGGAGTGCAACAGTTAGTATAATTATAGTAATGCAATACAATACAATACACATAATACACGGTATTATCCAAATACAACCCGATAGTATACATATATTATTTAGTATATCGGATATTAAAAATCTTAGTATCTATTTCTTTCGGTGTGATTGATTGATTGATTGATTGATTTATTTATTTTTTCTTTATTTTTTCTTTCTTTCTTTCTTTCTTTCTTTCTTTCTTTCTTTCTTTCTTTCTTTATTTATTTATTTATTTATTTATTTATTTATGGTCTGACATTACGGTGCATTTTGCAGGTCTGAATGTGCACGATGGGGGGTCGCGCAACTGCGGGATTTCGGAGGGAATAAATCTCTTCCACCGCAGTGAGGGGTCCAAGAAATCCTACAGTTGAGGTTTTGCCCTTAATCTGGCATTACCGATGTTCGGACACCAAATGTAATGGTAATCGTCCTTTAACATTGAAATCACCACTCTCCCGCAGCTATATGTCTCTATAGATATTAGAGGGAGCATGTATTTTTAATATTTATTTAAAATGTTAATTAAACATTAATTTAATTTGTAGAAATACATCTTATGTAGATTTACTTCGTATTAAGAATATATACAATTCATATACCCACTATAAATATCATTTATATCTTTCGTCTAATACGATTGTTTCACGGAAAAAAAAATATCATTAATTCAATGAAACCTTGGTTTGCAGGCTGCCAAAACAAGCCTTTTCAATTCAATTTCATTTCCAATTCCTTCAACTTCATATGATATTGAAACGATAACTTCAATGCAGGCAAAGAAATACTTCATTGTTTCAATGTTAAATCGGATTGTGGGAACAACAACTGGAATTGATTTAAAAACATTTTTTTTTGGCAGCTCGCGAACCGTGGCTTTATTGAATCAATGGTTTTTTTTTTCGTGTACTATTATATCAAGTATATATATCACTGATACCTTTAATATCAATCAAGAATGTCGATTGTATACATTTATTGTTTACCGCGGATACAATCTGTATACCCACCTTGCATAAAAATTTGTATACGGATCGCAAAACTTATTTATGGATGTTATCTTCCATCCGTATGTATCTCTATCACTCTTGTATAGAGAGAATATATTTTTTATACATAGAAAAAAAATGTATGCTACATCAATTTCTGTTCTGGTGGATATATTTGAGATATACAGGGAGCATGGAACTTTTTGCGGTTACATACAGCGTACATAAATTATATATGTATGCATAAATCTCAAGTATACTTCATTTCTATTGAGGGTGAAACTGTCCTCGATAGACCACGCTACCAAACCATGTTTCCCTAGTCTTGGTGTCCTCGAGACCATGCTTGATCAAACTGGATAACCCCTGACCCAGATATTCTACGTAACAATTTCCAGGGTCAATCTTAACTGGATCGTGTTTTTTGGATTAAAGTGCTCCTTTTCAGTATGTCGAGGACAAGCTTAACTGGTCAGTATTTTTCGACACATTCTTACTTCATTCTTACTTCACATACTGATTGGATTTTACCACTTTTCGCAACCCATCAGTGAATGAACAGTGAACCAGAATTAATTGCTAATCGTGGGTTTCTATGAAATGTGATATCTTTATACTATCTTTGAAAAATGTCGAATTGTAGGATGCAACTGAAAAAATGTTGTGTTGTCAGCGCAAAGTAAAAATGAATACCCTTTACAAAAACTAAGAAAAGAATTAGTAAATGTTCAACCCAATCTAACCTACACTTTCAGCCGAAATTAGGCTGCTACGACAAATTAATAGCAGTAGATTGCTAAAAAATATTCGATATTTGAGTCATCAAAATTTGTCATGAACTTTCAAGAAGCTATTCATCATTCACTGGTGGCTGTTCAATTACCGATGTGTTCTCTCTAAAAAAGAAAATTAGAAAGGAACGACAATCATGAACGATTTTTAAAGTATAGTAACTCACCGCAGTTACAATAAATATAGGGTTTCAATTAAATACCACACAATTTATGCAGGCTAGCGATTTGTTATTTTTCGCATACATATTAAATTTTCCAATCGACAATCATGAATGACTTTTGAAGGATGGGAACTCACCGATTTTATCATTTTTACGCATTGAAATAAATATTTAGAACGGACGAGAAATGTGAATGACTTTCAAAGGATGAAAAATGGCCACCCTATTTTTGATCTCCCTCGAAATATACCTTCCTAAGATATCTCTTCACAAAAATATCCCGGACCAAAAATATCCTCTCGCCAAAATATCCTCAACCATAAATATCCTCAAACCCAAATTTTACCTTCACTAAATTTTATTGCAAATTCAAATTACTTTGCCAAATTATGTGCAACTTCCTGCAAGTACACAACTACATCACGATTCTCAAAATCGCTGACGACCCTTATCAAACAACCCTCGTCACGTGAAATGTTACGGAAACCCATAGAACACATACAGTAAGTACCTATGAAAACAGATACATCGCGGAGACTCAACATATAGTAAAAAAATCATATATAAGTCAATATATAGTCTGTGTAAGAAACTGGATACATAGAATAACTATATAATGTATTTCATTTATGTGAAATTTATATATAGTCTGCAGATTTCATAAAACTATTTTTGTATAAACGTTATATTAAATTTAGATAAATTACATTGCACTTTAAATAATTTAAATAGAATCTTCACATGTATTTTATACAACATATAAAAAAGTTATATGTCCACTTTCGTATACAGCTTCTATGTAGATATGACCCTGAAGATATCTGCATTCACCTTCGACACGACGTTGCGCACTTAATTTTCATCGCACGAGGACCAACTAGGGATTATTTTTTTCGTCTTAAAATTCTCGAAATGTCACTGTTTTTAGATTTTTTTAATCGTTAAAATTGCAAATGTAACCTTTGACACTGCATAGCACCCTTAATTCGAATTGTACGACATTCATACTGGGCTTAATTTTTTTTGCCTTAAAATTATCTCGATGCTGTTATTTGAAATTTTTTTTTTCATGAAACTTTCATTTGGTGACATAAACAGAAAAAGTGTAGTTGTAGCATTTAACATGATGCAGCACTCTTAATTTGGTGTGGTGCTTAGGTTTGGACCTTTTATTTGGTGACATCAGCAAAAAAGTGTAGATGGAACATTTGACACGGCATAACACCCTTAATTTACTGCATTATAATAGCAATCAGAATAATTTTTATTCTCCCTTTTTTGACGTTCCGGTCTTAAATCCGGACCCTCTTCAGATCTATTTCTATGATTATAATAAGAACGAATTATTTTGCCCCATACACTCTGGGAGTTCGCCAAACTGTAGCCGCCCACTACCATTCACCAATATTTTAAAGATATCGGCCGCTTACAACACGCTTTATTGTTTAATTGTTTATTGTCAATCTTTTCGATTCTGTTACGTGATGTCTCACTCGAATAAACCTAAAAAACCTGGAGTATGTGTTTGTAATGGGAGGTTCGGTCTCCAATAACCCCTCATCGAACTTAATCCCTAGACCAGAAAAAAGGATTAAATACGCATATGGGACAATTCACCCCGATTCGATCAGGATTCGACCTCCACCTCTCCGATTTGGCTCGTAAATTTTTGTAGGGTTAGTTGAACCTTGAAATTGGCCATATATTTTTTTGTTTTCTATAACAACCTTTTTTCATAATATTTTTAAAGTGACATACCGACCGCCATAATTTCAAAATCTGAAGAAATTCTGAAAAATACTTTGTTCAATATCAAAATTTTCTAGCTAATAGCCAAAGTGGACAAGATTTTCTTATTCTTTTTTGAGCTTTTTTTATTCATCAATTTTTTTTAAATCAAATATGTTAAGATCTGAATAAAAGTAACCAAACCCTTAATTGAATATTGCGAGACGTGATAGAATATTTCTTTGAATCACGACATTTAATAATGGAATGCATTCAATATCATTTTCAGTGAAAACGATTAATAACATTAAATGTGAATATTGCTTGAGCTATTTAAATTAATTTTGCATCGTTGGATCGACTTTTTCTTTTCGATAACCAACAAAATATTTATTTGAAACGCGAAAATATTTCACTGTACTAAATGAAGCAGTTCATTCAACAAGTTGTTTCACAAAGATCCTAAACCCTAATAAATGCTCAATTAAATTGATTGAATATTTTATGCATCCAATTAAACTATAGTTTCTATCCACCGAAATATTTTCTGAATTTCACTGTACATCTAATCCAATGTCGCAAATATAATTTATTTTGATCAATGAACCATTTTGTTGGATGAAATAGATAGTTTATTCACTTAAGTAAATAGACGTAGTAAACAGTCGAATTGATTCAAAGAAATCATTTATCTGAATGCTGCCAGAATAAAAATTCAATTGAATCAATTGACTATTTGATACTTCCATTTATATTCCGTTCCCAACGAAGAATTGCCAATCAACAATGAACGATAATCATAAATGACTTGCAAAGGATAAAAACTCACCGCAGTTATAATAAGTACAGTGTCGCATCTCGCCAAACCAATGAGCAGATAATTAATGGACGATTTCATCTGTGGCCTGGATAGAATGATCATCGATATGATATTTCCGAAGAGTCCGAAGAGACCAATAACGTTGAGCAGAACTCCTATGGTGATGAACTCAAAAAGAGCTCCTTCCGTCAATTCGGCCTTGCATTCGAGATGCGTTTGTGTCGTGGTTACCGCGACTTCATCACTGCTGTTGTTCTCCGGTATCACGGTGTAATTTCCTAGCGAACTCACTTCCATTGTTTCAACAGTTTTATTCTTATTTTCACTTTTTCCGTTGCGAATGAAATATTCTCTTCCTCGTCGTCCTCGTCCGACTCGCCAACGTATTTTTCTCCTTTGGCGCGAAACTGGGATTCGCCTACGTCACCATCTTCGCCGATCGTTACTCGTGAGAGATTTGGCTCCAAGGTTCTTAGTCTCGTTTTCTTGTGTTTCTCCAGTCTCACCGATTAACCATGTGATCTACTACTTTAGTGGCTCTACCCGAAAGCTTAGTGTTTTTTTTTTTTGGGGCTTCACAATTCTCGTTTATGTCTTGAAAACCGCTTGTTAAATTCGTTGTAACTCATCGAGTTTTCCAGATTGTTGATGATTGAACACCGTTTGTCGGTATTCGTATCTTGGAGGAGGAGAGGAACAGGTTGATGCTCAAAATCGGTCATTATTATCGTCATAGAGTCCTTGATGAACGATATTCTGAAACAATCAAGACAATGCATTTTTGTGATTATTTTATTCATTTTGCAACTCAGATACTCGTCAATATGAACCTCACAGCATTTAACTGGTGATTGCACATTATTTGTATTCTTATTGTATCCGATTGATAATTTCAAACTAATGTAACTTATAAATATTTGGGAAAGGCTATAAGTTATTACTTGATGATCGATATTCTGAAATAATGATGACGAATTATATTTGTGATCTCATGATGCATTATTCTACTTGGATACTTGTCAATATGAACATCAGAGCTTTTTTTAACTGAAAGGAAGCTTCAAACGGTGAAATGTAATCAGGAAGCAATAAGTACAGGTCTACTTTGCATTCTCGCTTTATATAAGTAGACTAGGAAAAAGTCGCTTGCTTCCCTCGCACTCAATTCTTTTCATTTGACTTTTCTCGTGGCTAAACATTGTATTTGCATGTTTTTAAGATTCGTGACTCTATTTCGGCTTCAGTGTTTCGATGTACAGAATCGACTTTTCTGTGCCAGGTCTTTTTTATGAAAAGGAAAATGAGTTCGGTTCCACATGTGTAAAAAATGCGCGGGATACATAACTGCAGCGATCATAACAGTCTGAAGTTGGCTTTACATCAAAGCCATTGACAACCAATCAGATTGTTTGAAAATTGGCTTCAGTTTTCGGGGTTTTGACTTTCGATGTACCATGTCTTTTTTGATAGAGGATGAATGGTATGTCTATGTATAATTCTTTGCTCTCTTGCAATTCTTGAATTTATACAGAATGCGTTCACATGAGTTAGAGGAAAACGTTGATTTTTTTTTGTGAATTTGAAATGCCATAAAATCCGAAACCCTGAACCGATCATCACCAAATTTAGCACGTAGCTATGGGCAACATTATTCGTTTGTAAAAAATTGCAATTGATTCGGTAGTACTTATGTGGCTACAGCAAAAAGTAAATTCTTCGAAAAATTCGAGATCTCATGAAAACCGACGATTCTGAGGATATTTGCATCGGCAAAATTTAAATTTGTGTCAGCGATAATTTTTTAACCTTGTGATAAATGAATATATTTCAAAGGCAGATTTTTTCATTCCTCGATTATCTCCAGGCCATTTTTTTAGTTTTTTTTAAAATGCTTCTGCAAACGTCGAAGTCATTTTTGTCATTTTTTGCTTATTGTCAGCTATATCTTTTTACTGGTTTTTTAAATAAATTCATTTTTGAGGCAGATTAGTTTTTTTCTCGATTATCTCCAGGCCAATTTTCCATTTTTTTAAAATGATTCTGAAATAGTAGCCCTCAATGTTGCCATTTTTAAAATAAGAGTTACTGATAATTTTTGAAGATCATAAAAAGAAAAACAACCACCATGAGATAATTGAAAAAAAGCTCTTCATCAGAACTGTATTTATTTAAAAAATAGATGGAAATAACCAATAAAATCACAAAAATGAGAGCTACTTTTGCAGAACCATCGAAAAAAATTCAATATAAAAAAAAAATTCCGCGAGATAATTAAGAAATGAAGAAATCTGCAAAAAAAATTCATTGAAT
This sequence comes from Tromatobia lineatoria, assembly GCA_949699805.1. NCBI lineage: Eukaryota > Metazoa > Arthropoda > Insecta > Hymenoptera > Ichneumonidae > Tromatobia > Tromatobia lineatoria. Next base: position 9,476,792 of record OX453047.1, on the reverse strand, counting down.
GTACTAGGAAAAAAGTACAGCTGATAATAAGCAAAAAAATGATGAAAATCAGTGCTACTTTTGCAGAATCTTAAAAAAAAATTCTTTAATTGAAAGAAAACGGCCTGGAGATATTTAAAAAATTAACAAATCTACCTTTAAAATATGTGAAGTCACCACAGGGTTACAAAGTTATAGCTGATACAAGTTCACATGTTGCAGATGCAGATATTTTCAGGGTCATTAAAAACCGATTCATGGATTCATCCTGAATTCAATACCGATTCCCCTTCAGCAGGGCTTTGTTTGTAAGTAAATATTCACCAATCTGAATTTTTCATTCACGCGTACATTTTCGTATATTTTTTCTAAACACTTTTCTTGCCGTTCTTGACAATTTTGCGTGTACTGGCATGACAATCCTGAAAAAAAATTCTCCGTAGAGAAAGATCCCTCTATGATAAAGAAATTAAAAAAAAAACCCGGAATTTTTTTTTTCATTTCACATTTCGTGCATTTATTAAAACACTTGAATCTGAATTTTACACAGTTTTAAAAATGCACTTTTTCAGCCACCGAATTGATGTTGAAGGCCTCATTAAAATGAAAAAAATAATAAGGTGACGCCGAATATTCAAGAAAAAATGGTCATTTTACAGACATTTTCTGACTGTTCTGCTTGAAGATTTAAATTTTTTTAGAATTCCCGTTTAAGGTTTTAATCTTAAGGAGGAATATTGCAAGCAAACCTAACGAATCTGCATTTCGAGCCATGAGAGCATCGAGTTAATGAGGTCGAGAGCATCACGAGATTGCTCAGGCCATAAGCTCGTCCAATTTACTGCAAGTCGAAAACAATCTCCCGGCTCAATTACCAACCCTCCGTATGTGCTGCACTGTTCGTACACCTACGAGTACATAAAGCGTAGTGCGATATCAGTTACGCCAGACCAGGGCCCGTCAGCTGCCTGTGACTTCGTTTACGAGGTTTTGCATGGATGAGCCCGACAGGTCCATTGCTCGTACAGTCACTTCTCTGCGCGTCATTTCATGGAAACGAGTCTACCTTTTTCTCGACTAAAAAAGTTGCTTACAGATTTGGAGTAATTTTGGTTTACACGGTATATAAGAATATATATAAAAATTTGTGAAATTCCGAGTCACATATATCACCAAAAATTAAATAACGAGGTTATATTTCTATCATATTTAATCCTATAACTGCCATTGTAGCATATTTACTACATTTGCTAAACGCCGATTTTTCAAAACACATTCTTAAATTTCTATTATAAAATTCTAGAAAAAATCTAAGTTTGATAATTCATCCAAATAAAAATTATTTGACTCGATTTTTAGTTAAATTTCATGTTATGCGATTGCAAGAGTTGTAAAACGGAATTTGTTTAAATGCTTGGTATTAAATTTGGCTCGAATCGGTAAAGTGCTTCGAATTTTATGGAATTTTGAATTTTCAGAAAAATTACGTTATGGCATTAACTTTGTCAAAATTTTCAGCGATGTTAATTATTTTTTAATTAATGGAATTTTTAATAACTGAACAAATTAACGGTATCTCATTAATTGCGTTAAAACTTTAGATATCAATCCAAAAATTTACTATGTGAATGATATAATATGCGTCTATGATATATATATAATTTGGTGACGATAAGTTTAAAAAAATTTTGATTTTACGGAATTTAGAATGATCAAAAATCTAACTTTATCGCATTAATTTAAAAAAACACTTGAGATATTAAGCTCAAATTTAGTATGCAAACAAAATAACCTTCAATCATATTTATTTATTTATTTAAAACAAGTCTGCAAAGTATAACCTTGCACATTGCTTTCTTATTATTTGTCGCCGTTTACAAAGTTTCCTCTGTGAAAAAGCCAACATCGATTAACATACTTCTTCAGAGGTAACTTTGTAAAAAGCAACAAATATCGAGGAAGCAATATACACCTTCATCTGCTCTGTTTCGTCAATACAACAGTGTTACCAAAACGGGAACATTATTATAAATGTCTCATTAAAGTGATAACGCAAATCTTTTACGTTTTTCAGTAACCCCGAGTCTCCGAGATATGTTGACTTGGAAAAAACAGCGTTTTTGAAACAGTTGAATGAAAAATTCTGAAAAAATTCATAGTACTTTTCAGTGGTACTTATCAAAGTACTACTACCATTCATAGTGATTGTAAAAATCACCAATAAAAAAAAACGCCGTTTCTGCTTAGATTATCATATCTCAGAGACTCGGAGTTATTGACAAAAAAATGGCTACACATAAAAGTTGTAGTTTTGCCTTATCTATTCAACGAGATATTGAAAAGAATAATCAATTATGGGGCAGATGTAAGATGATCGAAACACAAAGTGGCTCAACAGTCAGAGAATCCCTTCTGTTAAAAAGCCAAAATCGATGAACACACTTCCGCATGGACTTGGATTTGCATTCTACTTTACATCCTTTTTATATCGTACTAAATTCGGTAGGTCTTTATTGGACTGCCCAGTATATCTGCTTACACGCAATCATCAGACAAATCTAAACACTGAGCTACGCTTTACATATATCCATGTAAATGATATGGAACAATGTAGAGGGTGGTTGTGTGCAAGATAGACGGAAGCGAATCCGGATGAACAAGCAAGTCTAGCAAAGTACGGACCAGGTCTTTTATTATACAGTCGCACAGGGTCGTATCAAGCGCATCATCAAGCAACGCTCCATTGCATTTCCTCAACAGTTTTCGCACCCTCGCCTTTCGAATCCAGGGCTATATTCAGATATACAGAGGTACGTAACGCAGCCAGCCATCGCTGCTCTGCTGTAACGGTGTCCCTATTCCTCGGTCGATGAATTCTGCGGAGACTATTTCAGTCCTGAGTCACTCTCATCTAATACTTAATCGATTGTCAATAAATGCACAGGCACATAAATCATTCGACTGCCAAGGATAAACGATGGGATGAAGTGATATCTTATTCGGTAACTCTGCGGGATACAATCTTCACGATCGGTTGAATAGCTGCCTATTGGATCTTGAGTATTCCGCGGTTTATAACATTCACCCAAAAACATTTGTGAGATTGTGTGTCTAAAAGGTATAAACCCATATGGAAGTATAGTTGACGTATATTCTATATTATTATTATTATTATTATTATTCTATTCTACATTATACTATTATGCGGATATTTTGGCATGTATATATGCAATATATGAATGATTGTCCGAAAATAGTACGTTTGAATGTACCTACTCGTCTTTCTTATAAGAACTAATATTTTGTCCATTTCTTCGCAAAATGTTTTAGTAAATACCATTCAGAAAGATGACTTAAAGACTGATGTAACTTAAAAAGTCGTATCAACCCTTTTTTTCCGGTATTTAATCCCTTAAAGTCATTTCCCTGGCGTGTACCCCGACGTCTCGGTGTCAAAGATGGACCGGGGTGAACACACCAATAATGGCATAATGTCAGCAGCCAATATTGGCGGAAAACTGGAAATAATCTCTGGTATAATACTAGGTACTTGTATAGAGCGAAGACTGTTAACCAATATTGTCCAGATTCTCGTTGCCAAAGGATCGATCGGGTCTAACACACCAACGATGGCCCAACGTCAGCAGCCAATATTGGCGGAAAACTGGAAATAACCTTTGGTCTAATTCTAAGTACTTGTATAGAGCGAAGACTCTTAACCAATATTGTCCAGATTCTTGTTGTGTTGTCAAACGATGGACCAGGCGAACGCACCAAGGCCGAACAGTCTTGATTATTACTTACGCCAGTATCGGCCCTCAGTAGTTCGCCAATGTTGGCAACTCTGGCATCAGTACTGAGCCAAGACTCCGCCAGTCTGCAGTTCGTACATGGGCACGTACCTTTCACATTTCCGCATATTCTAATAGCCTATAAAACGATTTAAAATAACTGAATCTCAAACGTATTTTATATTTATAGTATTGCCATACATTTTTTTAAAAATATTGCCCACATGCCTTAAAATATAACATGAAACTTTGTACTCGGGTTGTTCCGTCATTGCCCTGGTTCTATGGAAATCCGTTAATATCTATGGGAATAGACAGCGTTGGCAAATCTTTGAGGTCAGATCAGCGTCGTCCGAATTTCTTTAATCGATTGAATCAATCGTTCATACACAGGCAGAAAAGATTAGGATTCTCGCCTAAACTTATTTAGTAGACCAAAGTTACTAAAACTGCGATTCAGAGCTAAACGTTCATTGAGCATCAAAATACGTATCTTGTTGTTCTACAGACGAGGATATGTATTATATACTTTCATAGTTCGCGTACACAAATGTTGGAAGTTATCAGCCGATGCGCAAAAAATATATCAAGATGATTTCTTATAAACAACTCAAAATTTACTTGCAGCTTATACAAAGTTTGCAGTTTATTGCCATATGCGAGTTATGATGTGAATAGCTACTCGGTAAATGGGCTCCACCTTCATTTCTAGAGGTGTTCTTCAAATATCTGGGTTTAGTTTAAAGGTCACAGGGTTCAAGCTGCGCCAGACTCTGTTCGGCGCCGCACCGTCGACGGTTGGTTAGTGAGCTCCAGCACATGATGGCTGAGTCCTAGACGATTTCGCGCGGGCTTCTAGCCAAGACTATAGCGATTTTAGACTGACGCGTCATTACCGCAGAAAAAGAAAAAACCTTCAGCTGCTCGGAAGATGCTGCGTTGTTGAACACTGTGTATTCCGTGTTTTCGTGTGTTCTTAATAATGTCTAAGTCATTGATTCTTGATCGGAAGAGTTTCGGATGATTGCAGCAACATCGTTTGAACCTTGACTTGATCAACTACGCGCAAAATTTTCGGAAGGACATCGTAACATTGAAATGGATCAAATATTTGGGACATAGAATTGTTAGAGACTGCGTTCTATGTATTTTTAGCCAAAAAGGCCCATTATTTCATGTAGTTTATGAGATAGTATGCGATAAAAGTGCATTCGTAATATTAACTAAACAGATAAGCGATTGTTACTTCGACGCGCACGCCCAAGCATTCGATTTGGTCTCAGGATATCACATTTCAATAGTCCGAGACTTTATATATTGGTTTAGTTCACGATTATACACTTTTATGCAACTCCGTGCGAGAAGTGCCTACTTCTTACACGCTTCGCTTCGATTCGCGTGCGGAAAATCGCACTTCTCGTACTCGTAAAATAAAATTATATACAAAACTCGTGCGAAAAACTTTTTTCCAACTCGATTTATTGCAACAAACTCACCCTCGTCAGAAAAAGTTTTACCGCACTCGTATCGTAATATACATGTCGCTTAACCGTGTATTTCTCGGTTCTTGGTATTCATTTGCTATGCGCCAATGGGTGGTCAGAAAACTGCGCAAGGCGTAAAACTTACGAGTAGCCTGCTTTAAGCGCAATCTGCACGTATATTATAAAATAGATATTGAATAGATATTAAACATCATCGATTCTGATTGCTCCATCAATTTACAAATTCTAAATTACGAATTATTTTTGTTTGTTTCATTTTCTGGCCTGTAAACGGATTATTTCAGGAGAATTACCCATATAGAAATTTTTGCACCCATGCAACATATTTATATTAAACATATGGGTCATTCCAACAATTATTGACATGATTTGCACTTTGCCTCTCCAATTGAGCTGTAACGTTGGTAATGTTAAGTTTACGCTCGGTGGAGGTCGCTTGAATTTTTCAGAGTTTTTCTCGAGTACCTTACACGTACCTTAAAAATATTGAATGTAATTGATTACTATATTTTTGCAGAATCATTAATTCTGTATTGAAATGGTGTTCCTAAAATCTCAATAATTTGATACCTTTAGGGCAATTGTAGGGTTATCGAGAAACAATCTGAAAGAATTCAAGCAACCTTCACTGTGGGCATACTTAATATTAATAAAAGTACAGTTTAATCGGAGAGAGAAGGTACAGGCTTTTGTCAATAATTGGTGGAATCACCCAAATATTAAACAATTATTAAACAACTACGGTTCGCGATTTTTAATGTTTTTCTTCCTTGACATTTAAAAAATGCACGTGACATTTTTGAGGTTGTCAATTTGAATACTTTAAGCTAAACAAAAGTATTGATAAAAAAAGAATCATAAAAAACAACAACAAAAAAAAGAAAAATAATTTCCATGAGCAAATTATTTTTTGGCTTATGAACTAAAAATGTTGTTCTCTATCGCAGTATCAACAAAAATGTTAGATTTTTTTAAAACGTCTGTTTTTGTTTAGGTTCTGATATTCATAATTGAAAATCGCCGTTTACAAAAATCTGAAATAAATTCTACATGAATTTTTTATATGAAAGAATAACTTTAAAAATCACGAGTGATATTCGGGACGTTGGGAGTTGGTCGTTGGTCAAGTTGGTATGAAATGCCTCCTACATATTTTTCCATGGGGAAATAAACGTTGTGTACTCGCTAAGTTATGTGTAAATATAACATACTATAGCCGGAGGCCACTTAGCCAGAGTTTTGTTTTTGCATGGAAACTTTTTATTGGCTTTAATGTATCGTTACTTCAATGTTGGGATTGTATTTTTTATATCTGACTGTAGAGCTTTGATTTTGAAATCAAAATACACGATTTCATTGAAATTAAGTAAATATTTTGTTAAAATCAATGTAAAAAAGTTGCTACTGGCGTTTTTGCAACACTGGACTTTCTCATAACACTTGCTACTGGCATGAAGTTTTTATCGACAATTTCCTGGAGTGTATTGACGAGCTGTACGGATAGATTCTTAAGAAATTCAATACATCACTTGCAATCAACGTCTCGCCATAATTTATTACGAACTCATTTTGAAATTCGAATTCAAGCTACGACGCGCCCTCTGGAGGTGGCGCGCACGAGTACGTTCGCGCTTTTCCCTCAAATCCGTCTTTCATTTAGGACGCGACACTGTGATAGCTTGACAAATCGTATTAACATTTAACTTAATTGCAGATCGGAAGTTTCGAATCTTACAGTGTATATGAGGCCTTGGCAGTCTTTGGAATTCACCTGCAATGCTATGCGAGTGATGAAAAGTGATATGATACGATGTGAGTGTGAGTGTTTACAATTTCAACTTTATGAGTGTGAATAACCTCGAATCTGTTTTGCTTATACAATTTCTACATCTAAAATTTGGTGTGAATATTTATATCTCTTATTGCACAGTGAAAAAATGCACAAGTTCACTGATAGTAGTTCTTTTTAAAAACTGTAAGCTAATATAAAAGTCATTATGCTGCGATTCAATGCATACTAATAGAATTACCAGCAAATCAGCAATAAAAAAATGTGATTCAGTTATCCTGCTATTATTTTTTCTATTGTTCACATGAAATTTGAGAAATCATCAATTGTTAAAAAATGTTCTATTACGTGAAGCATGGATTATATTACAGGTTTACTAAATTCGTACACCGTCCATGCTTCATAAAATAGTTATTACTGCACTTTCAGACATACAGACGCTATGCAGACAGACAGACAGGATGCGTGAATGTGGGTTTTCAGAATCTAGGACACTCAAATCATGTTATTCCATCAATATCTAGAAATTAATTTTTTTTTAAATTACATTAATTCCTCTCTGTACATACTTCGTATGTGACGCGAAAGTAATAATCAATCCACCTATTTTTTTGGCATCAATAGAATCTTTTTGCTCGATGAATCGATTGCGTAGCATTGATCATCTTAAAAACTACAATGTGCAGAAAATGTATTTTATCTCGGATGCCGAGATAAAGTCGTAGCGAGGATCTGTCCTCACTGGTACTCTTTGACCTAGAAAAACAATGTCTACAGTGTTTAGGATGATTAACCTAAAAAACCGCAGGTGATAAAACGACAGCTCGAAAGGCGAGAATCGCATTCGTCGTTTTTTCAACAGAAGTACGGTTTCCTGTCCCTGCCCTTTATCCATTAATTTCTTACGACGTCTTCGACTGAGTAGCCCTGCAGACCCTTCCGGGGGTGCGTTTTTTCTGCCTCGATAAAAAAGCACCATGGATATCCTAGGATGGCACGAGACATGTGAAAAATCGATGAGAAACTGCCGTTCTGGGGGATTATTGTGAACTCCCAATGCAAGAGAAAAAGAAGTGAAAGAGGTCGTAGGTGTTGTACGACTTGGGGTCTGCGAGACCATGTGAAGAAAGAGAACAGAAGAGAAATGCAAAACGAAGAGGAAGAAAGGACGACGTACTTTCGCGGCGCCGGCTGCTCTTTCACCACGCTACGAACGCCCACACATACTCACACGTATTGCTGATTTACAACTATATGACGTCAGCGAAATTCCCATTCTCTGGGATGCTGCCGTTGTACTACACGACTCTCGGCTATCGTATGTCTCGTTCGAGCAATTTCCGTGTGACGCAACTCTCGGTCTTATCCCAGTGTTCTCGCTTTCTGTATATGAGACATTTTCCACCAAGTCAGCCATGTTTTTTTTACCCTCTTGGTCCTGTTCCATAATTGACTATTTAAGCGGTATTGCTTAAGGGTTTCATGTCTCGATAACATAACATCAATGCAGGACGTAATTTCAACCCACGTAAGTACGAAACCAACGATCCAACACACACACGCACTTAAACTATGTCAATTCAACACGCGCAAGCTCAGTATATAAGTAAACTGAACACGCTCTTAAGGTGGAAGGGAGTAGATTTTTTAGAATAACCAAAAAAAATTATGTAAAAAGTTTGATAAAAATATCCATCAAAATTATTAATACTACAAGACCTTATTTGTATCAATTAAACTGCACATTACGAAACGAAAATAGTAGCACTAAAAAATAAATAAAAAAGTATCGCCCTCGATTGGAAAAAATGTATCTCCCCCTACAATTTTTAATATTCTGACCTGCAAATTTTTTTTCCTTCTTTGCATACTATTCTTAATAATCAAGCGTGGCAAATTTTTTATATAATTTTTTTTGGCTTTTATAAAATTCAACAGTGCTAAAAAATTGATGTTCTTTCTCTGGTTCAGAATAAAGAGTGAGTTGAGGCATTTAGGTGAATGTTTTTACATTTTTGTACGATTATTTCAAATAGCTAACTCTTGGCACAGTCCTCCCCCCCCTTCCCTTTTTTAATTATTCAATCCTGAACATCACCATCGTTCGAAGGCCCTGAATTTTCTCCGGTCCTGGACGTTCAACATGTCTAAATAACACAGCGTCAAAATAACAGCCGACAAAATATGCCCACAAGTGCTGTTTTGCTGGAAATCGATGGAACCCCTCCCCCTCTCTTTAATTAATTTATCTATTCATTAATTTATTTTTTATTTCAGAATGAACCTTCTTATTTCTCAATACGTCATCTGTACAGACACACATATGTACGCACCCCAAAAGGTTCTCCCCTAAAACGAGCAGTGCAAGTTTAGCCTAGATGAGTAAAACGGGTAAATGAGAAAAAAAAATCTGTAAAAATGATCCACTTGGGTGGTATTACGGATGCTTCGCGGGCATAAAACCCTATTTTTACATTTCGTGATATGAAATTTCGCACGATACTCCAGCGATAAATGTTTTCTCATCTCATGTGACTGCAGCATTATGGTACCTATGGCTCATGGTGGAAGCTCACACTCGTCGGAAAAAGTTTTATCGCACTAGTATCGTAATGTATTATAATTTACCATCTGCAAGAACAGCTGTGCTTTGCATGGCAGTTTGGCAGGATGAAAGTGGCTATATTATATCAGCGTTGTAACAATCGGTTGGCACAAGTTCTGTACTTTCGCCCGTGGTAATTTACTTTCAACCCTAGGGTAGAAAGTTCGTAAACTAACTTTTCGCTGTTCGTCTGACAAAACTAGCATTTACAACACCGTTATTCATGCACTTGTTGTAAAAAATATAGTGTGCAACATGTGCCGAAATTTGCGCTTGCGCCTCGGGTGGTTGCAGTCTTTCGACGCTTTTCAACTTTCGAACCTTACTGCACAATGTAGCATTGTTAAAGAATTTTTTTTTGGAATGGTGAAAGACAACTTAACCTAGCAAATGTATGGATTCATTTTGTTATGTATTCAAAGTGTAAAAATAATCTCTTTTTAAGTAGGTACAATGATAAGCTGCAGAATAATAAGCCTTTTCCGTAAGCCCTTTGCCACAGTAGTCTCCAATCGGCGGGAAAGATGCAGTTCGTAATTCTTGTCTGAAACAAAAAACCAAAAGAATTTACAGTTATCATATATTTTTCTTCTTGATGAACTTGAGAAAAGGCGAAATAAATAATTGCGAAATTAAAACTTAAAACAAAGTATTTACAAAAAATAAAAAATAAATCGCTTTTGGTTGTAGTAAAAATGATTAAAAAAAGACTTGTAAACAATTTTCTTAGTTTACCCAGAAGAAACAGTCCACAACTGTTTCCAAGTTTCAGAAATCCACTAACGCAACAATGGAACCAAACTGTAAACAAGTGCGAGCACTCCTCTCAATAATTTGTTTTTTTTTTTTCAAGTGGAGAGTGAACGTCAGTTTTGCGTTACACAGTTAACACTGAAAAAGCATTGCATTGCTCGCACCCCCATGTGAGCAATGCAAGGTCGGGCTTAAAAAAAAATTGTAAAAATGCAAAAATTGAGTCGTCTCGTATTTCAGCTTTCACACCAGTGCAAAAAATCAACTTTGCACACTAATGAGGAAAACCGACTTTCCCTTACCTGTGTCAAAAATCAACTTTTGCGCAATAGGGTAGGGAAAAAGGACTTTAGCACTAGGCCGAAAAAGGCCTTTTTCGTTCTAGACTAAAAAGACTAAAAATACTAAAAAGGACTTCTTCTCCCTAGGCTGAAAACTCAATTTTTTCGCCCCAGGCTGAAAAAATGACTTTTTCTCCGTAGGCTGAAAAGTCGATTTTTCTCCCTAGGCTGAAAAGTCGATTATTCTCCCTAGGCTGAAAAGAGGACTTTTTCGCCCTAGGCTGAAAAGGTGACTTTTTCGCCCTGGGCTGAAAAGGTGACTTTTTCGCCCTGGGCTGAAAAGAAAACTTTTCGCCCTGGACTGAAAAGAGGACTTTTTCGCCCTGGGCTGAAAAGAGGACTTTTTCGCCCTAGGCCGAAAAGAGAACTTTTTCGCCCAGGGCGAACAAGTCCTCTTTTCAGTCCAGGGCGAAAAGTTTTCTTTTCAGCCCAGGGCGAAAAAGTCACCTTTTCAGCCCAGGGCGAAAAAGTCACCTTTTCAGCCTAGGGCGAAAAAGTCCTCTTTTCAGCCTAGGGAGAATAATCGACTTTTCAGCCTAGGGAGAAAAATCGACTTTTCAGCCTACGGAGAAAAAGTCATTTTTTCAGCCTGGGGCGAAAAAATTGAGTTTTCAGCCTAGGGAGAAGAAGTCCTTTTTAGTATTTTTAGTCTTTTTAGTCTAGAACGAAAAAGGCTTTTTTCGGCCTAGTGCTAAAGTCCTTTTTCCCTACCCTATTGCGCAAAAGTTGATTTTTGACACAGGTAAGGGAAAGTCGGTTTTCCTCATTAGTGTGCAAAGTTGATTTTTTGCACTGGTGTGAAAGCTGAAATACGAGACGACTCAATTTTTGCATTTTTACAATTTTTTTTTAAGCCCGACCTTGCATTGCTCACATGGGGGTGCGAGCAATGCAATGCTTTTTCAGTGTTAACTGTGTAACGCAAAACTGACGTTCACTCTCCACTTGAAAAAAAAAAAACAAATTATTGAGAGGAGTGCTCGCACTTGTTTACAGTTTGGTTCCATTGTTGCGTTAGTGGATTTCTGAAAAAATGTCTCCATTGTATTATGTTTGACTTGTAATTTCGATTGTTCATATGAATTTGATCGTTAATAAACATTTCAATTTTTAAGACCTTGCACCCCTACGCGAGCAATGCAAGTTGCGTCATAAAAAAAAAAAGAAATAACTGAGACGTCTTGAACTTTGGACCTTCTGATTACAAGTCTGCTACTCTATCCGCACGACCGCCGTGCATTTCTGGAAGTAAAAATACGTTACCCAAACATGCTTATCTGAAATACTTGAACGCGAATATATATATATATACATTCTCGCAGCAAAAAATTCGTCGCTACGAAGATGTATTCATTGAATTACGAATAAACGTAGGTGACATAAAAAATAAACCGGAAGAAATTCGTTCGGTGCGGGAGTGAATTGGCGTACGTCTGTAGAGCTGCTTGAATATTTGAAATTATTTATTGATACGGTTAAGATATGGTCAAGCAAGGCTCGAAGACTATACACCGAAGTGCGTGCGAGAAGCTGAAATTCAAATGCATGATCCCAGCAACGTTGCGGCGGGCGCAACGGATCAAGCGCGGTCGTAAGCTACGGAAACGCACGAATCTCTCACATGGATAGTATATCTATGTATACTCAACTAATCAAAAAGATGGGTCGGAAGCGCACAATGTTTCCCACGTCGAGTATATCTATATATATTTGACCAATCAAAAAGATGGGTCTAGTTCGGCATCTCTCGAGTGTGGCGGCGCTGCAAACACGGAAAAAAATTTGCCTCAAGAATATCGCTCCATTGGCAATCTCCCTACCCTCTCTGCTTTAACAAACATATTGGAGAACGAAACGGCGAGCGTTGCCATGCGCGATAAATCCGATATTGTTTTGTTCTTTAATTCTGTATAAGAAAATAGTTCTATTGATAACTCCAATGTGTGAACAAGTGTAATCAAGTTTTATATTGTTAATAAAACCATCGGTATCTTTATTATTTACTTCCACGGCTAATATTCAATTAAACAATCAGTTAATCTAACTTTTTTTCTACTGAAAATGATATGTTAATTTATTTGAATGCATACGAATTTTTGCAGATGTTTTCTTTATTTTGATTTTTAATTTTTTTTTGTTAATGTGCGCGAAATAATGAATTTTGCATATGTGTTCGGCATAAAAGCATCTACTACATTCAAGATTTTTTTGCAAAACGCATATCCAAAATTTTTTATATTCTGCGCATTAGAAAAAAAAAAAAAATCAACATAAAGAAAAAAATCTAAAAAAATTCGTATGCATTCAAATAAATAAACATATCATTTTCATTAGAAAAAAAGTCAGGTTGACTGATTGTTTGTTAAACGATAATTTTTTTCACCAATTTGTTAATAACATTTTGGGATTATTATAATGCGAAATCAATCTTTTCAGCGCGTTTTATATACTTTTTTTTCCGATTCTCATCCCATCGAAAAGGGATCGAAATTGTCTATAAAACTCACTTTTGGCGGGACTGTACGTATCATACATCTTTAATGCACATGGTCAATATCGTGTAAGATTGGGGTCACGCAAAAAAGTTTGAGAACAAAAAAGCTATGTTTTTCTATGAACTATATAATGCAATACATGTTGTATTTTTTGTAAGAGCGAAAAGGCTGTGTCGAGGGATATGAACGGGAAATATTTATTTTCTTTCAATGAGGCACGTCGAGGACCACTTACAGTGATGAATGTACTTCCCTCTAACACGTACTTCCTCCTGACACCTATCGAGTCGGGATACGTGTCGAGAAGTCACGATGAACGGCAGAATGCGACTATTGCCCACCGTTCTCAATTAAAGGTGTGTCCAACTTAAGACGAAGAAAACAACGACGAAGGCGAGAAACGAGATGATGAGCACTGGAGTGAACAAGATTGAGCCTTCTGTCGGAGGACAACGAGACAATGAAGAGCTTTAACAAAATATCGCGCCAGAAAGAAAGCCCCACGAAATGACGTTTGCGTAGATATACGAGAAGGTTGATGAACCGCAAATATCGTCGACCCTACCACGATCTACGAGACTAAAAAGAAGACCAACATGGTTGGGCGATGTAGATCAGTCGAGAACAGACTCAACCTTTTCATAACTATTTTTTTCATGTTGTCGTATGTATCTTATATATTATGTTTAATCTACATTTGAAGTAAATATATTTGTATATTTTATTCTGTCTTAATAAACCGAATGTTGCCGGGGATGATTTAATTAAGATGATGGACAACTGTGAGCATCGCGCATATGCGGAAATGCGATATGGACTCGAGAATGTAGAAAATGGACGATGGCGTGAGCTTGTGTCGTAACGACCACAGAGAGTAAGTGGCATATTAATTATTTCATGATTAATCGAGTCTTTGCTTATTGAATTACCTCTAACAGCTTACGGAAATGCTGGAGGTCATTTTTTTTACCGACTTTGATCGGTAAAAAAGTACGGCCTCGTAGTTTAGAATACTATGTTGTTAAGCTGCGATCATTTTTTCATATTGTACCACTCGAATTTCGGATAAAAAGGTTTAAAAAATGAAGAATATCGTAAATTCGTAAACCTGCCGAAAACAATATGGTTGCTTGCACTGTCAACGCCATCTAGTTTGTTGTATATGAACCTTTCTAGGAATTTCATATAAAAATGAGTCTGGTCGCAAATTTTATACGGGTCGCCTTATATTTCAAGACCGAGGACTGGCGAAAGCTAAAAAAAAGCGTAGGTGAAATGTGAACCACGTTTACGCAGTTGAATTAGGGAAAAAAAAACACTTACGCTCTTCTTTATTGACTATAATCTCTTCTAACACGCGAACGGACTGCGAACAAGTAGTTTACATTATACGTGCGTTTCTGTCGTGCTATCGCCAATCAAATGATCTCCAAAAGTCCGGAGAGTCTTATAGAATTTGCGTTGACTCTCGTTTTTTAAAAGCGATGCCTAGAAATGTTTATTCAGTATGAAACAAATGGTTTTAACGGTTCGGGCGGCCATATTGTTTTGGTAAGTTTACTCGGTTCCGATTTTCTTGATTGTTTAAGCGTTTTCCATCGGAATTCGACTGGACGCAAATGCGCCGATGTTGATATTACAATCCAGTGCAATTCAAGACATATTTGTACTGCAATAACAGCGTTGCTTGTAAATTACGAAATCGTACTTTTTTACCGACCAAAATCGGTAAGAAAATCTACTCCAGCATCTCCTTGAGAGGACTCAGTGACCTGAAAAAAAGTTCCAAGAAATAAATTTCTCTAAATGATACCTTTCTTTAAAAAAATGTTACTCTTATACCTTATCAAGAACATAACAAACATCATAATTTTGCAATTTTGTAAAGACGTACACTGCATAAAAATGGTGTGTGGTCAAAAATGAAATATTTTACTTGTCATAGCTTTTAGACCAAATTAATGAACAAATTTAAGTGATTTTTGTCGATTCACTCTAACCAATTGTTTAGAGATTCTTTAATAAAAAAATATTTGTTAACATATTTAAAACCATAGATTTGTAATAACGACCGGAAATAGAAATTCCAGTATTTAACCCAGAATGCACTCCTGGACATAGGAAATAACATAACGAACACTAAAATTTGTGCACTGTTTTGCTTTGGTCTAAAAGCTACGATCAGTGGATTTTTTTCCTATTCATCCGAAAACAAACAATATTTTTCTGTCACTTCGGTGTTAACTGTCTGTCAGCGATTTTTTTATTGACAGTGATGAAGCTCATTAAACAAGTGACTGCACAACCTGAATAAATGCGTCGTTCGGCCGTTTGCAAAATCTGTCTACATATATATACAATAAATTCTCCCATAACATGCGAGAATTTATTGCACGAGAAGACAAACTTCGCACGCCCATATTTCAAAAAAGTTACTTTCCAGCTCACACCATTTTGGGGCACCGTCTTCAGAAAATTGCAGAATTAAAATGCTTATTATGTATTTAATGAGGTTTTAATGTAAGATTTTTTCAATGAAGTATATCATTCACAGAATTATTTCTCTTATGAATTTTTTTAAGTGACTGGATCCCCTTGAAATGAGAAGAATGATGTTGTCAAATTGATTAGACTAGGACTAGTATTTTAGATTGAGTACCGAAGCTAACCATAGCTACATTTTGAGGTACATTCATTTATGCCACTCGATGCGAGAAGTGTGTACTTCTCACACGCTTTGCTTAGCTTAGCGTGCGAGAAGTCGCGTTTCGTTGCCCACATAAATAAAGTTTCGCATGAAATAAAACGATTCACGCTCGTTAGAAGAAGTTTCATCGCACTAGTATCGTTAAGAACTTTTAGATAACGATAACTGAACGTCGAATTTATATACGCTGAAATTTTATGTGAGGTTTCATAAGTCATTATATCACCATTCCGGTCCGTAATCGAGTCCAAAACTTCGCTACAGTACAGACGTAAAATTTAACCGTGAATAATTTGTCTATTCCACAGAATCAAATTCAGAGTCACAAGTGGACAAAATTGTCTGAAAATTTTGGTCTTGGTCATAATAGTTATTTTATTTTCGGATACCTATATGTTACCAGTAACAAAGAATATTTTTTGCTCGAACTAGTGGAAAAACTGATAGCGAATTGAGGGCTATTGAATATTCCGATGCTTTACATATTAACGATATAACTTGAGTTACAGGTGTTCGTTTATCGACAAACTTTTTCTCTTAGCGTTTGATGTCACGCCCGTAGGTTTTATAGCAGAGAATCGATCGGCTTAGTCTCTATGTGTATGTACTAACCATTTACCATTCTATGAAGATTTATACCACTACACGCTATAGCGGATGTTCCTAGAAAGATGCACTTGCAGCACGATGTTAAATTTATGATTGTCAGATGATCCTCTTCACACCGCAAATCGCTATAAAACGTTTGGACACTTCCACACTACGATACTACTATTATAAACACTTTTTTTTCGTGCAAAATTGAATTGTGCGAATTTTTTTTAGCACAACCGTATTGTGAATATTTTTTTGTGCACAACTGTACTCAATTTCTGTGTGTAAAATTAATGTTACAAAAAAATATTCTGGGTACCTTTTTATCGTGCACAATCTATTTGTGTGCACAATTGCTTTGTGCTCATTAGTTTTTGTGCAAAACCATGTTATGCCCAATTTTTCTGTGCATATCTATATTGTGCGTAATTTCTTTGTGTATATCTATATTAGGCGCAATTTCTGTGTGCATATCTATCCTGTGTGCTATATAATTTACGGAAAAAATATTTGGCGCACAATACAATTCACTTGTGCACAATGACTTTGTGCACAAAACTATATGATTGCATCAAATTGTGTTGTGTATACATACATATATATTCGGCACGACTATACGGTTTCATGCCAAAATAACACACGATAAAATAATGCTCGTCAAAATTATACTCGTTATCTGAATTGAGCACAGTATAGTTGTGCACAATGAAATTACGCACAAAATGGAGTGCTCTAAAAAATTCAAACAACATTAATATGCACAGAGAAACTACACACAAGAAGAAAGTGCGCTAAGAAATCGCACACAAAAAAGTGTGCACAAGTAAATTGTGCACAAAAAAAGGTGGACGAAAGAAGTTCTGCAAATAAAAAGATGCACAAAACGGACGCGTACTATGCGGTTGGGCACAATCGATTTTTGGCCGGACAGAATCGCCGGGTATAAATGTATAATTCACTCTTGATATAATACAAATAATTTGAATAAAACTAATAATCATGTTTTGTCAATGTATCATACTCATATGGTATAATAAAGCTAGTGTGATAGCGTCGTATAGTATAAGACTGAAAAAGGGGTAGAGAAATTTAATTAAGAACAAGCGTTAAGGGGGTGGACGGGAGAACTGTGGGTTACACACAAACGGTGAAGGCAACATTTTCGAGAGTCACGGAGAAGAGGGAAAGCAGGACGAGGACGTTAGACGAGATTTCCATTGGCACGCCGGGGGATTTAATGATAATCGAGGGTAACGTCAGAATAGCAATATCCATGATTGGTAGTTTAATGAAATGCCTCATTAGGCTCCTAAAGTTACTTCTCAGGGCGAAAGGTAAGGTATAGGTGTTTTACAAAGCATGGAACGCCAAGAGAATTTTTTTTTCCATTTCTCTCTTATGGTGTTTATTTTCTTTCTAAACCGTTCAAAGTATCAAATAAAAATGACATCAATAAATCCGAAAGTTCAACTTTCCTACCAATAATGTTGTACCTGAGATTCTAAATATTCGGTTTCTTATGCTCTTTGAACTTAATAACTTCATTACGCTTGATGGGCAAGTTATCACTGATAAGTTGCAATGGTTGTAACCGATTTGTGGTATCGTATGAACTTATTGCGGCAATTTTTGTTTGCATACTTATAAGAATAGTATATTACGATACGAGTGCGATGAAACTTCTTCTGACGAGGGTGAGTTCGCAGCACGAGCCGAGAAGAGTTTCGTATACAATTTTATTTCACTAGTGCGAGAAGTGCGATTTCCGCTTCGCTTCGCGTGCGAGAAGTGCTTACTTCTCGCACGGAGTTGCATAAAATATACTGTTAGGGCTGTGATTTTTCCTACTCAAGAATGATTTTCATAAATTTATAGGGTATAAGTATTAATTTACTCACGTACTTAATATAAAATAACATTAGTATCATTTGACATTTTACACCGTACACAATGTTCTGACTGAGTTTCGTCGTATTCCTCGATTAAGAACTGTTGTTGTGTGAACGTCAACATTTCAAAAGTGATGTTATGTCTGTGCAAAATAACGAAAGAAAATTAGTAAATATTTGTAAGTCAAATGCGTTATAAATTATTGTTAAATTATTGGGTTAATATAATTATCAATATATTTTGAAGACTATCCGGTAAAGCTGGCTGTTCAGTCTTATTCCACTTGCTTGTAGTGGAGAAGGATATCACTACTAAAAGGACCATTAGGACAGTAACAAAGTCTGTAAAGGTATTTCGAAATTTATTTTTTCGCGTTAAGCTTTAACAACCGACTTTATTTTAACAAAATACAGTTATGTCTTAAAGTATATTAAATTCATTAACACATAACTAATATGTGGAAAAATATATGCAGCGATCTGCACTGCGAAGAAAACGTTAAACTGCAAAAGATTATTCATCTTCTGCGCTCATTTGTTGTAGTAACGTAAAGTATGATGCTGCTGTACTTAAAATCTAGAAAAGAGAAGTCATCAAGTTACCAGAAGAGGCAAATTATTCAGACGTTTCATTCGAAAGTAACAAAAACTACGACTTTCATGAAGAGAAATTTTTTCTAGTAAAATTAAGTTCCCGAAATCTTGAAAAAAAACTATTTTTTTAAACTTGAAAAAAAACTATTTTTTTAAACATTGGATTCAAGAATCTGAAAAAAGCGCTTGTGCTTTTTATTGGAATGTGGATGTGAACAATTATGGGGCAGATGTGAGATGATCGAAACAAAAGTGGCTGAATTGACAGGGAATGCTGAACGGGACCCCGTCACCTAAAAAAGTTATATGAAAAAATGTTTTTAACTGATAACCATCTTTTGAGTAACGTTACAGTTTAACGTCATCAAGTACATAACAAGCATTATCATTCTTAAATTTTGTGAAGATGTGCAGTGCATGAATAGTATGAGGTCAAAAGTAAAAGTTTTCAAATTTCGTAACTTTTTAGACAGAACTGGTAAAAAATGTTTAGTGTTAAATTTTTTATTTTATCTTCCGACCAGTGCATTCTGGATTGAATGTAGCATTTATGTATGCCGTGAAAATTAGATTTACTGTATCCAATTGTTTAGTGATTTTATAATAGCAAAAATGTATATTGCACATTTAAAATCATAGTTATGTTATGAAGACCTGAAATTAAAATTGCGATATTCAATCCAAAATGCATTTTTCAACAGATAAAATAAAACCTCGAACACTCAAATTTCTTGACTGGTTTGGTCTGAAAGCTCCAACGAGTGAAAAGTGTTCCTTTTTACCTTATACCATTCTGGTGCACTGTATTTATTTACGCAGTTGCATATTTATAATGCTTATTATGTATCGAATAAGCTTTCAATATAAGGTTTTATAAAAAAAGTGTATCATTCTCAGAATTTTTTTCCTTATGACTTTTTTTAGTGATGCATTCTGAGTTATGAATTTTCGAATTATAAATTTGCAATCAAAGTCACACTGCAGTTGCGTCACTTTAAAAAATCTGTTCGAAAAAATATTATTTGCTGAATTTTTATAACAAAGATTTGATAAATTCACATGTGAATGTTATTAAAAGGCCTCAAAAATTCCGAATTCAAAAGTTTAAATCGGGTGAGTGATTGACGTGTAGTTGAAAACGATGCTACGCTGCTCGTGAGCACAACCTGTCTTCTTGCTCCATGGATTATATGTGGTAGTAGGTTGAGTGGTTTCTATTTATAACTTAGATTTGTCACTTCATGCTCTCTGCATACTTACGCTTGTAAAAGTTTCAAGAGACATCGGGGCGAATTTTCCGGCCGTAAGAACGCAAGGTTTACGAGCTCTATTCATCATCATGATAATTCCCTCTTTGATCAATTTTCCATTTTCATCATGCGGTAATGAGTACCATTCCATGTTATAAGCAGCAGCAGAAACTTGCTCACTCTGGAAAGTGATATCATGGCATGTCCAAGTATAGAGGAACAGTTGAGATATACTTCCGGTGAAGTGTAAAGTGAATAAACATTTTCTGACCAAAGTTTCGGCCGCCTGTAATGTCAAATCTCGGATTTAGAGCTTAGATATTGAATAAAAACTATAAGCGAGACATCAAACTATCAATTTCTACAAATGAAAGCGTCACGAAATTACTACTTTGTTCGTGACGAGTCTTTATTTATATTTATTTACGGAAGTGAACAAACCATACTGTCAATGTTTTTAAGCGTCACGTTTTACATACGGTATGTTACTTTATATACATTATGGTGTTTCATATCAAACTTTGATTTTTTTTTTAGTTTTACAACTCAAGAAGCAATGCCAAATACTTTTAAAAAAATCCCTTTAAATCATGAGGATGTACACAAAAACATTAAAGTTTGCTACCGAATTTTCTTAGTACAAGCAACTCAATTTTGCGCATATCCTCTTAAAGGTTCGATTTAGATTTCTTGCTTTTCTACCACCTGAAAGATGGTGACAAATGCTTAGCATTAATTTCTCCTAAAACATTAGTACATTAAAAATATATTCAGGGGTCACGACAGAATTCAAAAAGCAAATAAGCATGAAATAGTCTTCTTCATCTATGTGTTCATCTTGTTCATGATGGTTTGTATAAAAATTGATTCCTTCTCCATTTTCTATCTCAGTAACTGCTAGGATATCCATAAAATGCAATTTTACCGAATCTCTAGAGTTTAGAAGTTCCGTCGAGTTTTATTTTGTGCATTTCCTAGCATTTACTAGGATCGAAGATGAGAGGAAAAATTCATTTTTATTCAATCCATCAAGAACAAAATGAATGCATGAGTGGTGAAAATGATTTTATGCTTATTTTCTTTTAAAATTCTGTAGTCACCTTCAAATATATTGTTAGTGTACTGATTTTTAAGAGAATTTTATCTTGAGAATTTGTCACCGTTTTTCAGGTGGTAGACAAACAAGCTTAAGTCGATCCTTCAATAAGATTAAAGAAAATTCCATTTTTTTTGTACAGAAAAAATTCGGTAGTGATCTTCAATTTTTTTTTACGCACTCATGTCTTGGGAGAATTATTTTTCAAGTATTTCGCACTACTTTCTAAGCTAGGAAACCATAAAAAAATCGAAGTTTAGAATGAACCACCTTAGTATACATATGTTGAACAGGTCGAATTTAGTCTCCGAAATAAATAAATGGTATTAAGAAACATAGTCGGGGAAAAGTAGTCGATGAAAAAAAGTAACCGATGGAAACATTTGCCGATGTAAAAAAACCGATGAAAAAAGCAGTCGCCTAGAAAAATGACCGATAGAAAAAAAAACCGATGGAAAAAGCAGAGCCGCTGAGAAAAATGACCGATAGAAAAAAAGCCGCTGAAGAAAACAGAAGATCAAAAAAATTTCTGCTGGACAATATAACCGATGGAAAATAATGACGGCTGAAAAAATAGTAGCTGAAACAAATAACCGATGGAAATAATGTCCGATGAAGAAAAGAGTTTATCGCGAATGTAGTTATATAAATTTCATTTTTCTTCTTTGAAAAAAACTGGTATGGAAAGTTAATTCGCAAGTAGTGTACGCGCGTTGTGTGTGAACGTGCGAAGTCTGGGGGCGGAGCCCCCGTGGGGTGCAGCGGCGGCGCCCCTTCGGGGTGCAGGCGCGCAACCTCGTTACGTGGTGCAGAGTGGTGGGGGAAGCTCCTTCCCATTGACAATGCTCTTCTAAGCGTCATAATATTTCTTGTGATATTATAGACCATAAACAACTGCGTATACTATTGGGTCAAGCTTGTTTTCGTAGCATTATAGGTTCAGTCCAGATAAATATCTGTATAATGTCTGTCCTGGCATGTCATCGTGGTCCCATTCAAGACTCACAAGAGCGAAAGCAAATTAGAAATACCATACGTTCACTTATATACCTTGGTATTTGTGTTAATATCATGTGATGCGTCTACTTTTTTCTGTGGTCTTCTTTTACATTGACCTTTTCACCGCGGCTTTTTTTTTCCAACGGCTATGTTTTTTATGAGATATATTTGTCTCTTAGCTTTTTTTTCCCCGCTATGTTTTCATGGCTTATTTTTTCTGTGATTCGAGTAAATCTAGTCTCCTAAATTAAACGAAAAGTTATGAACATCAATGGGCATATAGTATCAGACGTGCCAAAAACTGAAATCCACCGAAGCAGATAAGCATGCTTGAAAGCAGCAGCTGTCCGAGGAGAATCCACGTAAACGCCTCTTCCATACGTTCAACGTAGTTAATGAGTACCAGATGGTCGCGTACACAAGTTTTGAACACGTCGGAAGCTGATTTCGAGGCAACTACATCCGACTGTTCTTTTATTTTCACATTGTTGAGGTATATGTCTCCAATGGTTTCAATCTTGTGTGCGAGAATTTTCAGCTGCGCAGCCACGTGAATGTTGAAACAGCATAGGAAGTTGTCGAAGCAGAAAGTACAGATCCCCGAATGTATAGTCGAGAGGGACTAGCAAATTTTAAGGTAACTTCATAAGCTTCTTCCAACCGTGTCATTAGTTAAACGATCTGTAAATTTTTACTTTACCCACAATTTAGTACCTCAAAAGTGTAAGTCACTTCGTAATATGGAGTTGACGTCATTGGCAAATCGAACCATATCTTAAAAGGTAGTTGCTTATCCGTTTCATTTCTTGACATATTTTCTAGGTAGTGCGACAAAAAATGTTAAAACTTTTTATTACACTCAGGCTAGAAGTACCATTTGTGACCACACGCGGTATGAGTATATTCTTCAAAATTGTATTCTTTTTATTGCATATTTGTATCTTAAACAAATTTATATCAATTCACTAAACGATCTACTCGACTTTTATTTTTATTTTTTGAACGTGATGGTTACCACCGATCAAAGGTGGCCAAAAACTATATATCCCCAAGTAAAAAATTATAAATATGACTTATGAAAAATATATATTGGTTTATATATAGAATTGGTCATATATAGATTGTACTCGAAACATAATTTGAATTTAACTATGGATAAACCGAACTTTATTTTTGGTTTCAAATATAAATTGTATATAGATCGTCCGGTGAATATATGCGGACTAAATATGCCAAATTCCATATGTAAGACTGAATATAATTTTTTACTTGGGTATATCATATTGTTTTTATCGTGCTGCCATATATTGTGCGCCAACTGCTATGAATATACTTGTGACAATTTTAATAATACATTTATCAACAAATGTTGAATCTTGAAAATTATTTAATTCGTAAGAAAGCACTTTTCGACCTAAGTATTTAGTATCGGGTGGCTAATTAGTAACCGCTCAAAAATGGGTTAATTTGCTTGGCTCTTGACTTATGAGAAAGGTATAGATGAAAAATTCCACGTTATTTCACACAGCAAAAATCCCGACCTACTTTAATTTTCTCCTAATATTTTATGTCATTGATCACGTCGAATGGAGTGGCTGTGAATTTTTTCAGTCGTGAAGAAAAAATTGTCCAATAAATCATTCGAAAAAATATATTATTTTTTCGAATAAAGGAAACCGTTTTTCTGAATGATGAAAACTGTTTCTTCATTATATGCTCATGAAGTGAATGTTTCCTCGCAGGCAATTAAATTTTCTCTTCGAAATTCAAATGCAACATTTCATTGAAATCAATGAGGACAATTAAAATTCAATCAATCCATTTCTTCAGAATCAATTAAATATTTCATCCCGGCAAAGTTTTTATTAAATTTCCTCTTCGGAAAAAAATATTACACTAACCGATCATCGGTGCAACAATGTAACTAAATGCAGCACTTTGCACAATTATGGTGAAAGTGTATGTAAGAAGTACGCCCTTTTTGTCACAATCTTTGAGAACTTTATCGCCAAACTCATCGTAGTCAACTTCCCAGAAGTGAGTTTCCGCGTATGTAATTAGATTCATCACGATATCCCGATAAACCATGAAGCTCGTCAGCTTGACCATGATGATGATGAGGAGCATCGTAGCGCAGAGATTGTACGTGACAGCCTGAAATTATAGTTACCAATATTTTCATGGTTAGAGTTATATGATATGTAGGATGGAACAATGCCTCGAATGGATATTAGAATACGGCGAAATCCCGTATTTGGGTTCCAGAGAAAATATACTTTTTTTTATTACCTATTGAAATATAACATACGGTTGGTGTACAACATACAATTGTTCGTTTGAAAAAATATATATATATTTGGGGCATTCCAGGTCAAATCAGCAGCCCATGACTCTCACCCTCGTCGATTTTGTTCATTTTTTAAAATGATGTTATTACCGACCCATAAAGGCCTCGGAATTTTTTTCCACCAGTAACATTTTTAAATTCTCGAAAAAACCAATTTCGAAAACGCCGTTTTTAAAAATCTGAAAAAATTCACACTGATTCTATGATTTTAAATATGATTTTTGAGTACCATGCGACAATGGAATCTTAATATTTACTATTTTTTCCACATTGTTTCTTTTTTTTTTCATGTCACAATTTGATTTTTAATTTTTTAAATCAGGATAACTTTCTTAAATATCAACGGATCTCAATTTCTCTGAAGATTGTAGAATTACCCGAAAGCCCGAAAACAATTGATATCGTTAAATTCTACAATCAAAAATCTTACACAATCATACAATCATACAAGCTACGCGGTTAGATTTGAGCTCGGAAGAGCCACGCTAGATGTTCACATCTTCATATTTGCCCTATCTTGGTTTGAACATGTGTTTTACATGAGTAAAACTAGATATCCTCGGCCACATTCTTACACACAATTGAAACTTGTGCGGTGAGGGTACACCGCTTAAAATGTCGAATTTAATTCCTGTCACGGCCACTAGTAGCGCCAGCGGTAGAGTAAGATTATGTGAGAGGGTGAAAGAATGATTCTGTTATCTTTTCTTTACCTCCACAAAGAATCACTTACTGACAAGGACATATTTACCCCCTCTCCGGCCCAAAAAAACAACGCGCAAAAAAATTGCGACAAGTAAATTTACCTCAGTGATATCCTACACTCCCCAAAAAGGTAGGTTGTTAAAAACTTTTCAAAAACGTATAAAAAGTCCTGAAATCAACAGATAATACCTGCAGCATGTATTGTCAAGTACATATTATTGTTCATTTATATACCCAGCTGAAAAAAAAATGTATTCAGAAACTTGCACAGAGGTAAAAATGCCCAAATCCGGTTTTATTAAACCAGGGTTAATAAATTTCCACTCAAAACTTTCCTACGGAAATTACAGATTGAATGAAAATTAAAGTTATCATTACTCCATAACGCTTGTGAATATGAATAATAACAGAATAAGACATTTTCATGAATGGCATGTTCAAAAATATTTATTCGTTCATCAGTCTGGCCCGCTTTAGACTGTGGTACAATACAAGGCTTATTCCCCGGTTGAAGTATAAGCCGTGTGTTATACGTATCGTAAAAACACCACTATCCATGATTCACTCACAAGGAAAACTTATTTTATGGAGGACTAAGCTTAACTAAGCACTTGGTGAGATCGGATAATCATGGGAATTTCGTGAATTTTGAGGTTGTGTCCAGCAACGTCACTCTCACACTCGCGCTGCGTAGTAGCAGCTTTGGGAAACAAGAAATTCAACGTAAAAATGCTTAACCTACCACGCGAAATTGGATGAGTTTCAAGACCTGTATGTAAGACCGTATCCTCGGCTATGTCTACATGGATTGATCCCTGATAGAAAAACGTGCTCCACAGCTTGTCCTTAAAGCGCGGCACTGTGGTTACACAGTACCTCTAACCCTAGCTGATCGCATTACGGTCGGAATCACGCTGACAACCACGGTGAAAATCACGCGTAAATTTTAACACCGAAAATCACGGCAGAAATTACCGGCCCTCGTGAACACCGGAAATCACGGACCGCGAGGATAAAAGCTTAAGGAGGTTCGTCAGAAAAATCTAAAATAATTACCGCGTTTTAAATAATTCATAACAAACTCACATGAATTTTTTGGGAATTATCGTCTACATCGTTTACACAAAATTAATTTTTTTATGCATGCATTTTAACATGGGCTCTAATGGCATATTTACGAATTAAAAAAAAAAATAATTGAAATTTTTTTTTACATCGTTGAATTTTTAAGTATTTGGTGGAAATAATTCTTTTTTTTTTCGATGTAAAAAATTTTTTCAATTTTTTTTTATTCGTAAATATTCCATAAGAGACCATGTTAAAATGTATGCATAAAAAAATTAATTTTGTGTAAACGATGTAGACGAAAATTCCCAAAAAAATTCTTGTGAGTTTTTTTTTACGAATTATTAAAAACGCGGTAATTATTTTAGATTTTTCTGTGTATTTCAAATTTTACTGACGAACCTTCCTGAACAGTAACGAGGGGGCGTGGTGTCTGCCGCGATTTTCGGAGTGACAACTCACGCTTGATTTTCACCGTGATTTTGGTCGTGATAGGCATAGAGCCAGACGTGCCATCAATACCGGAGCTCAATGCTGCAGCATGTGATGCATTTTTATCCATCAAACGTGAAAACACTACTGGTGCGTGGAATCAAAGAATAAATTCTCTGACTGTCCTATGGTTGCGCTCTGGACTAATATCATTGCTAGCTCATTGAAGATAAAGCAGCATGCTATTATAAAGAAGTATCAAACATTATTGCACCGAAGAAACCTGGTAAGCCAGATCTTCCCTCACTTGACGTTGGCTGAGGGAGCGCAGCCATATATCTTGGTCAAAATGCCGATAAATGAAAAAAGACTACTGGCGCAAGTACATCTTTCAAAGAAATACTCAGAGTATGTAATAACAAAAGGTTACATGCATAATTTAACAGTGGAGGGAGCGTATTCCGTCTGTGGCTCTTCGAAACAAGAGGACCTCCATCATTTTCTACTTGACTGTCCATAGAACCTTGCATTAAAAAGAAATATGTTCCCGGAAACCACAGGCTCTGAGAACCAGGGTGATATATGGCTGAACCTTCTGGCATCGGCTGATCCAGCGTCGCTTAAAACACTTGTTTTGTACCTCAAGCGAGTTCTTATACTTAGATCAGAAATAACTGAAACAGGTACATCTGGCTGATAATTTATGTACCTACAAAATAAAAGAATTATTTTTATATATGTAACTATAATTTAAAGTCTATCTCTGAGTCTAACTATAATATATTAAACTTGTGTAACTGCGTCAGCAAAACTCGCCTATATACGATTTGTATGAGATCTTGATCTCCGAAAAAAATTAACTACTAATACTGCACTACTACTACTACTACTACTACAATTGTTCATTCGAATAGATTTCGACAATCTTACAAGTACATTTTCACATCAATGACGTACAATTATTTACTGTTAAATATATTTAAGGTAAAATTATTAAACATGTGCAGTAATGTTCTATTTTACGGAAACGCGTACAGACATTATCGGGTTCGACTGTACTTCAGGGATCTTTTGCTCGTAGGATATGCTCCTTGGTGTTAATTTCTGTATTCCTTCGATGAAGAGAGATACGCCGGCAAGCTGATCTTTTTTCCTCAACTCGAATTTTAGATTTCGAAGAATTAATAAAACTAAAATATGATTTTCGGTGTGGCACGTCATGCCGCCACCGTGCCATCACCGTGCACATATGCCGTGCGTTAAAAATTTTCCGATGGCGTGCGGCGCCGTGCCGTTTCAAAAAATTTTGAACGCACGGCGTTCATGCATGGTGACAGCATGGTGACGGCATGTCAGCACCATACCGTTATATGTGGCGGTGCATGACGGCACGTTGACGGCATGGTGCCGGTATGCAAAAAAAAATGCACGGTTGTCTATCTGGGATAAGATTCATAACACTATGGCAAATGGGTGTCACTGCTTTTTTGTGTAAAAGAAAAAAGGATAATGTGGCCTTTTTATCATAAGCTGTTTTTCACGCACGAGCGCGCGCACACGCACACGCTCACGCACACACATACATATGGGGCATTCCACGTCAAATCAGCAGGCCATGACCCTCACCCTCATCGATTTTGTTAATTTTTTAATATGATGTTATTACTGACCCATAAAGGCCTCGGAATTTTTTTCAGATTTTTTTTACCACCAGTAACATTTTTAAATCCTCGAAAAAAAACCAATTTCAAACCCGCCGTTTTTAAAAAACTGAAAAATTTCACAGTGATTCTATGATTTAAAATATGATTTTTGAGCGCCATGCGATAATGTGATCTTAATATTTACTATTTTTTCCACATTTTTTTTTAATGTCGCAATTTGATTTTTGATTTTTTAAATCAGGATAACTTTCTTAAATATCAATGGATCTCAATTTCTCTGGAGATGGTAAAATTAACAGAATGCCCGAAAATAATTGATATCAGCACAAATATCCAACACACAGCATTTTTCAAATCCTAGACCATATGTACAACGCCAACCGTTAAGATGCCACCTCTTTTTACAATTATGTATCTAATATATATCCACCGAGAGCTTTAAGACCTAAAACATCAAAGATGTACACGGGTTGAAGGACCTCGGTCGATGGCCTATTGTGCATTTTATATATATAACCATGTTTTGTGATGTATTGTTATATATTTAAATGGCAATAAACACGTTTATTATTATTATTAATTGATATCGTTAAAAAAAATTCACAAGTGCATTTTGCAATCCAAGCGATATTGTATTGATTTGTGCGCATGCGCACATGAACACGTGTAATACAATGGACCTCCTTGTATAACATCCCGGCTTATCGGTAACACATGGTGCTTAATCCAGCACGGAAAAACACGGTAATTTATCGATCTTGATTTCATAAATATATTTTGGCAAAACATTGCGTGTTCCTACTTCAAATTCCTTAAACAAAGCGTTTCACTCACCTATTCTATACCTATAATTCACTTACACAAATGATATATAATTAACTATAATTAATTGAATATAATTAACAACGCTTAGTTTGCGACTATCAAACCAGCCACTCAATTTTCCGGTACCAAATAGTAACGCGAACCATTCTCACGCAAAAAGCACATTCACACCCAAAATAATTAACTGATTTTTCATCGATCATAATACTTTGTTTTTCCACAAGGTTTGCTTGTAAAGGGTAACTAAAGACGCACATAAAAGTCACCAAGACAGTAGTATAAATCGATGCCTTCAACGACGATAGCAAAGAGTATAGCGAGTATCGCGTATGCAAGGGCACAGTCCATTATAAGTTGCTGCTGTTTGTTATCCGCTCGCCAAAAACCGACGATCCTCATATAAAAACGCGTGAGATTGACGGATTGATACTTGTTCTTTTCTCCTGCCATATCGGTAGCCACGGAGAAGTATGATAGTATAAGAAACAGTTCATGGATGATGTCCACACGGTGTCGAGTGTCAGTCTGAAGCTCCGACGCGCTCTACCGTTTTTTTCCCATTGGTATTCATTATGCAGTATCAATTCGTTGGAAAATTGGTGCATTTAGCTTAGCGTTTTAAGTATAATACTGCAGGAATCGTGCAACGCCCAGTACAGCAGGCGACACCCTTCGGTCGCAAGATCGATCGACCATTACCTCACGTCACTCATTTCCCTTCATTATACAATTGAAGTGTTCTTACTATCATCATTTTTAAAATGTATTCAAGTCCCACACCGAAGATGTCTTTTTTTTTTACTGGAAATAGATGGCAATTGAGCTGAAGCGAATGTGCATCGTCCGAAGACTACAATTAGAGTTGCTAGATAAGGGAGAGTGGAGTACAGTGTGACACTATTATTCGTAAAACAAAAAAAAATGTTAGCCCAGTGTTACGAATAAATTTCAATCATAATTGTGCCCCAACAGTGAAATAGAATGTGATAGAAAGATACAATTTTATAACTGATGTAAAACATAATACACTGAGTATCCAAAAATCAAACTCAAATTTTAATTAGTTCATCCGATTTATATTCGTGATTCCAGCAGTGCTTGTAATATTACACCTAACCTGATTTTCGTTCACCACTTTTTCATCTTTTGAATCATCAGTGCCTTTCGATGTTGTTTCTCTTATATTTCGAACCACTTTTGAGTTTTGATATTGTTGCCCTAACAACAGTAATGTCAGGTGATGTAACATTGAAACACAAGACAATGTAACATTGCAGCCCGCAATAAAATATGATATTTCATTTTTACGTTACGCGACATTTTTTTTCAGAGATGTGCGAAACTATAATTATTTTTTATGTTTTTTGCACTATCTGTAATCGAAATACTTTTGGCGCTGACGTATTGCGATTAAAGTCTAGCACAAAAAATGGATCAATTTACAATCTACAACCTTGTGATGTCGGCCGTGTCACATTGCACCCCTCATCACATTGTACCTATTCACCCCAACTCATGAGGCACAGTCAGTAGACTCGGTATTTAATGACACGAGAAACCGTTTGGGGTCGGTGCATAACCAAGAAAAATATTATTCGTCATGAACTGGAAATACGAATTTATTCACCACATATACTTATAATTCAAACTTCGCTGATCTCTTCTTCCATTTGTCGAAGCATTGTGAAGTAAGACATCGACGTCGTCGTTACCTGCGGCAAAGTATGCAGAATTATTTTAGGATCTTTTTTTTTGTTGTTGAGATCGTTATGCAATTTCGATATTATAAATGCTTATCGCCAGTGCATTCACTTTTGGGGTATTTGTGGTGTGGCTCTGTTAGTGTATACTCTTTAGGAGAAATCAACGTAACAATGTAATGATTTAGTAGATGGGGCTCGTGAATTCGATTGAATTACCAATCATAACCTTTCACAACTTCGAATCTGCAGGTTGAATTTTTAATAATTTCTAGGATGAATTATATTAGGCAATGTATAGATATATATGAAGCATTCGATATTAAATAGAATTTAAATTTTTTGCAGGTTATTCTAACCGATCGTTGATTAATTCTATTTGTTTGAGTCAATTAAAAAACGAAGAATTCTAAACAGCAGAAAATATTCGCAACATTTCTTTGTCAGAAAACACAACTTTTGAGCTCTGAGATAAAAAGGGAGAATAAAATTTGAAAGTGTGGGGTTAAAAAGGGGAGAATCGAGCTTAAAAAAATAATTTTAGTGTAGGTAGTTTTAATTGCATAAATAATACATTGTAAGACGATGTACTATTTATGAAATGGGTGGAATTATTCTTCTCATTTTTTGGTCGAAATTTCTCATGAAAGAAACTGTGCCAATGGAAATGAAGATCGAGTACTTTATGTCAAAAGTAAATTTAAAAAATTCAGAGATGACAGCATTATGCATCTCGAATATGGAAATTTCATATGAGAGGACCTTTTTATTTTTATTTCCTCGCAATCGAACAAACGTACCTTGGTAAATGTCTCAAGGGATACTGGGAAGAATCTTCCAGCTGTTATGCAACAGGCCTTTCGGGACCTAATCATGACCATTATCAAGCCTTCTCTGAGATTCTGTCCGTGGCGATCATATGGTACGTTATTGAAGATGGTTGAGTATGCTGCGTTTCCGATTAGTCCGCTCTCAACGATCACTTCATTGGCTGTTAACGTTATCACCAGAAGTTGGAAAAGAGAGCCAAATGTATGAGCAATGAAAATAAGGCGTCTAATAATAGTGCCTTGACCCTTCACATGCCGACATTTTTCATATATGAGAGAAAAAGTTTGAATTTATTAGAATAACCAAGAGTAATTTTCTGGATGATACACGGAAAGAAACGATTGGCTGCCGTGACCACAAAATGAGTTGACACAACTATCCATCATTCTATTCCCTTCAAAGCTCAAATAGTAGAGAACAACGATTCGAATTATAGTGCCAACAATTCGGATGGTTATTCCGAGGATTCAAATGGAAAGCCCAACCATTGGATTGGTCAGATTGACTGATCAGCTTGATCAGACTGATCAAGATCTTGCGAAAACTAATCGTGAATAGTTGAGATGAATATTCGACATTACACTGAGAAAACTGGTTAGTTGAGACAACCAATTTCGAAATCCTTGGAGCATCAGATGTAGTACTTTGGTTGGCATCACCAATCAGTTGGTTGGCATTACAAATCAGTTGGTTGGCATTACAAATTAGTTGGTTGACATTTCCAATCAGTTGGTTGCCATTACCAATCAGTTGGTTGGCATTCCCAATCAGTTGGTTGTCATTCCCAATCAGTTGGTTGGCATTCCCAATCAGTTGGTTGTCATTCCCAATCAGTTGGTTGGCATTGCCAATCAGTTGGTTGGCAATACCAATCAGTTGGTTGGCATTGCCAATCAGTTGGTTGGTATTACCAATCAGTTGGTTGACATTACCAATCAGTTGGTTGACATTACCAATCAGTTGGTTGGCATTACCAATCAGTTGTTTGGCATTACCAATCAGTTGGTTGGCATTACCAATCAGTTGGCTGGCATTACCAATCAGTTGGCTGGCATTACCAATCAGTTGGTTAGCATTACCAATCAGTTGGTTGCTATTACCAATCAGTTGGTAGGCGTTGCTAATCGACCGGTAGGTGACCGATTGGTTGGTTCTAATACATAATAACTTATCAATGCCATATTCTGCTATGTCCGTTGGTTGTTACATGTCAATTCCGTGAATTCTACCCCCTTTTCTTCGCGTAGGGTGGTCCTCATGTATCCAACTCGCTTTCTACACCGATTGTCGTGTAACTCGGCTCTATAACATCCTTTGTCATGGTAGTTAGTGCAAATAATAAATATCATGTAAAAGTTTTGAAAAAAATTAAGATTGTCAAATTTGAAACAAAAACTACTTCTACGAAAAAGTGCAATGACTTAGCATCTGAATATTATTTCAAGCTGTATATGGGCTCATTTCATGTTCAAGAACTGAGGTTGAAGTGCTTTGTAAGTGGCAATTCTCGAGAAAATGTTCCTGTTGAGTTATGTGGCAAAAACTTGGTGGCTCTTAATTTTCCATTTGAAAACAATGTTAAACTTCAAGGACTTTGGGGCACAGGTAAATTAATATCCGATCAGTCTTACATTTTACACAGATTTTTCTCCCCCAATGGAAATATTCGAAGGGGTGCGTCGCGACGAATTCGAACCTTCGCCCAAATAAGGACCACCCTATTCGATATAGAACGGGTAACTAATTTTTTTAATTCTTCCGTACAGCAAATTAGAAAAATATTGTTGTCACAACCGAATAATTCTTTCCGTGTAGAGGATAATCATCGATTGTTGGGATTGTTTCTTACCTGACTAACTTGAAACCCAGCTACGCACAGCATAACACTGGATACCAATAGTTGTCCAAGTACTAAAAACGTAAATACCTTCTCCAGATCCTCGACATATTTTATGAGCGCGTGATGTTTTCTCGTGCAATCTTTAAACTTGTTGTAACAAATTTCGGAATATTTTGCAGGGTACATGGTACCTTCTTCGATATTTTTCATCATATACGCCGAATCATCTACGTCACAGATGACCGTGAATTTGTGTTGAAGGATTTTGAACTGCGCGGCAACGTGGATGTTCAACATGCAGAGAAAATTGTCAAAACAGCAGAAACAGAGTCCAGCATGTGCGCAAGACAAGGCCTTTAGGAATTAAACAATGATATATAATATACAGTTTCGTAATAAGTTTGGGTGACAATTATAAGTCAAACTGGTCTTTTTGTGGGTGTTATGGCCGTCTTGGAGTTGACTCAAGGTGCAATTTTTGCGTGGTTTTGTAGACTTTTTTCAAAAACCTTAATGATTTTTCTATGTGACATATAATTTTGAAGAGTAAATAAATGTTAAATCAGAATTTCTTTGAAAATACGTTTTGATTGCGAAATCATAGCGATAATATAAAAATGGATTCAAATTACCTATAGAAGTATTTATTCGAATGTATTTTGATAACTAAAAATAATTTTGAAGTTGCTGCTTTGAGCAGCCACTTCCTGCCTGAAACAGGAAACGCCGGAAGTTGCGAATGCGCAGGCGCCACGAGTGACCGCAGCCGCAGATTGTCCGACTGTCAAAAGTTGTCTGCTAGTGGTACATGCCATCCATAGATGACGATAACCAGGCGTCAAAGGAAAAGAAGTTGTCTGCTATGAAAATTAAAGGTTAGTGAAACATAAATAGTGCGAATAACCAAATTACAAATAAGTGGAATTTAAATCAATTGGGTTAGTCAATTTTCGCAAAGTGCAAAGGGATACGAAAGGAGTTCAGAGTGGAGAAAATATGCTGTTTGCTACTTGTGACAGTGTTCGATTTTTCATAAACAAACACAATTCGATCTCTAGCTTTACTTTAATCTCACTCTTACATTACTGTCCCCTTGCTCTCACATCGCTTTCACCTTGCTCTCACCGTGATCGTACATAGCTTTCACCTTGCCTTCAGATCACTCTCTATTTTTTCTCGGAAGCTCTCATCCTACTCTCAAAACATCTCTCAGACTTCATATTACTCATACTCCGAAGACGTGGCGATGTAACGACAATGAAAAAAACAATATTGGGGCTTGAGCCGGGAATCTTTCGATCGTCTGTCGGCAGACTTTCCACAAGACCACCGATCAACTTGTTAACGTAATTTATATTACGATTCATGCTTATAAAATTCACTGACTGATCTCATGAAAATTCCACTTTTAATATCTTAATTCAGTTACTTGCACCGTTTATGATTTCCTAACCTTCAACTCTAATAGCAGACAACTTTTGACAGCTGGGCAATCAGCAGGCTGAGGCCAATCATCGTGTCTGCGCATTCGAAACTGCAGACGATCCCTGTTTCAGACACAGCAACTTTAAAATTATTTTTCGTTATCAAAATACATTAAATCTATGATTCCAAATTGGAAACGTATTTTGAAAAAAATTCTGATGTAAAAGTTTATTTCTCCTTAAATAGTATACGTAAAAAAAAAAATCATTTATGTTTTTGAAAAGAGCCTGCATAACCTCGCAAAAAACGCCCCTTGAATCAACCCAAACACCGCTACAACACCGCCAAAAAGACCTGTCCAACTTATAATTGTCACCCTATATACATGAAATGTATTTCTCGACATCTCACGTACAACAAAACTCTTCCAACTTTAACATTTTGGAGACTTATCATAATGTTAACTTTCCAAGTCTTGGGAAAACTATTATTCTTCCAAATACTGAGTGGGGTTTCAGAGTCTCTAAGAACTAAAAAAGTGAAAAAATAGTAACAGAAGTCTTCCTCCACGAGAAAAGTACAATATAATTGCCGTAGCCCATTAAAAATGACTGTGAAGTACAGATTACGTTTGGATAAATCTGTACAACTTGACGACTTCGAAAATATGCATTTACGTATTTGTTAAAAATTATTGACTCGATTGCTTTTAATGTTCCAGAAAGTCACATAACGTGGAAAAATTGCACTTTATACACGGAGAGAGATTTTTGGAATAATCTCTATAAAAGTATCGGAAAAAGTCTATACAATATGGCAACTCGAGAGTATGGCAAGCATTCCGCCATTTTAGTGGTGTTTCGCCATGTTTGAGTCAGTTGTGCCGGTCTGAATTGATGTGACACTTCACTTTATGAATGGTCATTTTTTCACCGTACTGCTGTCCGAAAAAGTACATCTTTATGGAAATGATTGCAATAAACCTTCTCATTTATTTATAACATTACCGTTAGAAACGCATGTGAAGATCAATGGTAATATGTAACGTAACCAGTGTGAACGTCACAGTATTTGGGCCCAAGAAACACTACTAGTGCTCACGAAGCACTACAATACGTACGAATGTAGCCCTGCTAGTGTAAATGTAGCATTACTAGTACAGAAATTGCACTGATACTATGGATAAGTGGTGTTCGAAATTTCTATTGATGTACTTTACACTAATAGCTTTCAGTAGTTCAACTCCAATAAAACCAGGAGTTATTTTCCGTACGGGATATGAATCATTAGATTGCTTAAAAAAAAACTTTGTAATATTCAACCCGATGAAAGGGGAGCATCGTATGATTTTTTTGGACGTTGCACAACTGGCTTTAGTATTTTCCATTTTATTAAGGGAGACGAGTCAGTCGAAAAAGTCTCTATTTATTATAAGAACACTTTGAAAAAATTCAAAAAAACGTCCGCCGTTCATGATGATACCAAAGGATATTTTTATAAATAAATAAACCGATTGGTTAGTCCAGTTGCTTCGAAATCCGATTTTCTCAGTTTTACACTCTGCGCGTGATCCTGCGAGATCACACCGATCAAGCGGAGCAATTTTTTGAAAGGTTATATATATACTTTAAAAAATCCATGCCGGTGTTATTATGACAGTTTATATATTTCTCTATGGTTCTGCTTTAAAGACTTCCAAACAGAATTGCACTGTGACTGTGTCGATTTTTGTAAGTGGTGGCATGAAGAATTTTCATATTCTCTGCTGGGAACAATTTAATATAAGATGGCTGCGCGTCTGATTTGTTCATGCTACCATTCAAAAAAATTGTAACAGTGTTATCATTATACGAGGCTCGATATTTTGGCATGAGCCAGGATTTTCAATATTGTATAGTAGAAGAAAAAAAATTATTAGACATTTCGCTAATCATTTTACTGTCAAATAGTAGTAATAGAAACAACAACAACAACAACAACAACAACAACAACAACAACAATAATAATTATAATTATAATAAATCAGGGTAAACGATATGAAACATAGTTCTCACGGCTCCTCGAAAAATCTACCACAACTTTTCAGAATATTCGTACCAAAGAAAATAACAGTTTGTTTTATGTCACCATTTTTTGGAAAAGTAAAAAACATCGGTTTATACAGAATTGCGTATTTTGGGGACTATGCGGCGTAAAATGATTTACGATATACGGAATTAAAGCTGGTCGTTCAAGCTGTCAAATACTCCTATCAATAACACCGTCCGTCGTGTACGATAATAATAATATCAGTTCAAACAAAAGACTTGATTTTCTGCGAGTTAATCGGGGCAAACGGGTCATTCGTACAAATGGGAAATACAAAAGGTCGTTGCGTCACCTCTGGAAAAATTCGTACGAAGCTTTCCTTACACGAGGGTCCATATTACGATAAAAACTATGGGTTTTTGGAGTGGCAAGTAAAAAATGTTAAAATTTTTTTTTTATAGTATCCTAATGATGATATATGAATATATATAAATTCATGCATTTTCAGCTGTTCCATATCTGGTCAGATATAATTACAGATGAGCAGACATGTTCAAATATAAATTCATATTCAAGTCAGATATGGACCGCCGATATGATCTACCTGATGAGGTTTATCTATGGTCATATTTGATCATTTTTAATGCGGTCTTTGCTAAGTATAGCAATTATTCCCATACTCTTCTCTCCGTGCACTTGGAATTATTTCATCGAACGTAGTATAAACCGTGGAAACAATTTAGCTTGAATTTAGCGGGTATAAAGTTTGTTAGCCTTCTCGAGCCTAGTAAATGTGAGTGAGGCTATTGCTTAATAATTAATAAACTTATCACCTGAAAAAGGGGTATCTTTTTTAATCAAGCACACGATATTCGAATAAAACTAGGACACATAAAGTTGGGCAGCTTTCGCGTTATTAGATTTGTTGTGTGATTACTTATGAATCATTACCAGCATAGTAGAAAACGCCTCATAATAAGGTGTCTCGGAACTTGGCACATCAAGCCATATGTTAAAAGCGAGTATTCTGTCGGAGTCGTTCTTACCGATATTCTCTACAATCCAGCAAAAAATTAATTTCAATATTTTTCAATCATCATTGTGTCCAGTGAAATTAAAAAAGCGAACGGGAACTTACTAAATGTTAATTTTCAGGGATCGTATACAAAATGGACTAACGCTCTATAAACAGGTTGTGCAAATTTGTATGAGCTCTTGAGATAGCACAATTGTCTTAAAATACCATGTTGAACATACCGATAATAGGGGTCGTTATATAACATACAACTGTTCCTTGAACGAAAAATGTAAAACTGCAGATTAGCAGAATTCCTTTCCGGTCGGTATCACGTAGAACAGAACTTCCATAGTCATCGTATTCCACATCCCAGAAGTTATTCTGCGTATATCGAATTATATCCATGACCTCTGATCGGTGAATAATGAATCCGGTGATCTTAACGAGACATACTACAACTGGCATTAGTGCACATGCAGTATACGTTGCGCCCTTAAAAAAAAAAAAATTTGTTCACATTAAATCTGAATTCAGGAAATGCCCCATTTCTACAGTAACCGATCAACCATCAACTTGACACGGCAAAACTTGACACATCGCCAACTGGATGCAACATAATTGTACCATGGCTCATCTAAGAACGAAAAAACTCTATCATGAGAAACTAAATGGAGAAAAGGATCGCGTAGAAAACTACGATGTACCTGATAGAAACTGCCAGAAAATTCTGGTACTACAATAGCGGTTTTCAAGAACTGTAAAATAATCAAAGTGTGACCGAAAATTGAAAAATAATGGTTTATAAAAAATTCTGTTTTAATATTGGTCATAATAGAAAAATGACGGCCGGCAATAAAATTCCGTCATTTTTTTGTTATTATGACCAAGATCGCACCGTTATTAAGGTGTACAAAAATGACTGTCATTTTCCTCGTCATGCTTATTTCTGCGGTACTTTTGAGGTTCGTTTTTAGTTAAAACATTGGTCGTTTCGTAGTTGCAATCGGGTTCTTTTGTATTCCAAAGCAACGGTCACTTTTTCGGTCACATTGTGGTTGCGTTACGGTACAAAAACTTGTCAAACTATCGCAGGGCTAACAATACGCCACCATAACGAAAGAGAGATGTGAAAGGAAGGCGCAAACATCGCGTGCGCCACCTCGCGCGTGCGGCTTGTAGCTTGAATTCGAATTAAAAAACCCAATCCTAACAAATTATGGCGAGAAACACAAATCAAAATAATTTACGGTATCCTTGAAATTCTATTCGTGTATTTCGTCATTGTGCTCTAGTTAATTCACAATGAAAACTTCACGCCAGTAACAAGTGTGACGAGAAAGTCGCGTGTTGCGATAACGGCAGTAGCATCCATACTTCGCTTCTTTTTTTGAAATTAATTTTGCGAATTCTGATTTCTTTTAAAAGTTTTTTAATAAGAGAGTAAAATTACCATAACGGTCGAAAAGAAGTTCTGTAGCGTCGGCGAATTTATCAAATATCGCCGGGGTGGCGCTGCTGTGTCAGGTTACCTTGACCTTTGCCCATATGACTTGATTATGTTTTCTTAGATCCTTTACTCCGTGTAATACAATAAGACTGTGGCATTGTGCAAATTGACATAGTAAGTATTTCCCATGGCTCAATTAAACGCATACCCAATTAGTCATCCCCATTTTTAATTCGTATGCTTTATCGCATGCTATATTACCTACACGATTGGTTGACACGACTATTCGAATATCTTGCTCGAAA
The DNA here is from genome assembly GCA_949699805.1 of Tromatobia lineatoria. NCBI lineage: Eukaryota > Metazoa > Arthropoda > Insecta > Hymenoptera > Ichneumonidae > Tromatobia > Tromatobia lineatoria. The sequence goes on along the minus strand of OX453047.1, from coordinate 9,436,773 downwards.
ACAAATCCAGGGTATAAGCTTGAATATGAGATTACATGTTCTCGTTAATCATGACATTATTTGTAGTTATAAAATAGTCGAATGTCACATAAATTGCGCTAATCGATATCACTAAGCATATTAAATCGAACCCGGGAAGGCACGATTAAAGAGTTGGAAACATTTTGAGGTTATAGCGATACACTTTGAAAGCTAGCCTTGAACATTGTACTCCCCGTGCTGATTATTTTTCGCGAATTAATCGCGAATAGTTGAGATTACTATTTGACTCGGTTGCGGCAATGATTTGATCAGTAGTTGGTCGGCTCCTAATGGAACTAAACTAACTTACGGTAATTATTCAAGGTAAGGTATCTCAGAATTCAATTCCAAACTGACTTATCTCATGATTCAGAAACAAGCTGACGTATTTCGAATATCATAATGATATCATAATGATAACGAGGTATCTCAGTGTTTAATTCCAAACTGACTCACTTCACACTTCAGAATTAAACTAACTTATCTCAAATATCATGATGATATTTTTTCTTTCTGGATCATGAGCTAAGTCAGTTTGGAATTAAATTCTGAGATACCTTAGTTTGAATAATTTTCGTGAGTTACTTTAGTCCAAATATCATTATGATATATTTGAGATAAGTTATTTCGATTCTGAAGTGTGAAGTGAGTCAGTTTGGATTTAAATACTGAGATACCTCGGCTTGAATTGCTTCCGTGAGTTATTTCAGTTTCATTAGGAACCGTCGAGATGTCGTAACTAATCTTGTAAAGCTCGGGCACAGCAAATTGGAAACGTAGTTGTCACAATCAAGCTTTTTTCTTCGTGGTGGTCTGTGTTTGGTCTAGCGACAGGACAAGCTTTGCTGTGTCGCGTTGAGCTGAACCCTGCTACCGTCTTGCTACGTCTACTTTTTCCACGGAAGAGATGTGTTATGTCTAGTTAAGCCACGGAAGAGTTTTGCTATGTCTAGCTCAGCCACTAAAGAGTTTTGCTACCTCTAGTTGAGTCATGGTAGAAGTTTTGCTTTGACGAATTTTTCGGTGCGCAGTCTGTGTTCTGTTGAGATCTGTAGAATCGGAGCATAGCCTAAAATCATTACATCGGTTATTACATGGTGGCCACTAGAAATAACTCCACGTTTTTAAATTATTTTCCTTAGCAGGACTATTTCGCCGAAAGTTGAATAAAAATCAACGTTCAGTTTATGCAAAAAACAGATCCAAAATCAATTAGCACTCCACTATTCGGTATATTTCTAGTCAACATTCGGTTGACTTACATATAATTAAGGATGTATGATACGTACAGTCCCGCCAAAAGTGAGTTTCAGAGATAATTTCGATCAGTTCCCGATGGGATAAAAATCGTAAAAAAATAATGCATATAAATCGTGCTGAAAAGAGTGATTTCGCATAATAATAATCCCAAAATGTTATTAACAAATTGGTGAAAAAAACAATTGTTCAACAAACAATCAGTTAACCTAACTTTTTTTCTAGTGAAAATGATATGTTAATTTATTTGAATGCATACGAATTTTTGCAGATTTTTTTTTATTTTGATTTTGATTTTTTTTATTTTTAAAAACGAATTTTGGATATGTGTTCGGCATAAAACCGAACCATCTACTACACTCAAGATTTTTTTGCAAAACGCATATCCAAAATTTGTTATATTCTGCGCATTTTTCAAAATAAAAAGAATTAATATCAAAATAAAGAAAAAAATCTGAAAAAATTCGTATGCATTCAAACAAATTAACATATCATTTTCATCAAAAAGTTAGGTTGACTGATTGTTTCTTGAACAATTGTTTCCTTTACCAATTTGTTAATAACATTTTGGGATTATTGTTATGCGAAATCAATCTTTTCAGCATGTTTTATATGCATTATTTTTTTCCGATTTTTATCTCATCGGGAAGTGATCGAAATTGTCTCTGAAACTCACTTTTGGAGGGACTGTACGTATCATACATCCTTAACTACTGTTCGTTAAAAGCAATTAATAACTTAAAAGTTAATCATACGAAAATTAATGTGGCTCAGCAGATACCTCTGCGGATCCATTTATGTTCAGTTGATTGCGTGCGATTATGGTCGACTATAGCAATGATTCAATGAAAATTGGCCTGCATATGCAGGGTTTCTTGATCGGTTTACCGACGAATAGCTGTAATCCCATTGAATATCGTGTGTGTCTGGAGCATCAATTCTGCATTAGGTTGGAATTACTCGACTCAATTCCAACTATAATGATCGGTACTAAAATTGACTGGAGTTCGATTGTATATCGTCGATACATTGTGGATGAATATGAACTTATTGATCGACTAACGTTCTACTCGCCAAAAGTTGATAGAAACTGATACGGCGGTACTCTAAGTTTGATGCCCGTCATTAAACGAGGAGTCTACCTTAAATGAGCCGGTAGGAGAGCGTCTGGTCTCGTCAGTAATCGATCTCGTCAAACAGAAGTTTCTAAAATCCAATCCGACGATCCTCTTTAAGAGAATGCTCCAGTTCATCGTCAGTGAAAACTTCGAACAATCAATCATCAATATGCCACGAATATGCTTCATATCACACAGAGTTGTGAATTATTAATCTAATGTGACCTGAATACGTGAATTATTAACCTAACGTGATCTGGAAGAAAATACAATACTGCTGCATCTTCTAACAACCAGTATATCGGCTCAGAATGACAACACTATCTGGTTCGTAGGATATAATAGTTCCTTAAGCTATCATATGTTAACCAAGAGTGAAAATCTATTTTTTTAGTTCCTGTAGATGTATCAGGATCATCAGGGAAAAAATGACATGAACAAAAATAGATCTGTGTACGTAATTCAAACTTCAATTGATTGTCATATGTCAAGCAATTGACCTTGTATATGTGATGACCCGATTCATCAAGATGAAGAAATAAGTGACCGTATACTGTTAGAAAAGATTGGAATTTTTTATGCATAAACTCGTCATCGAAATTTAATAAACAATTGTGGTATAGAATCAATGTATTTTTCCAATAAAATTAAAGCAAATTATTGAAATTCAAGTACTTTTGGTGGAAAATCAAGGTAAATTATTGAATATGCTGTACCATACATGAATTTTATATTATACTTCTATACTAAATTTCATATACTAGTTTATGAATAAAAACTTCCAGTAGAAGTACACTAAATTTTAAGCAGATTTTTTTTACAGTGTAATGGACAGGAATAAAAACCCACTTTCTTGGTGGCTGTTTATTCTTGTTATATTTTTTTCCAAACATTCTATTCCTGCAAAACTTTGAAATTTAATGGCCACCATGTACTAATCGAGCTCAAAATATAATTCCTCGATAGATTTCATTCTAGGGCTTTATTAAGGTCTTTGTTAGAGTAATGTTAGTTATGTTATGTTAGTTAGTGCAATGGTGTATAAACGTCTGTCCCAGCAATACATGCTAGCTTACGTTGTTTAACGTCATTGCGTATATATTTTTTTTGGTAATCGACACTGTTGCTAGAGAGCGCCACAAGTGGCGATGTTATCTTAAGGGGACCAAGTCACCTAAAAATGTTAATATAAAACTTTTTTTTTGTAACACGTTCATGAACAGAGGTGCTTTCGATGGCAGTTTTTCGGGCCAAAAGTGGCTAGTTTGAGGGCAGTGTTGAAATAATCGATCGACGCGAGTATCACTCGCGTTTCTTTCACTTTCGTCCTTTCGGTGTGTCACTTTCGTCCCTAGGGACGATTTCACTTTCGTCCCTAGGGACGAAAGTTTGGAACCTCACTTTTCACTGTTCCTCCCTCAAAACTACTATCCAATGCCCCACTATTCATGCACTCGTTACAAAAAAAGTAGTGTGTAACATGGGCCGAAATTAGCAATTGCGACTCATGCAATTGCAAACTTTCGACCCTTGATGCACAATATATTATTTTTTTAAATATCTATACTATTCACAAACAAAATTAATTTAAACCACTTACAGTGTACATGAAGCACTATAGTTGTACAATTTTATTAAGTGATTTGACGCACCATAAGATTATGGGAAAAAGTGTAACTTCAGCTTACTATTTTTGTAGTTATATTAACTGTCTCATACACACGATAACATTAGAGAGAGTTAATACAAGTATGAAAATAGTCACCTCGTCTAATAGAATAAACTTATCACCGAATAGTTACCAAATTCATTGCAATTTTTCCCACATTTACCCTTAACACTATCTATTCGCACTTCATTGAACTAAACTAACTTTCGATGCAGCCGCAGCCCATTTAGCTACACTTTACCGTATTCGCCATGAGCACGGAAAACCCGTAGCAGTTTTACAGACGGCCGAACAACGACTGATTTTTCGTGTACTCGGAACTTACTATCGTAAGGTTGTCGATATAAAAAGAAAAGGTATGCCATCTTCTTCAAATTTCGCCAGCATGTAGATAAAGAGTCTCAGTATTGACTACAAGAAGATTGACTAGAGTAATAATATTCATTTTTGAGCAATTAAATGCCAAAGTTGACATAATAGTACTTTGCGATACTAGTTCGTAAAAACGGACTTTCGGCGAAGGTTGGAAAGTGGCTGCACGAGAGAAGACGAGTGCGACCACTTTACAACAGCCGGAGGGGGTAGGATTTCACGTACAGGGATCGCATACTACTTTTTGTAACAAATGCACGAAAACTGCCAGGTTATGTTGCTGGCCGAGCGTGGCAGTAGAGGAAAAAGCAGACCGATGAGCGCATAGTATTTTCGATACGGTTTTAAACCAATGTGCGCATGCGCACAGTATTTTCGATACGGTTCTGAACTAATTTGCGCATGCGCACAGTATTTTCGATACGGTTCTGAACCAATTTTCGCATGCGCATAGTATTTTTTATACGGTTTTAAACCAATGTGCGCATGCGTACAGTAATTACGATACGGTTTCGAGTATTCACGATACGGTTTCGAGTATTCACGATACGGTTTCGAGTATTTACGATACGGTTTCGGTATTTACGATACGGTTTCGGTATTTTCGATACGCTTCCAGTATTTATGATACGCCTCCTTATAAAGCGCCACTTTATGTCACGGCCGACTCGCACATAAACTGGCACTTTTCGTGCATGCGTTACGAAAATCCCTCTAAGATGCATACGCTATATGGTGCGAGGTATTGGCGATCACATCACATCACATTATCTAATGATATTTTCCGTACATACTATGCCATCCTTGTAGAAAAGCGATTTCTATATAGATGAAAAGACGAGGATCAAGATTCGATAAAGAAAAATAAGGCAAACCGCAACGATAACAGTACGAGGCGGGATCGACTGCCCGTGAAATTTGTTATCGCGAGGAGCAAATTGAGCGAACAATAGCCATACTCTTTATTTTTAGACAACGAAAACATTTTATGAAACTATAAGTTTGCACGGTGGACTCTTGCTCGGCCTCTGGCAATAATAGTTTTTTTTCTTCGCACAAGAAACAGCAGTCTTTTGATTGTATACCTTAGCACTAAGAAAACGCTTTTTCCAATGTTATTTTGTCGGGCCGCTAGGCGAATCACTGGAAATCGAATCCCAGAAAAAAATTCCCCCGGAAAAAGTTAACCCTGGAAAAAACACTTCCTGGAAAAAATACTAAAACTAATTTACAATAAGCCGAAAATTCATGAACATCAGTTGGATTTGCTTTTCTGGCATAACCACCTTAAATTTACAATGAAAGTATATTAATATGGAATTCATATGTCCGGTTTGTAAAATTTATATCGTTTAGTTAAATTACTAAAGTTAACTAAACGATATGAATATGATAAGTAAAAAAACTTATTAAATTTACTTGCATTTTTTACAGTGTAGCTGTTCAGTAGCCTGCATTTAATCCAAGTTCAATTTAAATCCGTAGCCTGCATTTAATCGAAATTATACTTTATTCCGAGTAAACCTGTACAGAAATTCTGGCAAATAATGGAGTGGTATTTTTTTTTCGACTCGGGAGATCGCCACATCCGCAAACCAACCACACAATCACTAGTGTCAGTGAATCGGATTATTTTTTTTTAAATGTGCATCAAGGTAAATCAAATTCTGCTGTGTTTTTTTACATAATTAACCGGACCGAGGTTCGCCCTTTTAAAAAAATGTGGGTTTGGAAAGATACACGACTTCAAAAATGAATATTGACAGTAAATGTTCTTCCAAATATTTGAAGAATTCAAGTTTAAAAAAAAATTCCATGCAAATATATGTGCAAGGTGTTAATTAATTAACAAAATAGAGGGTAAAATGGTGTACGAAATTATTCAAATTGCCTTACACGTAACAGATTTTTGATGTGTGAATAATTAATTAACCTACACCATTAATCCCACTCACCCTCCACACACTTGAACTCAGTCGTGTCCACAACTGGTATCAAAATATATCCTACTGTGTTTTATCCGAATAAAATTATATGTATCGAATCCAAAGTTTCAAATTGTCCGATTGAACAAGAAAAAAACATACACACAACATAAGAAATAGTATAAACCTGAAAGTACACCCAGAGAAATGGGTCTGATGAATTTATTTGAATCAATTATGTCGTGTATTTGGAATGAATGAAATCTCATTTCAATCAAATAGAGTCTATTTCAATGAAATTGAATTTTATTTCAATGAAATAGAGTCTGTTTCGGTTGAATAAAATACTATTAGGCCGGCCATTAAATAAATTATTTATTTAATAGCCAGTCTAATAAGATTTTATTTAATCGAAATAGACGACATTTTATCTAAATTAAATTTCATTTGATTAAAATAAATTCTATCTGATCTGAATAAAATTTTATTCATTTCAAATACACCTTACAATCGATTCAAATAAACCCTTCAGATCCATTTCTCTGGGTGTACGAAAAATATGCGGTAGCATAAAAATAACGATTGTTTCAAGAAATCCGTATGTTTTATCATAAAACTCGGAGAAAATAGGATACCTGAGCGTTAACGGGTTAAGGAAGCTCCCGGATGAAGTTTATCATGGAATTATAACTTTCTCGGATAGTCGGGGTGTCGACTTACGTAAAAATCGTCAAAAGAAAAATAGAAGTCTAGGCCGGCAGTAAACATTGCAATTGTTATAGCAATAACAGTATAATATAGAATGCATTTTCTTATTATTTCTTCTTTTTCATTGTCAGCAGTCCAGAAACCAACAAGTTTCATCAAAAGTCGCGTTATTTTAATAGAAAAATATAGATCCGCCCCAGACACCATCCTCCTAGTTGGCGCATGTGACTAGTGTATAGGCACTGAAAGTTCTCCACAGGCTCCCTCTGCAAACAGTTGCCGCAAGCTGTCGGTATAAGAGGCTGCATAATAATAAACTGCGGGCATAAGGAAGTAGACAGGTCTTTGATCAAACGTTCAAGAATTCTCTTTAAAAAAATCGAAGTCCCTTGTGTTATATTGGAGAGGCGTGCACGCGATTGTTGTAAAGTTACATACAGCTAACGCTTACTGTCTTTTACAATGAGATTCGTAAGAAGTAGCGAGATAATGAAAAGGTGCATAAATCCAACTATTTTGCAAAGTGGATAACGTCTTGTTCATGGTCAAGGGGATTTATAATGTGAAGGAAGACCATATGGATAATTTATCAAGTTCAAACGGAAGTGAAACGGCTTTTTGTTCAATCTGCCATGAAATATATATTGCATATCTGCCATTTTCTAGTAAAATCTTCCATTCGGTTCCTAAAGTCTATTCGGATAACATACGATGATTGTTGCATTTATTTAATAATAACAATAACGATAACATCAAAAATGATAATAATGATAATAAAGCTGTAAAATAGAACTTTGTAAATTGCTTCCTTATTATTTTTGGATTTTTTATACAAAGCTTCCTCTATGACGCGGTATGTTAATCGATTTTGGCTTCCTACCAAAGTGATGATCAAGCAATTTGCAAAGTTCTACTTTGCAGCATTTTTTATGGAAGTCAGAATTGTAATAAATGTGAATTGTATAACAAGTTACGAGTAAACTCTGTACCTATTATTGTCATGAAGTATTTATTCGATGGATAGAATTTGAGTTCGTTGTCTCATGTTTTCCTGAAGATAGTGCTACAAAGTGAATTTTTCGAAAATTTTAAAACGCTATAAAATTCGAACGACGCTCCCGATTTGGGTCAAATTTAATATAGAACAATATTAAGAGTCCCTGAACTTATAAAGAACTTTTTAGTAAAGTATCGCCAATTTTAGGAAATATAGAGATCGTACGCTCGTCTGTTGAAAAAATCAAAGAGCGATACAATAAAAATTTCTGAATATATTTTGTAAAAAGTTGCGATATTCAAAGACAGGTTACTACTTCACTCGTGTGTCAAAGTTACAGAAGATTGAAGTTCTGAAGCTTTGCACTTGCACGCACATACATACGGACATTTTTTCTAAACCACTTTGCTCGACTTCCTCTATGACAAAGCAAAAAACGCAAAAAAGACTCCTTTTTGCTCAAACAATAATGGTACCGTGAATTTTCAATATACAATACTACAATATTTCTGTAGGCTGGCGTGTGAATGGAGCTGTTCTGACAGAAGATCAGTCATCTCAGTGTGTAAAAGATTGTAATGTTGTTGTGAATCTGGTCCAGTTGAGGGCAAAGGGCCACCACCACATGAGTGTTTCATAAATGTTCCTTCGGGACATTTGATGAAGTTGTTAGCGAAAGTGAAATAGTGAAATAGTGAGTGATTGCTCTATAAAAGGGCTACGTGGGGACATTTTATGGAGTACTCACGTGGACGTCACGTGCTCACACTCTCAAAACTACATTGTTCTCCTGTAATGTGACAACCTCAAGAATGATTCTGTTGCGGTTTGCACGAAGATACATTTTTTTCATGCCGACCATAACACTCGATTTTCGTATTGTTTTTCCGAAGCGCATGGAAACTATATCGTGTGTCATGGTATATTACGCTACAATGAAGAAAAGTGCCAGGTTTTCGCCGAAGGTAAAGCGTTTTCGAACGGAGAAAGGGCAGGAACAAAGAGGAAATCACCCTAGGTAAAAATAACCCTGATGAAAAAAAAGTATGCTGAAAAAGCATGATAAATAAATTATGTACGTGGTATATTTCTTATACGAAAAAAAAACATCATTGATTCAACAAAACTTTGGTTTGGGGCTGCCAAAAACAAGCGTTTTCAATGCAATTTCACTTCCAATTCCTACAATTTCATATGATATTGAAACGATAACTTCAATGCAGGTAAGAAAAAATTTGATTGTTTCAATGTTAAATCGGATTGTGAGAACAGCAATTGAAGTTAATTTAAAGACATTGTTTTTGTCAGCCCGCAAACCGCGGTTTTTTTGAATCAATGATTTTTGTTTCCGTGTATATACTTTTTATATATTTGGAAATATTCAATATTTCGTCCGACCGTAAATATTCCCTTTTCTCGATATGGAAATTCATAAGTAGAGCAATCGAAAACTTTGGCCTAATTTCGCTAGGAATTTCCGGAAGATATCGAGTTCTCTTTTCCCTGGGAGTATCGCTGAAATGTCCTGTAGATTCGGTTGGCTGACGATTATGCTGCTATCGACGCTCGACAGCTGTAACGATGTACTTAAGGGCACTTGAGCTTTTTTCAAAATATTGCGCACGGAAGTAAAATGGCAATTTCTCAGTATTCCTCTCGACTTGTAAGTTCGGATTTCCCATGAAAAAAAAAAGAATAAGATCCCGGTGTTAGAAAATGTCACTTATCAATGAACAATGTTCCTATGGAATCTCTAGGGGCTTGTCACCTCGCAAGGTGGAAGCCTTTTTATTACCAGAACTGTGTCAATACGCGGCTAACCTAACGTGACTCAAAAAAGAGCTTTACAGCACACATACAAACACTTCGTACAAATCACTTTTTCTCGACTTCTTGGAGCATTTTGAGGGTCCTGAGATGAAAATCTAAAGAAAAAAAAACAAAACATAAACAAAAAATTATAAAAACGCAGCAAAAAGGATGGAAAGTAGAACTTTGCACATTGCTTTCTCGTGGAGGAAGCTGTGTAAAAAGCCAAACATAATACGGAATCAATGTACAAGGTTCTACTTTACATCCTTTTTTCATATCAGTTATTTTTTTAACAATTGCAACATAACAAAATACCGATCTTAACTAAATTCGATATCTTCACAACTGGATATTAATTCGAGTTTGTACGGAAAGAATATTAGTAGCGGCCATAGCTAAAAGATTCTCAGGAGTTGATGAGGATTACGAGGCTGCCAAAAAGGATCTGCATGGGAGGTTTGTAACGGCAAAAACAATTTCCGATACTCAGAAGCAACATTGTTTTATACCTTGAATAGATGTTATGATGCTTCGACGATGACCGCCTTTATTGTTTTATACCTGAGCCAGAAGGTATGAGAACAAAGTTGTTTCCTTTATCGACAGAATTTAAGGTGCACAATCTTATCAAAAGGCAAACCATTGTAAACAAATAAAATATTTGCGTAACGAAACGAACTGTGATCTAAAGAATACATAACTCTTAGTGAAATCCACAGAATGCAATTTTTAAATTATGGCATTCGATATTCCACTTTAAGAAAAAAATAATAATTTATTTTGCATAATTTGGATAAATCTGAAAAGAATTCAAAAAATCTGAAAAAAATCGGTTTTACATAAATAAACATTTAAACAATTGCCTGTAGCAGTTTCATTATTTTTTATATTTTTCAACAATTTTTTAAATAAAAAAAGCTTAAAAACTGTTAGAAGAAAAATCTTCCCTATTTCGGCTATAAGCTAGATAATTTTGTTAATAAACAAACTATTTTTCAAAATTTTTTCAGATTTTAAAATTATGGTATTCGATATGTCACTTAAGAAATATATGTAAAAAAAATTGCTATAAAAAGAAATAAAAATAATTGTTTTGCGTGGTTGAGGGTCTAACTAAGCCTACACTGAGAGAAAAATCTGGTAATTCTGAAAATAATATAGTTGGACTGACGATAATCTAACTATAAACTATAATTCCCAGGAGGAACGTCTATATTTTATGGTTATATCAAATATAACAAAATAGTTGGAACAACCACTTATATAATTCCTAGTAGGAACGTCTATATTTCATGGTTATAGCAAATATAATTATACTAGCAATTATTGAAATGATAATAGTTTCAAAAACTATCCAATAGGTTCAAATATGCCGTTTTGTTGCACATACGATTTCAACGTTTGTTTCCATTAACCTTGCAAATATCGTTTATTGAACCATAGTATCATTGCTTCAACCATAAAACATTGCAAGCCTTCCTATATTCGTTTTACCGTATGAAATCGTTAGATAAGCGATATGCTTTTCTCTTAGTGTCGATAAAATTATGAGCTAAATCGGAGGGGTCGAGGTCAAAACCTGGTCGAAACGGATTTTCCCATAAAAATTAAAAATAGAGACATATCGAATGTTAGTCCTTCATGCCAAAGAGCTTTTCACTTCAGTGGCCCAAGAAAGTCAGTGATACAACACTGCTTCAGTCTGCCCATTCTTTTCTTAGCTGCAATATCTCGCCATCACTTCATCAATAATTGGTCACTTCCGGTAGTTTCCGGATGTTCCACGATATATTCCACAGCTATTTCAAGGGCATTTATCCCTTGTTCGTGATTAATTCGCAGAGTGTCTTCCGTTTTATCGTTTTCTTCGTCGATTTTGTCCGTCTTATCCGAGTTTTTCCCTATTATCCAAGTATATACCTAGGTTAACCCGAAATGCTTGGGTGCTTCCGGTGATTCGGATAACGCGGAGCCTCAGTTAATCGCAGGCCGGATAACCGAGGTTCTACTTTACTCGGAAAAATATCGGAAAGTATATATTTGTTTTATACCAAGTATACATTCGACGAAAAATTGGATATGTCGGATATAACTTCTGGATATATCGAAAAATATACTTTTTCGGCATACTTTTTTTCCATGGAAAACAAAATGATCCGTCTTCGTCTGAAAAGCAATTTGCTCTTCAGAAGAAGACATTGCTTTAAGCGAAGTAAGACGGTCTCGAGCCTGTGATTCCCAAATACGAAAATTATTATTAGACACATTCTCAACTTCCATATCGTCATCATCATCCGACGTTTAGCTGCCTTCCGCCATTACACTTAAGTTGTCTTCAACTCCACACGATTCTCCAACAAAACTTCGTCATCTTCGTCGAGCGTTTGCGATTGGAACATGCGATTCCGTAAATTATACAGCAATCTGTCAGCAACTAGACTTGTTAATTAAATATCTATTTTGGACGAAAAATTCACCAGGTATCACAGGTATAATAATTACTGTTACAACACTTGTCCAGAACTCAAAAAAAGAGATGCAAAGTAGAAATTGGCACAATGCTTCCTCACATAAAATTTAAACACAGCTGTAAAGAGGATATTTTTAAATTTCAGTTTTTAACAAATCTACCCCTATGAGGAAGACTTTTATTATTTATTTTGGCTTCCTCATAGAGGAAGATTTGTTAAAAATTGAAATTTTGAAATATCCTCTTTACAGCTGTCTTCGAATTTCATATGAGGAAGTAATGTGCAAAGTTCTACTTTGCATATTTTTTTTCTCTTTAATTATCCATATTGTGTGCAGCTATGAAACACCTTTAAAACACCCTCACATCGCATTTTGATTAAGTACAAATTCTTATCTTACTCTCTTAACTTTTGCGGAAGTTGTGACCGGAAATGTACATTTATTAAAAAATTAAAAATGCCATAAAATCCGAACGACTTTATCGATCAGCACCTAATTTCGTACGTAACAGGGCTGTATAGTATTTTTCGACTGTAGAACATTTTGGTTCGTTCGTTGAGATTCGACGTGATTTAGAGAGAAAATTTGTTTTTTCGAAAAATTAAAAATTCTATAAAATCGGAACCGCTTTACCGATTCCGCTGAAAGTCAATGCCGAACATCATTAAACGCGTCCTTATTTATAAAAAAACTATTTAGCTAAATTGGCGAACTTTTACAAAAGTTAGAGCGATTACGACATTTTTTTCAATTAAAAATTTTATAAAATCTGTATGCATTGATACATTTAATTAAAAAACGTCAATTACAGATGAGTCAATACTCTAGTTGCGTGCCAAATTTGAGCTCGATGCATAGTGCCGTTCGTGAGTTATGGACAATTGAATTTTCGGTGTCTGCAATATACATACACACACATACAACATACATATTTTCTAGACAACTTTTTTCGATGTTTTAGGTGATTCTAAGTATGTTAACATAAAACTCTCGAAAAAAAAGATTTCACGACAACCAAGCTCCCTCTATGACGAAGCAAAACTACGGTTATTTTCAAATAATGCGAGGAATTCAAGCGGAAGTGATCGCTTGTCTCTGTTCGGGAACACATCAGGTATTTTTATTTTATCTTGCTCGTGGTTTTCTTTGGTTGGATGCTTGGTTGGTGCATCGTAAAGAAATATGAATTGAATGGTGACACAGTAAGTGACACTTCTAAAGAAATGCGATGTTTAGAATGCTATGGAAGACCCTCGGGGCTTTCGCCGCATCCGTGTTCGAGACGAGATTCCGTCACAAAATATCTGTCTACACGTCCGCCTTTTCGACCTTTAAGACCCTTGCCCAACTCCTTTTCGTTATCACGCTACTTTTCTGTCCTAACTTTTGTGCTTCGTTTCGCATCGGGTCGCTATCCTACCGGAGGAACTTATTCTTGAACTCCATGTATGTTTCGTCCCTTTTTTTATTTCTTTTTTTTTCCTCCCTTTGTTACGACTTACATGCTAGCCACGAGGGGAATCCCATCACCACAAGCACAGCGATGGACCGAAGACGGTTTTGACCGACAGGATTGTAGTGTGGCGAAAAACCTGGAACATGCCATGTTATACAACTCACATACAAAACTTATATAGAAAGGAAATTTCGAGACTCAAGCTTTCATGGATTTCGAATTATGCCGCGAGGTAAAGTTGAAGCAGCTGTTGAGATATCTCTATTTGGGAATCTCTTGCTTAGGACTCTGTCTAGACATTGCCAAAACTTTTGGCTGCACTGTTAGAAAAGATTGAAAGTTTTGATGCATAAACTCGTCATCGGAATTTAATAAACAATTTCGGTATGGAATTCATGTACTTTTACAGTAAAATTAAAGAGTTCTGCTCGGACTCTGTGTAGACATTACCAAAACTTTTTGCTGCACTGTTAGAAAAGATTGGAAGTTTTGATGCATAAACTCGTCATCGAAATTTAATAAACAATTTTGGTATAGAATTAATGTACTTTTCCAATAAAATTAAAGCAAATTATTAAAATTCAAGTACTTTTGGTGGAAAATTAAGGTAAATTATTGAATATGCTGTACCATACATTAATTTGACATCACACTTGTATACTAAATTTCATATGCTAGTTTATGAATAAAAACTTCCAGTAGAAGTACACTAAATTTCAAGTAGATTTTTTTACGATCGAAATTTACTACTCATACATATTAATTTCAATTTATTATACAAGTCTCATAAAATTCATACACGCTTGTATCGGGGAAAAGGCAAATATTTTTCACAGTTTAATTGAATGTAACTACAAAAATGTATAAAAAAACTACACTGTAAAAAAATATTTGAGAAATTGACCCGTGTATGAAATTCAATTTAATGTACGAAAAACAATGAAAATTCAATGTACTTGTGGTAAAATGACAGATAACTTATATAAAAAACCGCGACTTTATTAACGAACTTAGTAGAATTGTAGATCAATTGTACATTATACTCGGGTAGTAAATTTTCCGTACCCGTTTTTTTGTAAACCCGATTCCTACACAGTGTAAAAATTGTACCTAAACTTTTTCCAATAGTGTATCTGCTTGTAAAGTTTTGAAGTATTTGTTAGGAAAATAAACGAGAGCTTTGCGGGATATTTCGGCGAGAATTTCGAAATTAATTACAAAGCATCGGTCCGCGCGAAATCAATTCGTCACGGCCATTCAAGATGGTATCGAGGCTCGGCAACGTTGCAAATCAGCCGTGTTCGAACAGCTCGTAATAGATCGGATATCCACCTTCAGTCATGTATATGTAGATTTTGTTGTACAATAGAAAAGTTTCGATTTGAAATTTCTCAGTTATCGCATGTCAACAGAGTATCGTTACAAAGTTGCTCGAACAGCTGATCGATGTACGATGTTATCTAATAGCCAATAAAGAAATCAAGCCAATCAAGAGAAACATTGAGTTGAATCAGGTTTGTAAATATGTCTGATCAATTATGGATGTGAAAATAATGACTTTATGTCACTTATTACAACATTATATACGATAACTTTTTACTGATAATTTCTAATCTTAATAAACTTAAGTAAACTTAATCTAAAATTATATAGACGACAGTCTCTATTTTTCTACCAAACTATAATTTAATGTAAGGAGCATTTTATGACATCGTGATCAAGACCTCGCGGTGACATCTACGATGCCATCTTTCATCAGCTCGAAATGAATATTTTATCATCTACGTATTGTATAAGTTGTATTTATACATATATAAATGTGTTGTAACGGAACCTGAAATTGTCTCTTACTTTTCTCCCTTATTGTTCATTTTTAAAGAAGAGGGCGTCAGGAGGAAATCAATATTTTTTCAATACAATCATCAGCCCTGGCTTGGCTGCGGCTGCAATACGTAGAGGGGCAGGGGGGTAAGTCCTCTGAGAGTTTGTGTTAGCAAACAAAGAATAAATAACTGAATAAATTCCACCGGACAATTATTTACGGGACTCACAAACTGATCAATTTCTTTAAAGGGGTTAATGAATTATTTCAGTCAAAGAAAGGGATGCATGAATAATAAATAAATAAATGAAACGTTCACGTAAAATCTCTGGGTTAGTGGCGACATTTCAGCCACTGAACTATTCAACAATTTTAAATAACGATTATCCGGCACACTGCAAATACTCACTTACACACACACGCACACACACTTTGTAAAATCAACAATTTACACCCCTAAAAGTTCAGTTTAATCGAAGTTCAACCCAAGGCCAACCGGGTCGTTTTCGAACACGAAAACAGCCAGCATTTTGGAGAAATTGGTTGTTTACATGTTCGAAACCGATCGGAACGACCACCACACTTTATGTTACACCCAGAGAAATGGATCTGAAGTGTTTATTTGAATCGATTGTAGGGTGTATTTGAAATTAATGAAATGTTATTTAGATGAAATGAAGTCTATTTCGATTGAATAAAATCCTATTAGGCTGGCCATTAAATAAATAATTTATTTAATGGCCAGCTTAATACATGTGACCTCCACAGCTACCTAAATATAATACCAAAATGTGTGTAAGGTGCTTCAGCGAATGACGGCTTCATGACATTTTGTTTTCTTTGTTTGCTTATAAAAACGTTTTGACGTTTCGCCCTGATTAGGGCCTCATTAGAAATAATTTATTGGTTCTTATTCCGGAATTAAATATGTGACCTCTATTAATTTCGAACTGTTATATCTATTGTTGTGGTTGATAACCAAGCTCTCTGATCTTATAGGTTAAGCCTGTGTTACATTTTGTTCGGAGGTTTTAAAATGGTATTTAAAAAAAATTATTTCCTTCCTCGATTTTTTGAAATTCATTTGGAACCGGAGAGTCCGGTCAGCTTGAGATCACATTCAAAATGTGAAAAACAAAATAACATAAAGCCGTCATTCACCGATGCACTTTACACACATTAAGAAAATCGGCTAACGCAACCTTTAACGATATAGTAATTTCCAAAAGGTGTAAAAAGCTAACCGGGACAAAAAAAGAGGCCGATTTTTCTTCTCGGTACTCGGGACGGTACAATAAATTCGGCAACACGTCCACCTCGCTCGAAGACGTCAACGCTAAAAGCCCCGAAAGATCGACATCAATTTTCCTCGCGAACTTTGCTCCCTATCTACCGTCTTCGAAAATACCCTAATTAGGGGTAGCGTGTTAGAGGGCTGGCACGCACCGCGGAACCTAACGCTAGACGATCGCGCAAATTAGCATTCCGATTATCTGCGCATCAAGGTCCGGTAACTCGCTGTCGAATTTTGTGATTTTTAAAGACGATTGCCTTCCCCAATATGCGACTAAAGATGTTGTTACGTTGGTGTAGTCTGCAAATGTTGTATGGCGAGTTGTTAGCTCGCAGATTTTGAGGTGACATTCAGGACGAAAAGACGGAAGCTCGTTCACGACTACGTCGCTCCCATAATTCTCAACTCTCTCTCTTTCTCTCGCAGTACATAAAAGAAATTTCCAATCGAAAAATAATTAATAAATATCCTTAAAATACCTATAATGACCCTGCGTGATCGCCCTTGGGTCGAAGTATAAGAAGGACGATGCCAATCATTGTAACGCGCAATTCTGCGGCGTTACGTGTAAGTTATGTAAATGTTATGTAAATACATTTTATTTTAAGACGGATAATAGTGATGATACGAAAAACAAAACATGAGCAGCGCCATCTCTCGGGAAGCGCGCAAACTCCGTTGCAAAAGCACTATAGTTGGTTATCGAACTATAGTTTCGCTACGAACCGATCGATGGGCTGAGGATTAGTGATTAAGGGTGGGAGAGCTATAGGAATGGATAAAGGGAAGTTTAGTATAAAAAGAGGGTTCGAATGGAAATTGAGGTCTGTATTTGCACTACCACCGAAGACGCACCATCGCAGACCACAGGGAATTATAGGTTATTGATTTAGGAAATATCGGATCTCCCTGACTCAGGCTACAGCGATAAATAAAAGTTGACGATTCCGGCACGAGGAACACATTAATTGATGGGACATTGTTAGAGTCCAGAAATATCACCCAAGTCCAGACGAAACCACTTAATTTTTCATAGGGTATGATCCGAGAGAGAGCCGAAATATTAATAAGTCCCCCAAATTGGCGGAAACACAAATCTTGACGGGGCACGATAAAATAGACCGTAATATTCATCATAATCGGTAAACGTCGAACCGTCGTTAACGCACTTTGTCACTTTTTCCGTCCCCACTAGTCTGAGTTCTCAAGATCTATTGTATGGGGCTGTAGAAGACGTTGGGATAAATGGTTGGAACCCACGTTAAGCGTTGAGAGTGCTCTGACTGCTTAAAGATTAAAATAATCTTCAAGTTCCGGTGACATTCCACCATCACTCAAGGGAGGCCATCTTAGGACCGACTGAAGCTAGTATCGATCGAAGATCAATAACCTCCATGCATCGACTACCGGCCAGCGTCTGTTGGTCAGAACCAACACAGGAAGCGAAGTACGAGAGGTTTGGGATTGTGGAATGACGGTCGGTAAAGTATTCATGTATACTGTTAAAAAAATATAGGTGAAATTTCTACCCAGTGTAGGAAGCTCGTTTACAGAAACGGGTATAGAAAAATTACTGCAAGAGTATAACGTGAAATTTATGTAAAATTCTTCTATCTTTGTTCTAAAGGACGTAGTATTGATGTACAGCTAACTAAATTCGTTACGAAATGCGTATTAATTGATGAACAGCCATACGTCATACGAGTCGTATATTTAATGTATTAACTTAAAGCACCTTCGTCTACTATCGAATATCTTAAGGGTAAAATTACTACTCATGTGCAGGAAGCTCTTTTACAGAAGCGTGTGTAGCAAAGTTAATTAGTGTAATGTAAAATTGTACGGTTCTACTACATTCGTTGAAGAAGTCGTGTTTTTTAACCTAAGTTCATTTTAATTTTACGACATGTACATGGAATTTTTATTTTTTTTCATATACGAAATTTAATGTTCTGCATGGGCCTGGCACAAATTACTATACAGTATATGAATTTTCCAAATATCTTTACAGTGTAACGACCCAATATATTTTGAGCTTTTATCTCATTATTACATCAGCTTAGAAGGCAGAATCCTTGTGGACCAAGTTATCTTAGTAAGTTCCGAAATGCAGCCCATCAATTCGTAGACAATAAACATGCTTCTATAGTAACTCGTAACTATCTGAACTGCCAGATGGCGCGCAACGAAGAATCTCGCTTGCCCCCACCACGCGGCTCGCAACGTGCGCGCGCCGGCGAAGGCGAGTGGCTGCTCCCCGCAAAGGCCGAACATACAGGTTTAGGAACTTGCGTGGTGGGGGTAAATCCTTAAACTATTGCCACTAGTGGCGCGGTGATCGGGCGACATAGCGTGGGACGGAGACAGAAAAACACAACATAACCATAACGTACGAAACGTTCCGTTCAGTTTTGTAAAATATAAATTAATAGTAAATAATTGTCCTCCTCATTTTCACAGTATTTTAACATCACTTCGGTCAGTCATCTTATTCGGAAAATGGTGTTAAATTACGATTAGAAAGTTATGTTTCTATCTTCACCGATAACGGCACCGTTTGGTGACAGCGCTTGGATATAATAGTACTTGGCGTAAGGATTTACTTCGACCTTATAAAATCAGATCAGTGCATAGACCTGTATTTACGACTTTGCTTCCCGCAACGCGCTGCGTTAAAGCGTCGAGCGGTAGTACATTGACAATTCACTAAAAATATAAGTAATGAAAACGAACACCCATTCACTTGCTTTGCCATCTGTTATATCATACCTTTTGTTTATTTATTTATCTATCTATTTATACTCCATTGTCCACATCTATTATTACATTACATTGTCTACATTTAACCCCCATACAACACTTCACTACCGAACGAAATCTTATCCTAGATTTTTATTTTCTCTATGTAGAGTGAACGAGCCAGTGGATGGACGGGGTCCAGTGAATGGACACTGTCCATAAGAGTACGTGCATTCACTGGGTTTTTGTGTCCGCTCAAGTGTCCATTCTCTGGTTGGTTTAACCTATAACGCCAACTGCCAAAATTTGTTTGCTATGTATATTACAATGAAACGTGTGCCTGTTTCCATGTATGGGAGTGCGGGGCAAAGTGGGCCACCTAAGAAAAAAATGACTTTATCACGAAACTCGGAGTGTATTGTTGCTGCTTTTGACACAGAAACTCGATTCCAATAGTCGATTTTGAGCGTCGGTGATAAAAAAAAATTGTGGGGCAAAGTGGGCCACTTTCCTAAATTCGGAAATGTATGATGTAATGTAATCAAGAGACGCGGAAGCGTCGTGACGCCAAGTATTAAAAAGAACAAACATTTCCAAGCTGATGTAATTATACGTGAGATTTTTATAAATAGGAAAGATATTATAGTACCCACTTACAATTTCAGATTGCTTCGAAAATGAAAAATTTTCAAAAGTTGCTTTTGTCAATGTAAATTTCAAATGTTAGGTAAGATTTGTTACATTTGATATCTTCTGAAGTTTCTCTTTCGTTTCCTCATTAAATTGAGTTGTAGAAGCGTATTTAAAAAAAAATATGAGAGTGGCCCACTTTGCCCCGTTTTTGATATTTTTATTTTTAGATTTTGTCGATTTAAACACTCAAAATAGATTCAAAAACGTCGTCTATTGAATGATTCAACTTAATTGTATTGTAAAACGCGTTTTTAATAAAATATGAAAGTGGCCCACTTTGCCCCGCACTCCCCTATATTTAGCACACACTTGCACATACTTGCACATACGTATTAATTTGTTTCAAAAAACATTTATTCTTTTATCCATTCACCTATATCATTCATTCATTTGTATGTTTATTTATTTATTTATTTGTAATTTTTTTTAGAAGGGGCACGTGATGAGGGGCGTGGTTTGTGACGTCACAGCGCGTTTTGCAAGTCCGAATGTGCACGGAAGGTCGTCGCGCGACCGCGAGATTTCGAAGGATATAAAATCCTTGAGACGGTGATGGGGTGTCCAAAAATCTGGCATCGGGCTTTTTTTTTCCTCCACGTGGCATCACGGATTTAAATTCATGAAATGTTGATTTCTTAGCTCATCATTCATCATGTCGCAATATGTTAAAATTTGTTGGTAGGCAGGGTGAATGTACTTGACACGTGGCACTTCCGCGTTTCGTGATACCTATATCGTGATCCGGTTGCAAATTAACTTCGTTATGGTAATTTCTAGCTAGTAAATACGATAACGAAATGGTTCGGCATAAATTTAGCTGAGGGTAGAGTTTGGTACGTTTTTCGGCTCCAAGGGACATTCAAAGGGAATGTGACTCAGTATTTATTCTGAAGTCGAAATTGACTCATTTTTCGTAAAATAAGGAAAGCATCACAGCGATTCCTGAAATAGAAGCAATTATCTAACGCTGCAGTACACGATCCCTAGAGCCCTTAAGGGGGAGATACTTTATTAGGTGAAGAAAAAAGTGCCGATTTTAATGATTTTATTTCAAAGAAAAGATTTCTTCAACATTTTCGAGACTTTGGGTATGTTTTATGGTGACTTCTTGCTGTTACGTCACATTCTGTTTTATTAATCTTTAAAAATGGCGGAGGTATGACACGGTCTTTTACACGTTCTGCGGCAAATGTCGTCAGACGCCGTGACATGTAATGTTGACCTGATTAATTTGAAAGCAAAAGGAACGAAGATTTTTGTTTTTTTTAACACTTATAAGCAGAACATGAGCCAAGAAAGAGTGAGAAATTTTGGAACTTGATGAAATAATACCGCTTCGAAATAAAAAGGTTACATTTTTCGGAAACGATTGGCTCAAATTTGCAATAAAAAAATATATTTTTTTTACTAGATCTTAAAAGCATTACGGTCTATGTTATATGAAAGTAAGGTTAGAAACAACTATACCAAATTTCATCGAAATCGGTCGATTCCTTTCTTAGCGATATGTCAGACTAATTTTGAAAATGCATTTTAAAAAAACGCGTTTAAAGTTTTGATAAGTGAAAACTCTGACTTTAATGATTCACTCGCTAATCTGCGATTCCTGCGCTATACTATATATCTTCAGATTCTTCGAAAAGTTGAGTCTTCTGCATTTGCCTTCTTTGGACTTGTCGAGCTTTAGCAAATCAAAATGATAAAAATGTGTTCACATTTTAGGAGCATATACTGCGATAAGAATCACATCTTCATTTTAAATTGCATGTCAATCTTCTAGATCGTTATGGAGAAATTAATCATAAAAGTTACTCTCTTATACATAGGCGATATAGCGGATACTATACGCGCTTCTAATACTATGTTCACTTATGAAAAAAATGTAAGTGAAATTACTACACTGTGTAGAAATCTCATTTGCAAAAACGGTTATAGAAATCTCAGTACAGCGAGTGTTACGTAAAATTTATGTAAAATTCTACTAAACTTGTTCAAGAAATCGTCTTTTTAATATAAAATAACTGTAATTTTACCACACATACATTAAATTTTTATTTTCATTAGTACATTAAATTAAATTTCATACACGTGTTTAATATAAATTACTATACAGTGTATGAATTTTCCAAATATTTTTTACAGTGTTTGGAAGCTTAAGAAAAATGACAACAAATGTTTATAATGGAAAAAATATATATATTAAAAAATAACTATTTTTTTCGAGACGCACTTTTATGACGACCGCAATGATTCGTCTCTTCGGTTGCCGAGAAAACGCGAGAACAAAACTGCTCGAATCGTGAACACCAATGTACGCCAGCGATCGCACGTCACGGATTTCTCTCTCGCTCACAATCGCTTTGGCGAACCGCCCTAACGCGCGTCACCCCACCAGAAAAACGATATCCACCCTTCTTAACGCAGAAAATAGAATTTCGTTGGAAAAACCATTATCGCAAAACAACATCTCATTGAATTGCTTTTATTCCACGGGAAAACATAAATTCAATTTGTTAAAGTTAAATAATTTGAGTTTGCAAATATACATATTATCATTTTTTAATGATCGGTAATCTGACGCAGAAATTCATTTCACTGGCCAGTATATCCCCCATGAAAATGACGTATTTGTTAAATATATTCAAAAATATATTTTCTTGATATATAATATTTTTTGGGCCAAAACTCAGACATGTCGAATGTATTTTCATATGTAGCTGAAAATATATGCGGCATTACATACCGTTTCGACCTGGGTCGGACCCTCGACCTCTCGGATTTGGTCGAAAATGTTTTATATGATTGGACCAACTCCAAAAAGTACTGGAAAATTTTTTCAGATTTTTTAAATTTCTTTTTCTTATTGTGATTTTTCAAAGCTAACATATTTTAGCCCAAATTCAAAAATCTGAAAAAATTCTCAACAATTTTGCATGAAATAACAAAATTTTTTAACTTAAAACCAAAGTGGGCCAGATTTCGCTACTATTTTTTTTTCGATAAAAAACTATTCAAAAATTTAGAAACGAAAGAGGAAAAGTTATCAAACTTTTCTAAAATATTGCTTTCTCCTGCAAGTGCTTTTGTTTTCGTGGAAAAAAATGCGATTCATAGAAAATATGTTCAGAATGTTACGTTGAAAAAATATATCTGGGAAAAATGTCCGGTGCATGTGTATGTGCAAATGTAGGCACGTGTGTCTATGGGTGTGTATTTCGTGAAAGGCAGTGAACACGAAAACGGTCTCAAATTATCAGCAATCTAGCTGAAATTTGGGACACATGTCGAATGATCACTAAAGTAGATTGCTACTGAAATCGGCCTCAATCGATTAAGGATGTAGGAGCGCGATGGGGTGCCCAACTTCCTGAAAAGTGAGAATTCAGAGAGTAATTCGAACACTTCGCGATGGAAGAAAAATCTTCAAAAAATTAAGCATACAAAAGGTGCAGAAGAGATTAATTTTGCATATTAATAATTGCAAAATATTATTAGCAAATAGGTTAAAAAAAATTGTTCAACAAATTATCCGTCAACCTAACTTTTTTTTCGAATAAAAATGATTCATCAATTTTTCTGAATATTTATTCTAATCATTGAAATTACGTTTTCTTGGAATTTCTTTTTCTTAAAAAATTCATGTTAAGTCGCGAATTTTTTATATGTGTTTCTCACAAAACCACCCATTTCACCCAAGAAGTTTCTAAACGATTGATTCCATAGATTCGCAAATACAGCTCATACAAGAAAAAAAACCGCAATTTTCAAGTATTACACAAAATTTATAAAAAATTCATACGTATTCCGAAAATTTAACGAATCATTTTTATTCGAAAAAAAAAGTTAAGTTAACGGATAATTTGTTGAACAATTTTTTTTCCACCTATTTGTTAACAACGTTTTGCAATTAATAATATTCAAAATTGATCTCTTCCGCACTTTTTGTATGCTTGATTTTTTTCAGATTTTAATTCCATCGAGAAGTGTTCGAATTTCTCTCTGAATTCTCACTTTTTAGGAAGTTGAGCATCTCAGCGCGCTCCTACATCCTTAACAGAAAAATAAGCTATTAAGATTTGAACTTTTTCTCTCTAAAATCGAAAAAGTTCAATAACAAAAATCTTGATAGCTTATCTTCCTGTTATAAATAGAATTGCTTCGGCGGATTTCCTAACTAACGGCTGAAGCTACACCAAACTAATATTTTCCTGTTAATCGATTGAGGCCGATTTCAATAGCGATCTACTTTAGTGATCATTCGACATGTGTCCCAAATTTCAGCTAGATTGCTGAAAATTTGAGACCGTTTTCGTGTTCACGGCCTTTCACGAAATACGTATTTTAGAGAAAGCAATATCTTAGAAAAATTTGATAACTTTCCTCTTTCGTTTATAAATTTTTAAATAATTTTTTATAGAAAAAAAAAAATAGAAGCGAAACCCGGCCGACTTTGGTTTTAAGCTAAAAATTTTTGTTATTTCATGCAGAATTTTTAAGAATTTTTTCAGATTTTTATATTTGGGCTAGAATATGTTAGCTTTGAAAAATGACAAAAAATGGGAATAAAAAAATCTGAAAAAACTTTCCAGTACTTTTTGAAGTTGGTCCAATCATATAAAAAATTTTTGACCAAATCTAAGAGGTCGAAAGTCCGACCCACGTCGAAACGGTGTGTAATGACCCATATAGACTATGTAGTGGTTTGTATAGTCTGTAAGCATATTAAATATATGTATTATAATCGGTGACCGCACATAACCAAATTTTTGCAAATTTCTCAAGGGTCAGTACATTGGTCGATGACCGCCACACTGCTGAACTTTTCTGAGACTCACAAGGTCTTGCGTGGATGATCACCTCTTGTCCGCATTTTTCAATGTTCCTCGAGGGTGAATACATTTTGACCCTTGAGGTTAACAGGCCTACGGTGTTTAGGTTTCAAATATTTCGGTCTCGGTCTCATGAATAAATGTAGACTTCACGTCTTTTATTACTTTCTTATCACATACGATGTAAAAAGTGAATGTATTGCAATAAAAAAAATAAAAAAATCGATTTCTAGATTTTGATGGAAATACATTTTTCGATATTCTAGATTCCGAAAAACACATTCACTCATTTCTGTCTGAAAATGCAATAACTTATGAATAAATTTATGGACCGCAATGGAATTTGATGTGTCTCCTGAATTCGAATTGTAGTTTTGGTATTGAAATCCAATCCAAAATC
The DNA here is from genome assembly GCA_949699805.1 of Tromatobia lineatoria. Lineage (NCBI taxonomy): Eukaryota > Metazoa > Arthropoda > Insecta > Hymenoptera > Ichneumonidae > Tromatobia > Tromatobia lineatoria. The sequence continues at coordinate 9,411,189 of OX453047.1, read as the reverse complement.
TTCATTTATTTTGATACTTTACCTAAACTATGGAAAAAAGAAAAATACAAAAGTTCATTCATTTTTGGACCGCATACAAATATAGAAGTCATTCTGCTTCGCTCTGATAATACTTGCAAATTAGTTATAAACAACAAGTCACTTAGTAACTTTTTCTTTCGATTGTCAAACATAAAATTTGCACGCTCATACCACTCGTTGGTTCACGTGACTCTATTTCTGCTTCAGTGTTTCGTTATAACCAAAGTTCGATGTGTCATGTCTTTTTACGGAAAAAAAAATTAAAGAAACATAAGGAAATTTTTTTTCGGAAGAAAAATTTATTCTATTTCACAACTGCGAAAACACAGCAATTAAAAAAACACGCCATGCGCGATCCTGCAGCGATTATAACAGTCTGAAGTTGGCTTTATATTAGGGCCATCGACGACCAATCAGAATGCTCAAAAGGTAGCTTCAGTTTCCGATATTTTAACTTTCGATGTGCCATGTCTTTTTCAAGAAAGAATTGACCGAATTACTCCGAATGTCTAATTGAAATTCTAAGATGAACCAAATTCAATTGGCGCAATTAGTTATTCAGTAATTATTGGTTTTCAATCCATAATTTTCATATACGATATATCATGAAGTGTAAAAGCGATATACCATTAAATATCCTTTGTATACTTCACACGTATGTTGAAGTATACACACATATCGAGTAATTTCAATAATATATGTAATGTACACTTCACATGTGCATAACTTGTATTCCAAAAATATTTTAGCAAAAAACTATTTATCGGACATATATTTCGAATATATACCTCGCTTAATGCACATATATTTTCTATAAAATAAGAATATAAATTACATATGTTGAATATTTTTTCCATATACTCGTGAAAACTTTAAAAAACATACTTTACAATATACTTTACTTCCATGGGAATATGCTCATATGTTTAGTTTATTTAACGTCATGTTGTGAACTTTTCCTTCTACTGACTAACGCATTTAACGCAACTTCTTTTCGTTGCCCTCTAACATTTTTGCCGGATATAACCTTGAATGGTAGTTATACGTTTGGCTGGAGATGCTCTTCAGAATGAGCGTATCAAGCCACAGTTGCTTGAGCTGGGGTGGAGAAGATCCTTAAGTGTCGGAAGCCGTCATAGCCCGCACCCGTTTTCGCCTTGTGGTTGTACAATCTTCTTCGCTACCTACAGCTTGCAACGACTCGAGAGCTAGCGGGTGAGATGCGACGTCCGATCTTGGATCGCGATTACCCAACCCCTACATGTCAAGCTGAGTATCGCCGAATATCCTTCGCAGCCGACATGTGCTACGTGTGTGACTCGTAGGCAGGACACGTGCCATGCGTGTGTTAAAGTAGGCACTCTTCGAGGTTTCGTGACGCGCCTACTTAGGTGGATTTTTCTTGCGTTACCTTAGGCCTTCTCGTCTCAAGTTTTGTCTAGTCTAGTTTCGATTGAATTTATTATCATTAATTTAGTTTTAGTTCTTTGTGAACTGTGTCACAACTCCGAGAAATTGTGCGTCCAATCTATATAACCGACACCCATAAAAACGAAATTGAACAAAACAAAAAATAAAGGGAATAATTTCTCCATTAAGGAGTTAGACTCGAAACGTTGGATTTTTTGTAACTGTCGGATGACGGTTTTAGTGACGTGGTTTGGGCCATTCTATTATTTGGTGAAGTGACGTTATTTATCTATGTCCTAAAACTGGGTCAGGACGTTTTTAACAATATAACTAGTTTTATGACGAGGTGGCTGTTCAAAGATGTTTTAAAAAAGGTTTTCGCCGTAATAATTATGTTTGAATTTTCCTATTATTTCGTTGAAATGACAGTTTTGCAAATTTTTTAATTTTTCTTCTATTCCATTGTAGGGACTGTTTCAAAACGAATTTTTGAGTTTGTGATTAATTCTTCGATATTCCAAAATTGTGAGATAAAAGAATTGGACTGTCTCTTGGCTGTTCGACTGTTCTTTGCACCGAAAAAATACATAGACGAACACTAAAAAATATTACCTCCAGATAATAACTCTTCCTCTTTGCACATAAAATGCAGCCGAGTTCAAAATGTCTTCACAGTCGTATGGACACTTTAGCTTTGATCCGCTTGCAAGAAACGCCCTTCACCCATTTGCCATCTAGCGGCTTTATGTGAAACACTGACGCGCTATTTATTCGTGTTTCGCATAATGCCGCTAGATGGCGAATGACTGAAGCTCTTCTCGCAAGCTGATTATAGCGAGAGTGGTTACAAAACTAAAAAGACTCAAGTGCACTAGAGCTATCATCCAGAGGTGATGCTTCTTGGTGATACTATGTGTATTTATTTAATGTAAATGAAAAAAAAACCGATTGCCATTTTTCTTAACCTGAAATTTTGGCATCTCCAAGACGGCATGAAACTAAAACATTCGTTCTGAAACAGTCCCTTAGATAAAATAGTAGGGAAAATTGAAGATGTTTGCAATAGTCACTACGACGAAATAACATGAAAATTCACAAACAGTTACTATGATAAAAAACAAAAATAAAACTTTTTAAAAACGCCTTGGAACAGTGACCTCGTCGTGAAAACGGGTATATCGAGTAAACGTTGCGAAAAAGTTGAAACGACGATCGCGATTTGTCCAAAACATCGTGACACAGTTGAAGAACAAAACATAAGACAGCGAACTTAAACTTTACACGTGATATCAGCACTATTCAGCAATGATAGGTTCACCTATCATTGATTTTTTGTTATAGATCGCTCCGTGGTTCAGAATTTTCAGCGTTGTAACTTTTATCATTAAAAAGCTACAAAGTAGAACTTTGCAAATTGCTTCCTCGCAATTTTTGATTAGCTTTATAAAGAATCCCCGACGAAAAAGTTGAAAACCATTATTATATTTCCTCGTACAGCGGAACTTTAAAAAAAAAACGAAAATAGAGGAAGCGTTTTGCAAAGTTTTACCTTGTAGCTCTTTTATTTCGTATTGTGTGAATCGAACACAAATGTTCGGTTCGGTATGATCAATGACATAAAAAAGTTAGGGTAAGATTGGAGTTGGGCAAGTTTTTTGCTGTGTACAATACCGTCGACACCAGATATATTGGACATTGTATATCCATAAATGTTTATGCAATGCATATAAAATTTATAGGAAAGTGCTATATAGGAACATGTTGAACCCTCCAGACTCCGGTGCATGTCTCGAGCAAGGTACCTTGGATCAAGGGCTTTAAAGAGGGAAGAGATAGGGATCGTCGAGGTGCACCGAGAGAAAAAGTTTTCTTAATTCACGGAAATCCCCGCTTATGAAACGATTTTACATCACTTATTCGCACAAATCCCTGATACTCGGCTATCCATTCCTATCAGTTTTTCGCTTTTAACGACTTAACGCAACTGACGCGATTTTTCTAACCTTTTAAGGATTAAAAGGAAAAAGAATTAAGGATACCGTTACTTTGAATCAGAGAAACTCTTCCTTTATTATATGCTCATTAAGTGAATATTTATTTCCATGCAATAAAATGTTTCTACCGAAATACGATTTCAACATTTTATCGACAGTAAAAGAAATATTTCGTCAGAATAAATGAAAGCAAAATCAATGGACCTATTTTTTGAAGTTAATGAAAACATTTTTCTCAATCAAAATATCAAAAATATTGGGTTGTGACAACTACGTTTCCACTTTGCTGTACACAATCTCTCAAAGATTAGTTGTCTCAACCATATTGAATAGTAACCTCAATTATTCACGATTAATCCTCACGAGATTAGTGAGGTTAATCAATCCAATTGTTGCGATTACCACTTGAATTGTTTGGATTACCATTCGAATCGTCTTTATTACCATTCGAACCGTTGGCACTATCATTGGAGTTGTGGGGGAAATATAATAATTAATTAGTTGTGTTAACTCATTTTTTGGTTATGGTAACTAATATTTTCTTTCAGTGTACCCCTAGTTCCATTGTGAAATCGCAATTACTAAGTTGAGAACCTGCAATTAGTCATTCCCGTTCTTCACCCTTCAAATGCTATTTTGCTCGAAGTTTTTTTAAAACTAATTTTCGATCAATAAGTGGAAGTGCATCGTAAAAACCGTAAATTTTTTCTCGAAATTTTGTGAAAAGATTAAGTCCATTCAATCATCGCATAACGCGTGATGCGTCAGATCGGATGTTTTCCACTAAAAGTAGTGCAGTTTTTCCACATCTTTCGATGAATTGCAGAAATGTCTCGCGTACGAGGCAGTTTCGTCATTAATACTGTGTCGGGATGATACAGCTCCCCTTTAATTACTTTAAGTCCAGTGACTTTCACTGCATGGTGATTTATCGCTTGTGCGCCAGCATATATCTTGAGAATTCGCTTGTCACTCTGCTGCAATCTGAACTATTTTCGAATTTGTAGCAAATTCGTGGTCCGTAGTTTAGTTATCCTCGATAACATGCCAGATGCCGTCGCTAAGGGGTTCATCGATTGTACGTGCTGTTTCTATGGTAAGACCTAAAACACACACCGAGTTGATAAGTGTTTCCATCTTGACTCCCTGTTGAAAATTACTAATAGAAACTAATAGAAATGGACAAAAACACACATAGGTCCAAATAAGATTCATTAGGATCTATGTGTGATTTGTCCATTTCCATTAGTTTCTATTAGTAATTTTAAACAGGGCTCTCGGGAGCTACGATCATACACTGTAAAACAATGTGGTATTAGAATTAGAACCATTTCAACACCCTAGTGAAATCCTAACAGGTCTACACAATTTTGTAAGCGCCGGTATAAAAGAGCGGCGTGAGTGTTATTGATTGACACTGAAATTGGTTACACCGGACAGTGTAATCCATTTAATACATTGTAAGTGAATGACACTGAACGGTGAACCGATATCACAGCATTTCGTAGCGTAACTGCGACTCATTATGGTGTCAGATGGTAGCACAAGAAAACATGCTTTTGTGCACTGGAAAATAGTCGAACTGGAACACTTACAATTGTGCGCAATTATTCCTTATCGGTTAAATTTGTTCGGGATAATATATCATGGTGTTGCATTTTAACTTTTCTTTATGTCAACATGTCACACTATTATATAACGAATTCAATAGTTTTTTTGAAAGTAAAACAGTAAAAAATCTTCGCGAGTCATTTGACGAATAATGTCAATCAAGAAAAGTATGTTTTGAAAAATGTCCCCGGTGTAGAGATAGCTAAGTACGACCGATTCATTCCTAACAAAACATGCGACCTCAAATAGGACCGTGAAACAACTATAAAAAGACCCCGAAAACGGCTGGTCGTTTTGTGCCAGAAAATAACCACGTGAACGACCTTAAAACGACCAGAATAATCGTTTTCCTAATGAGCGACCGCAAAACGACCTCGAAAAGCGACCACCCAGAAAATTTTAGGTAAGGTTGTTATATCAATTAGCAACCGCAAAACGACGTCAAAAGGGACCATCCAGAAAGATCGTAAGTATGGTCACTCTTGAGATCGTTTTGAGGTCGCTTATTGATATAACGACCATACTTACGATTTTCTGGATGGTCACTTTTGACGTCGTTTTGCGATCACTAATTCACAAAACGACCATACTTACGATTTCATGGATGGTCGCTTTCGACGTCCTTTTGCCGTTGCTAATAGATATAATGACCATAGATAAAATTTTCTGGATGGTCGCTTTTCGAGGTCGTTTTGCGGTTGCTAATTGATATGAAGACCCTATACTTACAATTTTCTGGATGGTCGCTTTTCAAGATCGTTTTGCAGCTGCTTATTTATATAACGACGATACTTACTGACTATCCTCGTCGTTTTGAGGTCGTTCACATGGTTATTTTCTGCCCAAAACAACCGGTTGTTCTGTAGAGTGACAATACGGTCGGTCGATCTGTTAGGGATAGACGGAGGTTAGGCAAAACAGTGATATTAACAAAGTCGTGTAGGAGTTCTGGACAAAAATTCTTGTTCAAAGTAATACCGGTTAGTTTCCCTAGACGCAATTCGGTGCACTGTTGAAATTAAAGATTATGACTGATTCACTAGACTAGCAACAACGTGCATTGTGTTCGACAATAACACCACCAAAACGAGAAAGCGATGTGAAGTGAAGGCTCGACCATCGCGCGCGCCTCCTAGCGAGTGCTGTTCGAAGCTTGAATTCGGATTTAGCCACGCAATCCTAACAAATTATAGCAAGAAACGTAAAGTAGACGTGATTCACGAAATTCTCCAAAGTCTATTTGTGTAGCTCGCCACTATGCTCTGGTAAATTTACGATAAAAACTTTACGCCAGTAAGAAATGTGACAGGAAAGTAGCGTAACGCGAATACGCCAGTAGCAACTTTTTTCAACTAGCAGCGAAGACGCTTGACCTGAGCGGTTGTTTCCTTAGCTGTGTCCAATTGTCTGTCGTTCTGTCTGTATCCGATGGCTTTCAACTACGTTTCCTGGTCGCAGTTACGCTCTAGCTCGTATATCAAGTACGTACGTCGCACCAATACTCTTCTGTCACAGTGCGGCGGCAACTCGTCGATAATTCTCTCGAGATGAAGGGTAGTGTCCCGACTTCGGTACTCTCATTGAAACCATTTGATCGAATGATTCGTTCGGTTGGAATGAATCACATGGTCCAATTTTCAGGAATTTCGATGTAAATCTGCCAAAACGGTTTTGAGTGTCTTACGGGAAATACTTTGCAGACAACACTCAAAACCGCTTTGGCAAATTTGATTCAGTTAGGTCTGTTAGGCAGATTAATTTAATTGAGGTCTGTTAGGCAGATTAATTTAATTGAGGTCTGTTAATTTAGGTCCGCTTTGACTGTACAACGGTCTCAACGATTCCGCATTTATCATGGTATCCAAAGACATGTCATGCGGTATATTCAGAAGTGCTTTTTTCGTCGTCTCTGAAATTCCTCGATTCAGGTCCAGAGCAATATTGAAGCAATTCCTCAAGTGCTTGATTGTAGACCTTCTATTCAGTTCTGTGTGAGGAGCACTACATTTTTAGGGTTTCCCCGAAAACTTCTTTCGGACGTGATTCGAGTCCGACCACTTGATGACTGGATACGAGAGTTCTCGCTGAGCGGAAGCAATCGTAGAAAGAGTCCTTGCTTCCGATCGAGCTCCTAATGTACATGCTAGCTTCTCTCGAATCAGAATTTCGTACCACTGGCGTAACTGCTATGTCCGCTTCCATTGCCTTCGAGCTTTCCGATCAATTTATATTGGTGCTCGTCGTATCCGATGCCAATATTTTTTTTTGGACCAGAGGGATAGTAATTCCAATAGGCATTACTTCTAGTGTATTTATACTGACACTGTTGTTAGTGTAGTGCTTGGGGAACTTTTAAGCTCGTGAAAAGCTGTAAAGCCAAACTTTGCAAGTTATTTCCTTATTATTTTTGGTTTTTTTTTCTCGCTATCTCTATAAGGACGTATGTTAATTGATTTTGGGTTCTTCGTGGAATTAAAAAAAACAAAAATAATGACACAGCTATTTGCAAAGTTCTGCCTTGCAGCTGTTTTGATAGGAGTTGAAGTTTTTGGAAATCTGAAACACATAACACATTATAACAAGACTGTGTAACTATTATTGCCGAACACTTTTGATTTCATCTATCAAATTTGAGTTGTGTTCTGCTTAAGTTAATGCACTAACGTCATTTTTACTATAAGTTAAGATTCTGAAAAATTTAATCCAAATTGCAGATTATGAAAAAACTATGTACTAATTATCGCGAAATAGTACCTATTTCATGTATACAATTTGAATTTTACAATTTGAGTTCGTTGTCTCATGTTTTGTCGAAGTAAGGGCAAAAACTTGAATTTTTCGAAAGTTCCAAACTGTATAAAATCCGAACCACTTTTCCGATTTCGGTCAAATTTAATACCAAATTACATTAATATGACCGATTCTACGAAAACTAGAGAAGCGCACGAACTTTTCAAAAAAACATTCAAAAAGCCATAAAATAAAAATACATTTTGTAAGAAAAGACAAATGTGCCAAATTTGAGCTCAATCGGATAACGGTTATTGAGTTATCGTAGAGAATTGAAACTTCAAGATCCTGAACACACACACACACACACACACACACACACACACACACACACACACACACACACACACACACACACACACACACACACACACACACACACACACACACACACACACACACACACACACACACACACACACACACACACACACACACACACACACACACACACACACACACACACACACACACACACACACACACACACACACACACACACACACACACACACACACACACACACACACACACACACACACACACACACACACACACACACACACACACACACACACACACACACACACACACACACACTTTTTTCGTTGTTTTGAACGATTTCGAGTGTCCGATAAACGAACATTTTTTTTAAATTCGACGAAAACAATTTTTTTTTCTATGAGGAAGCAAGCTTCGCCCTCCCCCCCCCCCCAAACTCCCGTTATCAGGGTGCAGAATATATCGACATGTGAATTTTTTTCATGACAGAAAGATATTTTGTCGCAAGTTATTTTTATAGCAAGTTATTTTTATCGCAAGATATTTTGTCGCAAGTTATTTTTATCGCAAGATATTTTGTCGCAAGTTATTTTTATCGCAAGATATTTTGTCGCAAGTTATTTTTATCGCAAGATATTTTGTCGCAAGTTATTTTTATCGCAAGATATTTTGTCGCAAGTTATTTTTATCGCAAGATGTTCAGCGCAAGTTATTTCGTCGAAAATATTGAAACGTAGATATTTTGTCGTGCTATCATTCGAGCATCTCTCTGTCGCTGGCGCCAGCTGTGAGTGGCAGCCGCCACACGACAATTGAAAAGCCGCATTATTTTTTTTTTCATTTGGAATCTCAGCTTTCAGATTTTTTTGTCATCTTGATAAATTTTTGTTTTCTTTACGATAAAAGTAAATGCTGTTAACTTTACTACGCGGCTCAATTGAATATTTATAGAACTAGGATCAGTAATTCACATGGTGGAAATCTTATGCACGAGAATGTTACAATTAAGGATGTAGGAGCGCGATGGGGTGCCCAACTTCCTGAAGAGTGAGAATTCAGAGAGGAATTCGAACACTTTCCGATGGAAGAAAAATCTTTGAAAAATTAAGCATACAAAAGGTGCGGAAGAGATTAACTTTGCATATTAATAATTGCAAAATGTTATTAACAAATAGGTGGAAAAAAATATTGATCAACAAATTATTCGTCAACCTAACTTTTTTTTCGAATAAAAATGATTCATCAATTTTCCTGAATACGTACGAATTTTTTCAGAATTTATTCTAATCATCGAAATTTCGTTTTATTGGAATTTCTTTTTCTTAAAAAATGCATGTTAAGTCGCAAATTTTTTATATATGTTTCTCACAAAACCATCCATTAAACCCAAGAAGTTTCTAAACGATTGATCAAATAGATTCGCGAATACAGCTCATACAAGAAAAAAAAATCGCATTTTTAAACATTATACGAAATTCTGAAAATATTCATTCGTATTCCGAAAATTTAACGAATCATTTTTATTCAAAGAAAAAGATAAGTTGACGGATTTGTTGAACAATTTTTTTTTACCTATTTGTTAATAACATTTTGCAATCATTAATATTAAAAATTGATCTTTTCCGCACCTTTTGTATGCTTAATTTTTTTCAGATTTTTATTCCATCGAGAAGTGTTCGAAGTTCTCTCTGAATTCTCACTTTTTAGGAAGTTGAGCACTCCATCGCGCTCCTGCATCCTTGAACTCGCGGGCTTGTTATTGTCGATTAATCTGAAAGCACACAGTTATAATGCCATGAGTGTATTACAACCGACTTTACGAGCGTGTTACAATTGGCCTCTCACGACATCCGTACATAAACCGACACGGTGCTTTTAATGTATCTAATTGAATACCTAAGTATTGAGTCTTAAAATTTCAAGAAAAGATGAAATTTACTGAAAATCGCAATAAGTTTTCGGATCGGGCTTGACCTGTATTCGCTAGTCAACTTTTAAAGCGAACTTAAAAATTGACTTTTTTATCCGATTATTCGCTTATTGCTTGTGATTTCTTCAAAAGCAATTTCAGCTTTGAAATTTTTATCAGACGTAGTGTTTGTACCTACAATGATGTACTGCTAATCAATACAACAAACCTCTGTTTGTATAAAAATTTCAATGCTCAAAAGCAATTTCAGCATTGACATTTTTATCAGACTTAGTGTTTGTACTTACAATGATGTACTGCTAATCAATACAACCAACCTCTGTTGGTGCAAGTATTTAAAAATTAATTGGTTACAACCAAGACGTGTTACTTTTAGCTCAGGCCTTCTCTATATTCCCAATTGCGTGCTTAAAATTATACACTTCTTTATGTACTCTACATATAATATTTCACTTGTATGCTTCAAAATATTCATATTTTTTATTTAGTCTTCATAGAATTTTTTTTACTTGGGACGGCGGATAAGTTGAGAACCAGGCATAAAAGTTAGCGAAACTTATTGCAAGGAGTTTCTTCGAGTAACTTAAATTGTCGCTTGTTCGAATGTCTGTAAGGAATATCATATTATAATGTGCTGAATAGAGTGATAATGACATACCAGTTACACCGGCATAATTGTCGGGTCATCCTTTCGTGCTGACGATCTTTTTCGATGTGTGCACAGGACTGAGATAATGACACTCACACGGAACACTGGGAATGAAGTTCAAACTTCGCTTCCATTCTTGATCAATAAACTTGAGGGGTTATTTTCTCTCGCATTTTGTACACTCCATAAATTCTGCGAGCAGAGAGATATCGACAAAACGATGTCAATTCACGCTTAAAGTAGGGTTCTTCGATTCCTCCAAATGCGTACGTTTAGATTTTTATCGGAAAGTGGATAAAATTTCTGCGCCCCTCTTACGAAGTTTTAGCGTTGATTTTATAGTAAAACGCGCGATTTTTGCAAATTGTTCCATTTCTAACATCACTAAAAATTGGTAGCTGCGATACATTACAATCAACAATGCCACTCGCAAAAACAATATGGAAATTTTAAACTGGCAACCAATAGGAAAAAGTGGGGCAAAGCGAGCCACTCTGACAATTTATTAGAAACACGTTTTCACGATACCATTTAATCGAATTATTTCAAAGGCTACGTTTTTGACATTATTTTAAGGCGATAAAATTTTTAACTGTAAAAATCGGGGCAAAGACGAATACTTCAATAGTTGAAAAAAATGGAGTTTCTACAGCTCAATTCGAAGAGAAAATCAGACTTACTTTGAAAAAATATCAACTTTATCAAATCTTGTCTAACTTTTGAGAATTAGATTCAAAAAATAATTTCCTAAAATATTTAATTTTGGAAACGAGCCATATCATCATCACTCCAACTATAAAACATTGTAAATTTAATTCGTAAATATGCCATAAGAGCCCATGTTAAAATGCATGCATAAAAAAATTAATTTTGTGTAGACGATGTAGACGAAAATTTAAAAAAAATTCATGTGATTTTCTTATGAATTATTTAAAATGCTGTAATTATTTCAGATTTTTCTGTGCATTTTCCATTTTACTGACGAACCTCCTTAAACGTGTAGGTCGTGCGATTTTGTTGAAGCAAACAAAATTTTGTTAATTCGGGTGGGGGTCAAAATACTGAATGACTAAAATGGCGAAATCAAAAGTTAAGGAACGTCTAAATGTGGAATGTCTATAATAATAAAATTCGCTATTTCAGCCATTCGCTATTTTAAATGCATTTTAATAAGATGGAGGTGAAAACAGCGAATGGCCAAAATAGCGAATGGCTGAAATAGCGAATTTCATAATAATGACCATTCTAGATTCAGACGTTCCTAACTTCGAAATTCGCTATTTTGACCATTCGCTATTTTGACCCCCAACCCATCAATACATTCGTATAAGATGCTGGACATCGCACATCTTATAGGTGCGCGGTGCCGAGCTAATCACCGTCGGACCGCTAACGCTACACTGATAAGAGCAGCAAAAGTAGCCCCCACTTCAGAAACATGACAATTGCGTGGGAACGCTGATGAAGGCAAGAGTCCAGTAGCGAGAAGCGCTACTGGGTGCAACAAAATGAAAATAATATTGTTATTAAACTCAGAAAATTATGACGAAAAAGAATGGTGAATATATATTTTTCAAATATTTATTTCGATGTTAATTAATTCTTAAGATAATCGACCTTTTGAATGTTTATTGTAAAACAAAATATGCCTGGACGTAATATTGCCCATTCACTATTTTGATCCCCATCCAGGAAAATTAGTGTGTCGCAAAATGGTTCAAGACAGAGAATTGTATGAGTGAGACACAAACCGTAATTTTGCCAAGTATCGCGCAAGAAGAGATTTGTTAGAATATAGTATTTTTGAGATGTTATTTATTTTACTCAAGACGATCAGCGCTGTTTATTTATTTGGGATTTGGGATTGTTGAAAAGCCGTACTTCGAACCGCGCCCTGGTTAGTCCGAAGGCAGGAAAAGCGGAGAAAAAAGGATAAAGTATACCCGTGGTCTTCGGGATTATTCGAATGTTTATTGTAAAACAAAATATGCCTGAACGTAATATTGCCCATTCACTATTTTGATCCCCATCCAGGAAAATCAGTGTGTCGCGAATTGGTTAAAGACAGAGAATTTTATGAGTGAGACACTAACCGTGTTTTGCCAAGTATCGCGCAAGAAGAGATTTGTTAGAATATAGTATTTTTGAGATGTTATTTATTTTACTCAAGACGATCAGCGCTGTTTATTTATTTGGCATTTGGGATTGTTGGAAAGCCGTACTCCGAACCGCGCCCTGGTTAGTCCGAAGGCAGGAAAAGCGGAGAAAAAAGGATAAAGTATACCCGTGGTCTTCAGGGTTGATACGATTACCTAACGCTCATGTAGAGATTTAGATAAGAACGCAAGAGAAAAAACAATTGGACCTCGTTATATTTGGGGCGAAGCGATCGAGCGGCGTTTCTCCGAAATCCGTTGTAAGGGCCCATCAACCTACGTATCTTTACTATCAACGAAAGTCGAACGTATAATTAATTTAACCGAATTCATTGATCCCAGCGAAAGATACGTGATACCAACCGGAATTCGTGGTCCTATTTTACTCCCGACAGAACTTTTTTTCTTTTAAATGTGAAAATTAATCAAGAACACGATTCGCCCTAAAATATTATTAACGCTGATAACGTTCAGTAAAACCAAGATAAAGAAAATCATGCATTTCCGAATTTTAGGAAGTTCACCACTTTGACCTGCTATTTTTTTTTCTCAGCACGCAAAATCCATTATAAGAATCAATTGGTAGGGTGAAAAGGTAACAATACACTTTGGGTATCGTAATACAGCCATTTTTTGGACATGCCTTCAATTTCACACCGTGCTGCTCTACAAATAAATCGAGGAAATATTTTGGAGACTGTCCTAATTTGGTCTGACGATATTTTTTTCTTCGGAATGTCAATATTAATTAACGATAGAATAGCTATTGAAATATAATCCATGGTGATGACGTTCAGTACCCAGTTAAAAAAATCACATACTTACGAATTTGGTAAAGTGGCCTATTTCGCCCCAGATTTTTTTTTCATTTTTGTCGCTTAAAATTGTCTATTGGACTCGACATTTTGGGTAAAAAGCAGCAAAAACACACTTTGAGCTTCGTCATAAAATGATTTTTTTTGCTTATGCGCCCCTTTTTACCCCATCTTCCCCTACATTGTGTATCGAGTGCGAGAAGTAGGTTACCACACATACAATTTTTTCTTAATGTCTGCAAGATAAGTGAGTTTTTTCAATGGATGTTGAACGGATCATCACAGGGTAAAATTTTTCGAAAAATCGATTTTTTAGAATTATCTGAAGGTATACACGGTTATGAGCATTCTGTCCAATTTTAAGATCGAAATTCGAATTGTTTCGATTGCTAGAGTCTTTCTTAGAAAAAGTGATTGGAGCGTAAAACCTGGCGCAGCTAAACTTTAATCACTTTTGAATAGATGTTTGATAGACGCCAAAGTCAAAGAAGAATAAAGTTTAATCACTTTTGTCTCAGAATGTTGTTTTTCAAAACTATGACTGCACTCAAAGGAAAAGTTTTTAGCCTGTCCGTTTAAAATTTTGACAGATAATTTTTCACATCGTTCTTTACGTTGCTATAGAAGCTTTTTTTAAAAATCTTCCTACTTTTTTTACGGAAAAACTGTCCGAAAAATAGGTTAAATTCGATACTTTTCGTTAAAGGCGCCAGCATTTTTTAAATAATTTTATTAAAAAATTTATTTTCAAAAATCTGCATGGCGATATAGCAACTCTCTTGCAGATTTAATAATCACATCGAAATTTTTGTTTCAGATCAGTTTTGCTACCGCAATTCTGGACACCATACGGAAGCCTTTTTTCCACGTAATATGTAATAAACAAGCAAAATGTTAAGCGGCGAATAAATTAATTTAAAAAAAATCTTTTTGTATTCTCTATCAGAGATTTAATCTGTCCAAAAAGAATTAGACTAATTACCTTATACTAACTATCTAAAAAAAATCACGAACATCTTTCATTTTTCGAGTCGTCACACTGATGATCCCTTGACGGGGTTACAATCCGAGTATTCCGAACGCCGTGCATAAAGTGAACGTCGTGCGTTAAAGTACATAATTTTTCCCTCGCCCTCAAAAAACCCCATACTTCGAGCAGCGGATACAAAAACATTTTTTTTTCAATTAAAATTAATGTAATAATGTTAAACTTTGTCCCTTTAATATGTCAGGATATAGTGATCCTTGATGTTCGACGACAAGATTTAATGAGGTGGTACCGTTTGAGGAACGAGTTAAATGGTGGATATAACCGAGAGTAATTTACTTATTTCAAGTTAAATATAATTGATGCTGCGGCGAAATTAGAGGTTCCTCGTCCTTTTTAACAACGGGAATACTACCGCAATGACTTCTTTCACTTTGACCCTATTCGTGAAGTCACGACAGATACTTATAGTCTCTCGCTTGACTTCGACCTGTAACTGCTCAACTACTTTGACGCGACTGACGCAATAGCGTTAACCATCCACAGACTGAATGTCACCAAATATATCGTTTCTTTGAATTATGGAAACCTTTCCTTTGAAATAAACACGGAAAAACGGCTTCGTTGGGCTAACTAACTATTTATTAGTTGGGTAAAAATTTGTTACCACTACCATCAGGTTTGTTGGTGTAACGACCTGGTATTCCCCACATTTACTCTTCAGACTTAGTTGACTCGAATGTCACAAAACGAATTATTTTCGAATTCTGAGTAAGATAATTGCACTAGGAAAAAACTTCAGTTCACAAAAACGAACATTCAAATAAATGTGGCGTTTGCGGACGGCAAAATAAATATAATGGTACAACAAATAAATATTCAGTCGGTATAGAAAATCAAATTTTTCAGTCAAATGAAAATAACCCTCATTCAACTGCATCGAATTCCTATTTGACTGAAGAGTATAATTTATTTGTTTCGTACCCTGCATAATCCGAATAAAAGTTTGATTGATCTAAGTAATGAGGAATATTTATAGCAAAGAAATCATGGGTTCAGTGAAATAAATATTTATTTGAACGAAACGAACATTTTTGCGGCCTAAGAAGATTTTTATTCACATTAAGAATAACTTAAGTTCAATCAACGATAGTTCTTGCGTTGTCATGAAAAAGTTGTCCGCATGTATTATATATGTCCACCAGAATGTTATCTGTAAGATATTCTATCTCCAAAAATTAACTTTTGGACATAGGATAGCCTACAGACAACATTCTGTTAGACATATGTAACCTATTATCTGTAAGGTTTCTGTAAGGTATTTGTATCTGATATTTGTAAGGTATCCTATGTCCAAAAGTCAACTTTTATCCTATCCAAAAGTATCGTATGTCCAAAATTCAACTTTTATCCTATCCAAAAGTATCCTATGTCCAAAAGTCAACTTTTATCCTATCTAAAAGTATCCTATGTCCAAAAGTCAACTTTTATCCTATCCAAAAGTATCCTATGTTCAAAAGTCAACTTTCAGCCTATCCAAAAGTATCCTATGTCCAAAAGTTAACTTTTAGCCTATCCAAAAGTATCAGAAGTCCAAATTAAACTTTCGGACATAGGATAGCCCACAAACAATATTTTGGTGGACATATATATGTTACCCATTTGGATAACTGGTCCGTAATAACACGAAAAAGCTTACTTAGGGTAGCATCGGGTTTTCGCAACCAATAAAAATATACGTCGGCCTATACATATTCAAACAATATAAATTTCACTCGAACATTATTTTTTCAGTCATATATTGTCATCGTTGGGTATGGTTTTCCACCGAACAAAATTTCCTGCCTACCCTGGGATTTGAACATGCGACCTATTTACTTAACTACCTGACAACGCACGCACGCTACCGATTACGCTACCGACTACTACCGAAGAATCTCGGTTATCTCAATAGCACAAGAACTACGGTGTGATCATTTGATTTATTTCGCTTAAGGAGTTAATTTTTGTTGATTTTACATTGGTTTAGTTATTGTAAAAAATGTTTTCATTGAAGTAATCAAATTTGCTGTAAGTAAATTGGGTTCATACATTTTTGGAATAAATTAACTTTTTTCTAGTACAGCAAGCAATTTTTCCTGAGCTTTAAGAATATCGATACGTCTGAAACGTTCAATACTTAAGAACACCACAAGTTTCTTTAATTCTTGATTTATTGTAAAATTAATATATATTTATTATGAATTTTTTTATCGTTTAGACCAATTCATATTTGCGTTATACTTTTCGGTTATTGTTTCAAATATGAATGTGCATATTTAGTTAAGTAATACCTTCTTCGTGATCCCAAAAAAATCTGTCTCAAGGTTTTCTAATTTTCGATCTGTTTCAGCGAATAATGTACATAGTAGTCAATTTTTACGTTCGCACAAATTAATGGTTTCAACAAAAGGAAGTAATAAGTCATAATAAATTATAATTCGATCAGAACGAGGCAAATGTCTTGATGTAATTACATCAGTGAAATCACTTTTGACTAAATAGCAAAGATTATGTATAATACCAATGTAATACAACAAAGAAGAATAATTATTGAGGCGAAAAAAAGTGTTTGAGGAACCTGAAGTTTTCGTTCGTGTATTAATATAATAAAACAATATATTCAGTTTTTACTACTGATTAATTAGTTAATTCAATGTTGCACTCACTTTAATAAATGAAACATATGCTGCATTTACTATCATATATAGTTGGACGGTTTTCGTTTCAAGTACCAAGTCCTGTCAAACTCTCAAACATATATTTTTTTAAGAAAATACTGAAATATCTAGTGAATGAGTTTAGCGTGTCTAGTTGCGTTATCGAATGTATATAGTGTTTGTAACGAATAATCATTGTTGGAAGCAATTAACTAAATTTATCACTTTAAATATGTCAGTGCGGTTAACCTATTTGCTTCGAATAAAGTGTTACATTTAATGGATTACGCACTGGCTTTTTTTTTTCAAATAACATTCTGTTAATGTAACTTAATTTCAAGTCAACAAAATGAATTTATTTCTATCAATTGAATTTTTTTCTCAGTATCGGGCTTTCAATAATAGTTGGCTTAATTAAAAACTTAGTTCGAACAACGACGCAGAACCAACCAACTGAAAATAATTAATGCAACCAATTAATAGTCTGTTCTTAAGTCACTTCGTTGGGCCAACCATTTTTTTTAATTAACGCAACCAAGTCGTTTTTTTCCGAGAAGAAACTGTTTCTTTATTCCATGCTCATAGAGTAAATGTGCGGAAATGGTCACCAAAATGTTCTATTTGAAATTCAAATGCAACATTTCATTGGAATCAATACGAAGAAAATCGTTCTACTTATTTCGTTGGAGTAAATGAAATCTTTCAGGTCGATGCGTAGGAAGACGTTAAACCCACGACTAGCACAAGACAAGAAGAAAATTTCCCCCATGACTATCGGAAAGTTAGAGATAGACCGTTTAACCAATTACAGGAGGGAAACTCACCCTTCTCTCGGAACCCCTCCAAAACCTTAGCTGCCCTAACGACCTAAAAATCGTATATGCAATGTTGGCAAAGTGGGAAACGGAGCTTTTTTGGCTAATCATCCTTGAAAAAAAACTGGCACTCCTAAATGTTTTTATGAAACTGGTAAGTTATACGAATGATACTCGTGATTTTTTTGTCATTTCTAACCTCAATTCGAAATCTCCGATCAACATCTCTGAAACAAGTTTTGATACAGCAAAATAAGAAATGGATAATGTGGTAAGTAAAATAGGGTTAAGGTAAACGGCCCAGTTTCGGTCATCTTCAGAGCCAAGGCCCATATTTTTTTACGCTCCTTCTGAATGGGTTTTATTGAAATTTCGAAAGTGAACTTTTTTTATGTATGCAATAAATCCTTCCAAATACAGTTAAATAATTGTTTACTTTATATTATTAGGTTATAATATTTCAATTATCGTTTTACTAACGACGCTCGGCTGTCGGGGTTTCCGTCACTCAACCTCTATGTCGCAGTTTCGGCCACCTCGCAAGTACTGGTTTCGGTCACGTCGGTTGGAGCTTTCGTCACCCTGAGGACCTGGTTTCGGTCACTTTCTTATATTTTGCGATGTCACAGGTGAAACGGGCGGAAATGAACGTGTGATCGAAGCAATAAATTTCAATTGTTACCTTTATTATTACCTTAATTTCAATCAGCCCAATGAACAGAAAACAAAGTAAATTAACTTAAAAAAAATTGCTCTAAATCAAAACCAAAAGTCTCTATATTCAATAATTACTTTCTGTATTTTTATTTATCTGTTTCTTCCATAATGTCTAATTATACATAAACAATCTGCTTAATTAAAATCGAACTTCGCCTATTTTGTTAGTTTCACTGAAAATTTGTTTCCACTATCATTCGCGACTAGAATTCGCAGGTAGTGGATTATGATTTATTATCATTTACTAATAAAAATGTAAAGTTTTTTCCTACATTGAATCGATATTTAAATAATGTAGTGTATAAAACGGTCTTCAGAATGGCATTATTTTTTTTCCCCTCGCAAAATACATTTATTTTAAATATAAAAATATTAAAGGTCGATGATCGAAACCGGAACAGTGACCGAAACTGGGCCGTTCACCGGATCAAATAGGCATCATCCCTCGATCTTATTAAAATGAAATTAAAATAGCGGATGGTAAGAACAACGAATGGCTGAAATAAAAAATCATAATATAATAATAAGAATTATATAATAATTATGGCCATTCTACATTTAGATGTTCCTCATTTTTGGATTCGCTATTTTTGCCATTCGCTATTTTGGTCATTCGCTATTTTAGCCATTCGCTATTTTAGGCATTTGCTATTTTGGTCATTCGCTATTTTGACCGCCATCTATCTTGTGCATAAAAAGTGCAAATTCCAGGGATCACACTGAGAGAAAAGCATATCGTTTGTTTAACGATTTCATATGTTAAAACGAATATAGGAAGGCTTGCAATGTTTTATGGTTGAAGCGATGATAATATGGTTTAATAAACGATATTTGCAAGGTTAATGGAAACAAACGTTGAAATCGTATGTGCAACAAAACGGCATATTTGAACCTATCAGAATAGTTTTTGAAACTATTATCATTCTAATAATTGCTACTATAATTATATTTGCTATAACCATAAAATATAGACGTTCTTCCTCCGAATTTCATTAGTGGTTGTTCCAACTATTTTGTTATACTTGCTATAACCATAAAATATAGCCGTTCCTCCTGGGAATTATAGTTTATAGTTAGATTATAGTCAGTCCAACTATATTATTTTTAGAATCACCAGATTTTTCTCTCAGTGCATTATGAAAAACTTGGTCTTGCGTGGGCGTTCAGTTTTTTTTTCTTGAAGATTCATCTATTTGTCAAGCTCAATCATGTAAGATCTGAGCATAATAGCGTTTTCAATTAGCTACACCGGTGCACACAACGTGTAACTAATTGGGGGATATTAATTGGACGTTTCAGGTACCGTGATTCAACGGCGCAGGTGATGTAGAATAATGTGGGATAATTATGTTAAGTGTCCATTTACTTAGGATCTCGTGGAGATGTAGTGTACAATATGCGTGAAGTGTTTAGCCGTCCAGCCAGAACTATGCTATAAGACATAACTGTGGTTGCAGCGACAACCACATTTTAGAGTCAGCCATGGCCGAGCAGTATATCTATAGGACACGGAGAGAATTCGCCGACTGTTCGCAAACTACTTTGCCCTAGTAGTAACTGAATTCTCACTTGGACGAACAATAGAAGTTGCACCGTCGTTATAAAAATGGATTTTCTTCTCAGCATGTTATTGTTAAAGTTGCGTGGATTTCAAACTTTGCGGCATAATTAATTTCTTTTTACATAATTACTTTATGTAAAAAGAAATTAATTACAGAGATGGGCACAATCGAATAAAGAAGTATTTAAATACGCCATTTATATACTGGGTCGTGTATCAGTCATTATTTATTTTTAATTCAAAGAATAAGTGCTTTATTTATTGATTATCTTATCAGGTAAAAATAATGCGAGGTTTTCTATTGAGCATTGTTTTCATTTTGAATAATGATTTTTGGTCCACTCATCATTTAAACTCGAAATGAATTATAATTGGGGAGGACACTAGTCAAAATATCTTTAGAGGTCGCTCAGAGCAATCCAAAATATAAATATTTTCTAAAAAAATTTTTTTTTAAAGAATAATCATTTTACAATTTTTTTTTTTATTGAATAAACTAAAACTACCGAAAATCGTAGCCAATCAAAAAATAATTACGGACCGCTCACTAGATTCAAAGACTTTAGTAGTTTGAAAAAAAATTATTGCATCTCTCACCACCGAAATATTTTCTTTGGTATCTTTCAGGAAATTTCACGAAACTTCTTCTTGATAAAAATTTAAGTTCTCTCATTGCATTAAAAAATTTCAGTTAACCAAAAAGAACAATATATATGTATATATACTTGATGACTCTTACCTGAGAGTCATACTTTTATTTTCATAAAATGAACCGAGAAAGTGATATGAAAAACATTCAAGTTTTTTTAAAATGATTTTTATTTTTATTACATTTTTGAGTGCAATAAACCTGTAAATATTTTATAGCTAGCTAGTCATTTCTTTCGCTACGCTTTCAAACGAAATGTTTGGTTGATTGGAACGAATATTTCTTCGAATCAACCAAATATTTGTTTCGCCACCCGTAACCGCAGATTCGGTTGGTATTCCCAATTCTTTTTATCGGTGTGGACATATTGTACCGCTCTGAGCGACCTTAAAATATTCATTGACAGCCGGCAATTTTCCCGAGAATAATTTTTTGGGTACAAAGAAAGAAATTCAGAGGTGAGACTAACAAGAAAAAAAATGGGCTTCAAATATTGTCACCTTAATGGGACACTGATAACTAGATCGTATAAAAATTTCTATGAAGCAAATACCTATATATTAAATCACATTGGATATTAACATGATAGAAAAATAAATAAATTGATTTATGGGTATAAAATAACGATGACATCTCAGCTCGAATAAAAGCGCATATTAAATGTGCTTTATATTCAATGATTTTATTATTCGGAACGAGCCACAACGCGGATGATATGTGGGCCAAGCTAATTCCAAACGATCATACGTTCTCGCCATTGTCACACTTGTCATTTCCAAGCTGTGAGTTACGGTAATAACGGATGCCAGTGAAGTCCCGTAATATTATTGAATAACAGCTTTGGTCCTGAACTGTCAAAACCCCTCTCACCCTTCGTTTAACTAGTATTCTTGCGAAATGGCGCCTCTCTCGTCTCCCTAACTTCGTTATATTTCGCTATTAAATTAACCAAACCCAACGTCCTTCATATTATACCACCTACTGAGCTTACTCGAAGTAGTAACACAGGGGTGACATTACCGCCCGTATGTATTGGCCCATTATATGTATGAAGCATTCTCTGTCAATTCAGCCACTTTTTTTCGACCCCCTCTCATCTGTTCCATAATTGGATATGTCAAAGCACTAATAAAAAAACACACTGTGTGAATTTTTACAGATTTTTTAAAACATTATTACGGAAAATACCGTTTTTCATTTAAGAGCTGGTATTTCGAAAACTTAAAGTTACTAAAAAAATGTCTTTACATAAAAGTTGTCATTTTTTTTAACTATCAAGCGGAATATATGAAATGATTTTCACGTTGCAGTGAGTATGATTTTTTACCGAAAAACGGAGAAATTATTTTTTTATTCGGAAACAGATATTTTTTTCGGGCTGGAAAAATTACAGGGTATTCTTGCATAATTGCTGATATCTCAAAAAAATCACCAGAGTGTCACCGCTAGATTTTCCTTCATAAAAAAAAATTGTGTGAATAGTCCACACAATATTTGGGTACTTCCACATGAATCAATTTTTTTTTATACAGGAACCTCCACCCGTAACACTCAAATGATTTTTTTGCGATATCGAAAATCACGCGGGGATACTTTGTAATTTTTTTAGCAAAAAAACGTGACCGTTTTTCAATAACAATAATAATTCCATCGTTTTTTGGACTTTTCACACAAATTATTTTTTTTATGCAAGAAAATCGGGCGGTGCCACTCTGGTGATTTTTTTGAGGAATCAGCGATTTTACAAGAATACTGTGTAATTTTTTCAGCCCGGAAAAAATATCCGTTTTCGAATTAAAAAATAATTCCTCCGCTTTTTGGTAAAAAAAAAATTATACTCGCTGGATCGTAAAAACCATTTCATATATTTCGCTCGAAAGCTGACAAAAAACGACCACTTTTATTCGAAGACATTTTTTTTAAGTAACTTTAAGTTTTCCAAATATTTGCACTTCAATAAAAAATGGTATATTCTGAAAAAATGTTTAAAAAAATCTAAAACATTCACATAGTGTGCTTTTTATCAGTGCTTCGAATTATCCAATTATGGAGGAGATCAGAGGGGATCGAAAAAAAGTGGCTGAATTGACAGAGAATGCTTCATGTCACTAGTGTTCAGCAAGATAAGAACCGATTAAAGTGAGATACAACGAACATGCTATGCGATTACATGTTTTAATATCGCAACGTAAATTCAACACAACGAATTAACGCACACAATCTCAATATACCGACAAGTCGACATACCAATAGAGAAGATTTCATTGACGTCAAAAAAAAGGGTGGATGGATTTTGTTTTAATTAATTTCAACGAAATATTTCTTTGATTTCAATTGAATAGTGCAATTAATTTCAAAGAGACCATTTCGTTGCCTGTAAAGAAATATTCACGTAGTGAGCATATAATAAAGACACAATTTCATTGTGTTAACGAAACGATTTTCATTGATTCGAAGAAACAGTCTCCTCGATTCACTGATAAGATATATTGATTACAGCAAGTGCTGGGAATTTCATCGTTCACTGTTAAACCCCTATTGGGCTTTTTATCTCGCACTTAACCTCACTTTTTTGTTTTCCGATTCTCCCGAACAAACGGCTCGGAGTTTCAAGGAGCCCGTATATTAGGCAATTTCTTCCGCACTTCAGAACTTTCTCTCCAAATTTGAGCTTCATCTGCCGAGGAGGTTAGGAAAAAAAAGGTCTGAAAGTCCTGAGATGTGGTAGGGCAAGTGCCGCTGGCTCTTCAGTGAAATCAATGGTAAGAACATAGACGATTTCTTTGATTAAATGTCCCTAATTTTTATTGAGCTTGAAAAGATACTATCTTTTCATTGCACCTTAAGTTTTTCTCCTTATTGGCGAAGGTTGTCATAAAACAATGAAATTTTTTTTATCGGTGCAAATGGACCAATCCAACCCGTTTTGACAGTCTCGACCTTTCCAATTTGGCTCGTAATTTCTTGCAGGCTTGATTGAATCCTTGAATGCGTAAGATTTTTCTTGTTTTGTTTTTATCGCAATTTTTTTCTAAATATATTTTTGAGGTGTCTTATCAAAAATACTTTGTCCGTCATCAAAGTATTATAGGTTGTAGCCAAAGTGGGCAAGAGATTTTTTGATAAAAAATAACAATTTTTCAAACAAACAATGCTTGAAAACTAAAAAAAAAAAAAAATCTTGCCCACTTTGGCTATAAGCTAAAAAATGTTGATCTTCAACAAAGTATTTTTTAGATATTTAAATTATGGCGTTCGATATGTCAATAAAAAAAAATTAAAATTGACATAGAAAAAAAATCGGGTGTATTTGAGGGCCCAACTAAGCCTACGAAAAATTACGAGCAAAATCAGAGAGGTCGAGGTCAAATCTTGGTCGAAACGAGGTGGATTGCCCCATATACAATCGGAACATACCGACAAGTCTACTTAAGATTTTTTTTAATAATCACATTAGAATATAACATATGAAAATTTGCAACTCGATTTTGTATTCTCTCTATATCTTAACATTCGTTAGCATTTTAGAGATTCGCAAGGACAATAAACACCTTGTGACAGGACACGGTGAGAAAAAAAATCGTTAAAGTCAACAAAACATGCTTTTGCCGGCAGCGAAAAGCATATTTTGTCGATTGGACAAAATATTGGCAATTTTGATCGAAACATCTATTAATAGCATCACCAGCCGCTTCGATCAATCGAATATTTCTTTCGATCAAAGAAATATTTCTTTCGCCGCCCGCAAGCGCACGTTTTGTCGGTTCTAACAATTTTTTTTCTCAGTGCAATAATTGTGACCGGATTTTCTCAATGTCAACGCTCAACACAATTCCTCCATCGTTCGTCGGAAATAAGACAGTTATATATATTGCCTCTAATTTCAATCACTACTCATCGATACATCGAAAAGTCGTGATTGATCCCTAAACGTCTGCAAAAGCGACGACTGCGCATCTGTATAAGCAACGTACAAGATCAAGCAGGACAACACGAAAGCTGACGACGCTACTGTATTTCATCAATTGTCAACCCCCATAGAAAAAAAGTACACTCAACATATATTGAAAAATATATCTCAAATATATGACATATAATTTGTTCGAAAAATACTATAACTGTCATATATTTCGCGATATATACGAAATATGTGCGGGTGAAAAATATATCTCGGATACATATAAAATAATTGAAGATAAATTTTCGTTATATTATCGTCCGAAAAGTTGTATATCCCACGTGAAAAAATCATATATAAGTCAATGTATATAGTCTCCATAAGAGAATGGACAAATAGAATAACTATACACTGTATTTAATCTATATGAAATTTAAATATAGTCTCCAGATTTTATGAAACGATTTTTGTAGAAACGTTATATTAAATTTGCATAAATTAAATTGCACATTATATTATTTTTATATAATCTTCATATGTATTGTAGACAGCGTATAAAAAATGTATATGTCCACATTTCGTATACAGCTTCTATGCAGATCTTTATATATAATTTTTATACAATCTTCATATCATTTTTTTACTTGGGATGTCATATATATTTTTGTGTATGTTTTTTTTCCATGAGGGAAGTCGACTGTAGATCCGTATTTATATACGCATATAGCACGCGCGTCTAACGGGCGGCATCGAAAATGACATCAACGTCAATTTCTGTGGCATTAACGCGGAGCTAGAAGCCAGCCCTTGAAGAGCCTCGCGTAGGATTCGATTATTGTAACGATAGAGAAATTCTCAGAATTAAATATAAACCGTCAAAGGTCGACAATATTGTATTTCTAGTCGTAAAGTGAATTGTCAAAGGAAAACACTAAATTCGAGGATATGAATTCCATTTTATAGTTTCAAAACAAATTGGCGCCCATATCGAATATAAAATGAAATAATAGGAAACACAGAGATAGAGAGATACTCGTTCTTAAAGGAGAGATGGGTATTCGTCTGAACCTTGTCAATTGAATCGACCGAAATCGAGGTCCATGCCTAAATAACACGTCAAATGAACTCTAAACGAAAAGACTCGTTGAAAAAACACGTCAAATGAAAGCTCGTCAAAATAACACGTCAAATGAATCCTAGTTAAAATAACATGTCAAGTGAACACTCGTTGAAATAAGATGTCAAATGAACTGTCGTCAAAATAACACGACAAATGAACACACGTCGAAATAACACGTCAAACGAATACTCGTCGTAATAACACGTCGAATGGATACTCGTCCAATAACACGTCAAATGATCACTCGTCAAAATAATACTCTTAACCTAAATGACCCTGAAGAAAATCGTGAGCGATCGATAGGTTAAATAAGTCTGCAAAGTAGAACCTTGAAAATTGATTCTCATTATTTTTCGATTTTTATCTTTAAATCCCTTCCTTAAAAAAATCAGTGACTGAGATATCTCGCATTTTAGATATAAGTATCAATATAGGTTTATTTGTTTTCTGATTGACAGTTGAATTAGGCAAAACTCGTGCTAACTGATGAGCAGCTTCAGTCGTGTTATTGTATTTTGAAAGGTCTCGGATGTGGAAGGTTTGAAGGTTTGTTGAGGTTATTTCGGAAAGCGTGTTCACTCCCACTTTGTCGGTAATTTTCACGTTAAAAAAAATTGTGAAAGCCCGCCAAAGCGAATTGAGTTGAAGCGTGAAGCATGGAAAAAAAGCGTCATACTTCAGCCGGACTTTTTGCCGTCGAGGACTTTTTACCCTGGCCGACAGAACGAAAAGTCCTGCCCGGCAAGAGGCTGGCTAAAGTATGACGTGGTAGAAAGAAGTAAACAAAAAGCTCTTAGGGTCTCAAGAAATTTATCTCTGCCTTCAGTACATCATGAGGCAGACGCCACAGAAAAACAGAGAAGAAAAATGCCAGAAAGGAGGCAATGCTTAACAAAATGTCACCTAATGTTCGGACTGAACATTTTTATGCATAAACTGGTATATTCAATGTAATCCACAATTGCGATGGGGAGTGTATCTACTTTTATATTCGGAATCAATGAAATTTTACACCTTAAATAGCGTTCAAGATTGTATGATTGGTACAGTCCCGCCAATCGTGAGTTTCAGAGAAAATTTCGATTACTTCCCGATGGGATAAAAATCGGAAAAAAATAATCAATATCAAACGTGCTGAAAAGATAAATTTTGCATAGTAATGATTCCAAAATGTTATTAACAAAGTGGTGTAAAAACAGTTGTTCAACAAACAATCAATCAACCTAACTTCTTTTCCAATGAAAATGATATGTTAATTTTTTTGAATGCGTATGAATTTTTTCAGATTCTTCTCCGTATTTTGATTTTGATTTTTTTTATTCTCAAAAATGTGCGCGAAATAACGAATTTTGGATATGTGTTCGGCATAAAAGCATCTATTCCACTCAAGATTTTTTTGCAAAATGCATATCCAAAATTTGTTATATCCTACGCATTTTTCCAAATAAAAAAAAATCAAAATCAAAACAAAGTAAAAAATGTAAAAAAAATTCATACGCATTCAAAAAAATTAACATATCATTTTCATTAAAAAAAAGTTCAGTTGACTGATTGTTTGTTGAACAATTGTTTTTTTCACCAATTTGTTAATAACATTTTGGGATTATTATTATGCGAAATCAATCTTTTCAGCACGTTTTATATGCATTATTTTTTCCCGATTTTTATTTCATCGGGAAGTGATCGAAATCGTCTCTGAAACTCACTTTTGGCGGGACTGTACCTATCATACATCCTTAAGGGGCCGGGTCACCTAAAAAAAGGTCGTGCCATAAAAAATTCTGTAGATGATACCGTTATTTTGAAAAACAACAAAATAAGTCTTTTGAAAAAGACATATAATGCACGAAAATGGTATGAGGTAATATGTACAATTTTTAACTTGTAGCTTTCAGACCGAAACGTCCAACACATTTTAGCCTTTGATGTCTTATTTTATTATCGCCCAAAAAAAGTCGTGAGGGAAAAAGGCTGTAGTAGATACTCTTCTTCAGGAAAATCTTACATTCAAACCTCACTAAGTACATATCAAGCATCGTAATTTCGCAATATCGTAAAGACATACATCGAAATTCTACGAGGTAAAAAGGAAATTTTTCAACTTGTCGTAGCTTCCAGTTAATCTACTATAATTGTAGCAAACGTGGATGCACTGAAAATTTAATTTACTGTAACCAGTTACTCAGTGAGTTCTCCATTAAGAAAATATTTATTTCCACATTTAAAATTATGGCTTTGTCTTAAAGGCCCAAAAATAAACATTTCTGCACGCATTCTAGATTTCACTCTTCGACAGTCAAAATAAAACATCGAACACAAATATTTGTTCACTAGTTTGAACTGAAAGCCAGAATAAGTTTAAAGTTTTAGTTCTTACCTCACACCATTTTGGTGCACTATATAATCTATACAAACTTGGAGGATTATTAAGCTTGGTATTTAGTAGTTTACTTCCTTTCACCCTTGACCTTCACGATGTGCAAGGTTGGCTTTCTCTTATATTTTTCAGTCTTACAAAGCTTTACACATATTATTTACATTCTCGCGTACTTTTCCCTCTTGTATTACCCTCTCATCTTATATCTACCCCAGAAACCTATTAAACTTCGCTTTCTGCCCCTCCTTAGGCCTTTCCTTATTCTTCGATCCTCTTTTCCCATTATTTCCTTTCCGCTTTCTCTTTCTCTTTCTCTTTCCTTCTCAATTCCTTCCCCACATGAATCCCTTGCCAGCCTCCCTCGCTATGTCTTTTGTCGCCCCTTACCATCTCATCATTGCCCTGCACCTCTTGGCCAGGTGCTCAAGCGTCTCCTTCTCTCCTTCGCGTAGCCTGCATACTTGTTGTCCTCCTCCATCCAGTATCTGTTTCTTAATTCTGTTTCCTAGCGTTAGCCGTGCGCAACCGTCCTCATTCTGCCCTCTGCTCTTCCTTCTCTTTTTCGTTCCAGATATTTTGGCATCCCCTTTACCCTCAGCTCTTTCTACCTCCTTAGACTCCTTGACTGCCATATATTCTCCGCTCTCTCGTGTTTCTGTACCTCCCTGTCCCTTTCCCTCAGCTTTCGACTCAACCCTCCTCCGCCCTCTACTCTCATGTCCGCCTCTATTGCGTCCATTCCGCATCTCCACACCCCCACGAAAATAAATTATATAAAAAAGTATATTTTTTATGTAGTTAATATACTTTTGTCAGAAAATTATATATTTTATATATATTATTTTGTATACTCCGAAATATATTTTGAAGTATGTTAGAAAATTGTATTTTAATATATGGAGGAGGAAGGTGGTCAAGGTCGGGAAAAAACAGAATGCATGCGCCCGTGGAAAAATTGCATAATCAAAAATATATTTAATGGTATATTGAAAAATTATGCGCAAGGTAAAAAAATTTCTTCAGGCTGTTTTTCAAGTTCAGATATTAAGAATACGATCTAAAGGGTTTTAACCTCTATAGCAAAGCTAAAAGGTCCTGGAAAAGTCACTTAGCGTTAAAGAAAAAAAATGTTTAAAAATCATATTACTTTTAGAAAAACAATTTTTTTGTCATCAAAAAATTTTTTCCGATATTTCTTATTGGCATTGTCAAAAAGAGCAACCCTTAAGACATAATGTTAAGCTGTTTCGAATTATTTCGCCCGTTAAGGATGTATGATACGTACAGTCCCGCCAAAAGTGAGTTTAAGGAAGAATTTCGATCACTTCCCGATGGGATAAAAATCGGAAAAAAATAATGCATATATAACGTGCTGAAAATATTGATTCCGCATAATAATAATCTTGAAATGTTATTAACAAATTGGTGAAAAAAAAAACAATCGTTCAACAAACAATCAGTCAACCTAACTTTTTTTCTAATGAAAATGATATGTTAATTTATTTGAATGCATATGAATTTTTTCAGATTGTTTGTTATTTTGATTTTGATTTTTTTATTTTCAAAAATCTGTGCGAAATGACGAATTTTGGATATGGGTTCGGCATAAAACCATCTACTACTCTCAAGATTTTTTTGCAATACGTATATTCAAAATTGTTATATTCTGCGCATTTTTAACATAGTTGTAAGATAGTTCGGAAATGATAGTAAGGTAGTTTTTGGCAATAGTAGTTGGCTCAACTAACTACTTAGTTCGAGCAACGAAACAGAGCCAAACAACTGAAAATAGTTGATCCAACTAAATAATTGTCTGTCCCTCAGAGCACTTAGTCACTTCGTTGGGGTCAACTATTTTTTCCGTTACCGCAACCAAATCGTTTTTTTCCGTGCAGTACTAGTAAATTCACTTTCCTGCAATTTACTTTACAGTGAAGAGGTGAAGACAGATGGGTAGTGGAAAATATGGTAGTGAACAGAGGCAAACACGAAAGTAATACAGACAGAGAGTGAAAGAGGCCAAGACCTTGAATATCTGAATGATAAAAAAATGTACGTTCATTGAAACAGTTAATTTTTTTTATTGCTTGTGTCTGATAATTTATGTCAGAGGAAAATGTACAGGCGGAAAAAAAAATGTAATAAAATAATGAAACATCAAGGAGATAAGCGCGAAGAGCACGCGTATGGGCAAGTAATACATCAAAACGACATGGTGGTAAATGTAAAACCCGAATACAATAAGGATCATGGGAAACAACACACTCGGAAATACGCTCGGAATTTATTGCCGTGCATTTTTTGCTAATACCCTCTGCACAATGGTTGAGGGAGTGTGCGGATAACCTGGCCGATAAATCGCCTATATTTTACTCGGGCGCGCTAGAAAATAATTCCAATTTTTTCTTTTTTTTAAATCTGTTATATTTGGGGAACCATTAAACGTATCGACAATTTTGAATAAACGGAAATGGGCATTTTTTCTTGACCACCAGGAAAATAATTTACGTCCCATGAATTGTGCAATTTAAGGTTACATGCGATGGAAAATCAGCAAAACCATTATTTAAAAAAAATGAAAAAAAAAAACACTTGTTACCTGCGAACATCAATTGGTTTATCATTTTCCGCGTAGCGATCAATATTTTAGATGAAACTCGGTTTATTCAGAAATATTTCGTTAAAATCAAATAAATATTTCGTTGAAATCAAAGAAATATTTCGTTGAAATCAAAGAAATATTTCGTTGGAATCAAATAAGTATATCGTTCGAATTTAAAAAATATTTTGTTGAAATCAATGAAAACAGAATTAACCCACTCATTAATTTGGCGTCAATAAAATCTTTTCTACCGGTTTTCAAAATAACTTTTGAATGGGTGACGACTCGTCCGCGCACTGATTTGTGCATCAAATGCTGAGCGAGGGGCAGTTTTCCTGAATTTATAATGGATTCTCATACAGTTTAAGCTCAGTAAAAATAAAGCCGCCTGTATCAGCCAGGTTTTTTCGCAGTTTCCCTCAGCCCTCGTGCAAATGCGATCCAGCAGTGCATTAGGATGAGTAGCTGTGGATAACACTCGAGGAGGGGTTTCGGTGTAGAAACCCCCCCTAGGTTTAGGGGAGAGGGGCTACGTAAAAGCCTGAATAAGGTATACGGAAAAAAATCCCAATTATGCAAAATTGATCTTTTTAGTACCTTTATAATATGCATGAATTTTTTTAGATTCTGATACCATCGAAAGATGTTTGTAATTCTCTCTCATTTTTCTCAAACGTATGCAAAATGAATACCACGTGCAAGACCTTTCTTACACTTGGGTTAAAAAAAAAAAAAAAAACAGAAAAAAAATTCTCAGAAATGGAAATTGGAGGATTAAAAAAATATCCCAATGATTTCCGGAAAGTCACTAGATTTATTTCAAGAATAAAAATTGACATGGCTTACCAATTCTTTTGACCACGTCATGATTAAGTATGTATGATACTTAGAGTCCCGCCAAAAGTGTCTTACAGAGACAATTTCGATCACTTCCCGATGGGATAAAAATCGGGAAAAAATAGTGCATATAAAACGTGCTGAAAAGATTGATTTCGCATAATAATAATCCCAAAATGTTATCAACAAATTGGTGAAAGGAACAATTGTTCAACAAACAATCAGTCAACCTAACTTTTTCGCTAATGAAAATGATATGTTAATTTATTTGAATGCATACGAATTTTTCGGATTTTTTTCTTCATGTTAATTTTGATTTTTTTTTTTTTTGAAAAAAATGCGCAGAATATTAAAAATTTTGGATATGGGATTTGCAAAAAAATCTTGAATGTAGTACATGGTTTTATGCCGAACACATATCCAAAATTCGTTATTTCGCACACATTTTTGAAAATAAAAAAAATAAAAATCGAAATAAAGAAAAAAATCCGAAAAAATTCGTATGCATTCAAATAAACTAACATATCATTTTCATTGGAAAAAAAGTTAGGTTGATTGTTGGTTGAACAATTGTTTTTCTCCTCAATTTGTTAATAACATTTTGGGATTATTATTATGCGTAATCAATATTTTCAGCACCTTTTATATATAACATTTTTTTCCGATTTGTATCCCATCGGGAAGTGATCGAAATTGTCTCTGAAAATCACTTTTGGCGGGACTGTACGTATCATACATCCTTAAATTCAAAAACCACCACAGAGATCCAATGGTCTTAGTATCCCATGAAAATTTTTTCCTGTTACGAAGTTTCCAAACTATATTCGAGTGAAACTTCCAGTTGGGAATACATGTGTGAAGCATCCTTAATTTTACGATGAATAAATCGACACTACGATGAGAGAATTATCATTAATTCTTTCGAAAGTGACAGGAAATATCTTTACTCCATATATCAGTCAGTTATCTCTATTCGTTCTGTCTGCAGTTTCTCAGGGTATGTATGAAAGTCTTGTGACAAGTTTCAATTGCGTCTTATATCGTTATGGTGAAGTGCTCGGTGTACGAATGCAATTACTTTTCGTAGATACTATATAGGCAACGACGATTGCTGTAAAGAAGTTTCAGCAACTCGATATAAATATTAGAGATGGAAGGAGACCTTAGTTTTAATAAATTTCTCGAAATCCCGAGAGGGAAAGTTTCGAGCGTCTTACAGCATGCAAAGCAACGATGAATTTTTTAATCACAATTTTGTCCTTATCTCCGAGGCGAGAGCTCTTTTCACTGAAAGAGTGTTTCCCGATTCTAATTATAGTTGTTAAATGGAAACACGAGAAGTTCCCCTTCAGACGATGGCTTAAGATTTCATGATGGAATTAAAATACGTATATTTGAACTTGGAATACATCTGGAGTAGCTTCAAAGATAAATGGTAGCAGACAGCATCATACAATAACCACTAAATAAGATACTTGTTCTTTTTAAGCCAAAGTGATAGCATTGGTCGTTATACGTTTACGATTTCTTAAATGCATTAGAGATCAAAGTTTGAGATTTATAAAAGCTTCTGTGCTTGAAATGTATCTTACATTCTCGCTCACTATTGCCCATATATTATTTTCAGATACATTTCATATACATTGCTGAAAACTAAATGCATGTATGTTTGTCGATATGGGGCATTTCACGTAATTCTTACAGGGTTGGACATCAACTTATTCGATTTTAATAGAGGGATTCATCAATTCAGCCACTTTTTTTTCGACCCTCTTTGATCAATCCCATAATTGGATAGATTTTAATATCACTTGAAAGTACTCTCTCTCAATTTTTACAGATTTTTAAATCCAATATTACGGAATATGGGGTATTTCTTAAAAGTCAATATATCTTGAAAAATTAAAGTCATGGAAAAAAATTGTTTCAACATAAACGTTGTAGTTTTATGTGAACTTTTCAATTAAATTTTTCAAACAATTTTGTGACCCTATACTATTACTTTTTTGCTAAACAATATAAAGATTATTGTCTTTACCACAAAAGGGCACTTTTTTTTACTGAGAAAATTTACAGATTCTCTGCGCCTATGTATTGATAACATTCCAAAATTCCCAGACTGGGACTGATCAAAGTTCCGACGTAAAAAAAATAATTTGTTCCAAGTAAAAAAAATGTTGTCGAGAAAAAAAAGGAAAAACGTTAACAACGTTTTTATGTGAAATTTGTAGTTTATGCGACGATAAATCAATAAAATAGTTGGTCCATGATAGACTTTTTTTAAATGTTATCTGGACATCATTTTTTTTTACTTAGAACAAATTATTTTTTCACTTCGAAACTTGATCTGTCCCAGTCTGGCAATTTTTTAACGTTATCAATACATAGGAACAGAGATCCGGCGATTTTTCAGTTAAAACAGAGAACTTTTTTAGTTAATAAAATAATGTTTATATTTTTTAGCAAATCAGTATATGAGAGAGTCGCAACATTTTTTGAAAAATTTTATTAAGAAGTTCACATGAAACTACACCTTTTATGTTGAATCGATTTTTTTCTATGACTTCAATTTTCCAAGATATACTGACCTTAAAGAAATACCACATTTTTCGTAATATTGGATATAAAAATCTGAAAAAATTGGGAGAGAGTACTTTCAAGTGGTACTAAAATGTGTCCAATTACAGAACTTTTTAGAGAGGTTCGAAAAAAGTGGCTGAATTGATGAAGAATGCCTCAATAATTTGTTACAATAATCTTGCTTTCGACCTGAAAAATTCTCGGATATTTTTTCCGATTTTTTTTCACCACCATTTAAATTTTTCCATGGCACGAAAAGCCGATTTTGAAAATGCCATTTTTAACAATTTAAAAAAAAATTCACAATCATTCTATGAGCATTGTTGCATACAGTTCATATATATTGCTAAAATTGAATTGCGTGAACATTCGTGGATACAGAGCACCTCACGTCAAGTTTGCAGGTTATGAACGTCACCTTCTTCCATTTCGATAATTTGTTACGATAATCTTGTTTCCGATCCGAAAAAGTCTCCGATTTTTCCCCGGTTTTTCCAACACCATTAAAAATTTTCCAAGGCTCGAAAAGTCGATTCTGAACATACCATTATCACATACATTTCATATACATTTCTGCAATTGAATTTCATGGACATTTGTGGATAAAGAGTATTCCACGTCAAATGTACGGGCTATGACCCGGTCTCCAATTTAAATAATTTGTTGCATTAATCTTGGGTCCGACCCGAAAAAGTCTCGGATTACTTATCCGATTTTTTCACTATTATTTTGATTTTTACAAGGCTCGAAAAGACGATTTACAAAATACAATTTTCAACAATTTGATAAAAAAACTCAGTCATTCTATGAGCATTTTCACATACATTTCGTATACATTACTGAAATTCAATTCCATGAACATTTGTAGATATGGAGCATTCCACGTCAAAATTACGGATTATGGCCCTCACCCTCTTTAATTTTGATAATTAGTTACAATAATCTTGTATCCGATTCATGAAATTCAGATTTTTAAAAATGACGTTTGTAAAATTGGTTTTTGAAGATTTGAGAAATTCAATTGGTGCTGAAAATGATTGAAAAAAAAACCCTATTGTGTCGGAAATAACATTGCAACAGATTATCAAAATCGGAGAGAGTGAGAATAATAGTCTGCAAATTTGACGTGGAGAGCCCCATATAGAATTTCCAATGTACATAGACATGTACTTCATATCATATGTTATGTATATGAAATGGATCTGCGAAGGAGGCAATCTTTTATGTTCATCAGACAGACACTGGATATTCATGAGTACATACAAAGTATGTGCACCTTATGGGAACCGTATGTACACGTCTATCTTATGTACGTCCAAATAATGAAGGTAATATTCCGTGCATGTACATCACCGTATTCTACAATATATTTTGGGCAAAATCAATACATATTTCTTTGATACATGTAACTACAGTAAATAATAAATATTAATAATCATCATAAATATTTTTTGTAACTTTTTTTTTTACTTTCCGATATTCCCTGAAAATAACGGGATGACAAAATTATTTAAATATTATTTTCAAATCTGCATGAAATTTAAAAAATTTGCTAATTTATTTCCCAATCAAATTGTAAAACGATTTCACACTTTGCTACGCTATTATATTTTACATTAATTCATCAAAAAAGTTGAGATAAAAGTATTCTTGAAATGAATATTCTTAACAGTTCTATATTTCCAGATTTTTTCAAATTTTTCGCTTGGCGACAACGAATCAAATTTAAAAAATATATATATATATGTATGATGCATCCTTAGATAATCACTCCGTTATTTTTCTGCTTTTATCAAATTCGTAGACATTTGTTCAATTTTAATTATAGTTATAATATACTATAATTAAAAATTTTTTCAATTATTGCGGAAATAGTTGAAAAGTAGTATTGGAAGTAAGGTTAACTTAGTGAAATACGGGTTCGGAGTGACGGGAGTAAAAGTGGGAAGTTCAATAAAAGGCGATTGAAGCCATACCATGAAAAGAATGAAAAATCTAGTTAAAAAGTAATCTTGCTTCCAGATTAAAAAAAAGTATAAGTATCTTACGAACATTCGATAGATGTTTTTATTTTTTTTATTTGTCGAGAGGCCGTTGTACTTTTTAAGGACTCGTTCTTTTTTCAATGTTTGGGAAAAGCTCTCGTACTTTTGGCGTACAAGTAGTTCTATGCAAAATATTGTTTAGAAAACCGTTGCGTTTTTTGCAGATGCATTTTATTTTATTTTTTATGTTAAAAAAGCAGTTTTTATATTTGAGTTCACTAAGTTTAATTTAATAAAAATTTCAGAAAGGCTGTTACACTTTTTAAGCATTCGTTTTTTTATGATAAACAATTTTCCAATTTTTCAGTTTCGGTTTTTAAGGACACTCAGTTCCGGATTAAAAATGACCTGCTTGTTATATTTTTGTTACACATTTCAAGGCACTTTCAGTTGGAAAAGTGGGAAAATACATGGATAAATATGGTGAAAACATGAATTATCATTTGTCAAATTGTGACAAGTTGACGTGGAGCAGTTTGTCATGATTACGCGAGGAGATCAATTGACGCGTGTGATTTCTACGCGTGATCAAGCAGCATTTTCAGCGTGAGTGAAGGGCCATGGATATCATTAATATGTGTTTGTTGAGCTGCATTGAGCTGCAAGCGAATATAAAACAATCGATCGGTCGATTTCACTCAACGTTAGTCAATATAATTCGTCTGTATATTTTAATATACATATAGTGAATTGGGTTACCAATTTTCACTTATTTGAACCAAGAAGGGACAGGAAATTAATTTTTTTGGGAATTCGGATCAAAATTCTGGACATGGTCCAAACAAGCGACCGAAATGTCATTCGAAAGAATTATTTTATTTTCGTAAGCATTTCGGGGCATCGTTTGACACGTAACCTCTCACGCTACACTCAACTCGGAAATTAATTTTACTAAAATCGAAAAGGACAAAGTTGCTCCAAAAACTTTTCATGTCAGCGTTAC
Source organism: Tromatobia lineatoria (assembly GCA_949699805.1). Classification (NCBI taxonomy): domain Eukaryota; kingdom Metazoa; phylum Arthropoda; class Insecta; order Hymenoptera; family Ichneumonidae; genus Tromatobia; species Tromatobia lineatoria. The sequence continues at coordinate 9,373,700 of OX453047.1, read as the reverse complement.
GACCCAACAATTTTTCCTTCTTTATATCGATCTATTATCACATAAATAATCTGTGTTTCTGCTAATACGAAATTGTAATCTCGATTCACTAATTGTGATACTGTATGTTTTCTATAGGGTAAACAATGTATTTTGACAATCGTTATCTTGAAGGTCTCGCTGCGAACATCAATTTGCCGCAGCAAATTCTCCCACGTAAAAAAATCATATATAAGTCAATATATATAGTCTGTATAAGAAAATGGACATGTAGAATGAGTATACACTGTATTTCATTCATATGAAATTTATATATAGTCTGCAGATTTTATGAAACGATTTTTGTGGAAACGTTATATTAAATTCACATAAATTATATTACACTTTATAAAATTTTTATAGAATCTTTATATGTATTATACACAGCACATAGAAAATGTATATGTCCACTTTCGTATACAGCTTCTAGTAGATCGTTGTATTCAATTTTTATACAATCTTCATATAATTTTTTTACTTGGGCTGAATGTTTTCAATAAGATAAACAATGTTTTTTGTATTTTTTTATCGCCGAAAATGTAAGAACATTAACGCCTCTTATTATCTTCATTGTTTTGAAAAAAAAAAAGTTGTCTCTAATTGTTTTCTATATTTGTAGAAGGATTATAAGGAACTGTCTGCAAATTTTTACAAGCGTCGTAGCGTTTTGAAAAATTCTCTGACATGATCTACAAATTAGCCTTCAAATAAAGTAACTTTCATGGAAAAATGGTATAATCAAAAATATATTTTCCAGTATATTAAAAATATATTTAAAATATATTTAATTGAATTGTGTTTTCTTTTTTGTTTTGTATATATTTCGAAACTGCTTTCTATATTTGTAACCGTAGTATAACTTTGACTTGTTCTTTCATAGATTAAAATATTCAAGTCTCATAATGATAATAAATGATCGATTTTCGTAATAAGACGACAGCTCATTCATCAGTCAAAGGAAAAAAGTACAGGAAGCGATCGGATCCGTTGTTAATAATGCAAAAGACTAAAGAGCTAAACGATAAACTAATGAAACTGAATTTTTTAAGCTCCTACATGACGTATGTTATAGCATTAAATTCAACTCGCAATAATTAAACTAGAGTTTCATGTGTTTTATGTACATCGGTCCTTCCAATCAAATACCTACACTGAGAGAAAAGCATATCGTTTATTCAACGATTTCACATGGTAAAACGAATATAGTAAGGCTTGCAATGTTTTATGGTTGAAGCGATGATAATATGGTTCAATAAACGATACTTGTGAAGTTATTGGAAACGAACATTGAAATCGTATATGCAACAAAACGGCATATTTGAAACTATTAGAATAGTTTTTGAAACTATTATCATTTTGATGATTGCTACTATAATTATATTTGCTATAACCATAAAATATAGACGTTCCTCCTGGGAATTATATTAGTGGTTGATCCAACTATTTTCTTATATTTGCCATAACCATAAAATATAGACGTTCCTCCTGGGAATTATAGTTTATGGTTACATTATCGTCAGTCCAACTATATTATTTTTAAAATTACCACATTTTTCTCTCAGTGTAAATAGATCAAATGTCATCCGGACAAATGATCTTACGAATGATCAGATATGATTCAGGCTACCTACGACATAGTTATATTGACCTTATCGCAACCGGATTAGTAGTGTGTTCATAATCGGATCAGGAATGGCGCTAAATGCCAGATCAGGACTGAATGGAGCTGCTCCATTCGGGCCGGATTAATAATTAACCCTCTAACCGCTTGTCGCACACATACACATCCCACCTACTTTTAAAAATCGGAACTTCCAGAAAAGAAAACATATCGACATCGTTATACTCGCGTTTCAAAGATGGAGGATTCATCTAATTTTAAAAAAATCAGTAAGCGCAAGGTTCGCACCCCTTTAGTTAAGCACCCTGTCAAAAAGTGCGAAAATTGCGAAGAAATGAAAAAATGAGCATCAGTGTTGGGCCAATTTTTTTTTAATAATCACGGCCAGGTATAAATTTTTGAAAACACATGAAAAATTTGGTGCAAGAGAATCTGACTTGGAAATTAATCTAACAATAACAAGATATCGAAAACTACCCCTAGAAGTTGTGATGCACCTGAAAATCAACTGTCATTAATAAAGTCGGGGTGCTTTTTGAACGTGTGTCTAGTTGAAATAGCGAGTTTCATAATGATATCCATTCTGGATTTATAGCACTTTACTTCTGTAGGACTAAAAACTGACAATTGGAACCCATTCACTACAGCTGATCCTAAAATCGTACGTACATTCCTGGGGATAAAAAGACAACATTACTCCGCATTTTTTTGTATCTATAAGCACCGAAAAGGAAATAGTGCCTTATTTTTTTTTTCTAGGCATTAATCTCACCTTTTCATTTTAAATTGCTGCAGATAACGAATCGATCGCAAAGCATTAAATAATCAAACGAACGATGATCGCGATGACTGCGAGAACAAAAGTGCGTTTGTTGGCAAAGTAAAACGAACACCAAAGTATAAAGTGCAACACTATAATAAGTGCAATTCCACTGTATGCATCACAGACATGGAAACGGAAATATTTTCTTAATGAATTAGCTCAGACAATTTTTTTTCGAGCGACTTTTATTATTCCCTCGGGACACACTAAATTGCGCGCTAAGATTGGAGCTCAACCCCTTGAAAGTAGCAATTGCGTCGCTAAAAAGCAGGTGGACCTTCTTTGTCAGATCCTTGAAAAAAAATTATACGCTTACCTACACTGAGAGAAAAGGACATCGTTGATTCAATGATTTCACATGATAAAACGAATTTATGTAGGTTTGCAATGTTTTATTATGGAAGCATTAGTAATATGGTTTAATAAACGATACTTGCAAGTTTATTTTTTTTAATGTTGAAATCGTATATTCAAAACTATTATGATTTTGATGATTGCTACTATATTTATATTTGCTATATCCATAAAATATAGACGTTCCTCCTGGGAATTATATTAACGGTTGATTAAACTATTGTCTTATATTTACTATAACCATAAAATAGAGACATTTCTCGTGGGAATTATTCTTTATACTTAGATTATCTTTGGTCTAACAATTTTTTTTTATTTACCACATTTTTCTCTGAGTGTAAGATTTGCTTTCTACAGTTTATTTGAATCTATTTTACGGTCCAGAACTGGACCTTATATTTAATGTAGCCTCGCAACAAAATAGGCTGTATCTTTTTCATTATATGCTTAATAAGTAAATATCGCTTGCAAGCAATGAAACGTTCACTTTGAAATCCAATACAACAGTTCATTTAAATCATTCAAATGAAAAAAAAAACAACCGTCACATTTCTTCGGAGTTAATGAAACCTGTTCTCTCGGTGTAGGTAGCAAAGAGGACCTTCAGCCCATTGCGCGATAGCAATCACTGGGATGAAAGCCCAGGTTTGATTAGCGAACGGGTATAATTGTCGTTTCACGTGGAACGGAATCACGTACAATTTAGCGCTTGAGGAAACATGTACAATCTGTAACCCAAACGTATGTGAATCTGTTGAACATTTTATTGCTCTAGGTTGCTTTACATCGGTTTCGACATTCGACTCAGGGTGAGTTTTTAAATGCAGTCTGAATGCATTAACCAGTTTTGCATAATTCGACGTAGAGTTAAGGAGGATGAAACGCACTGGTAATTGACCAGCCATTAGCGAATGAACATCGGTTTTTTGAGAGTTCATGAGAAATTTTGACGACTTACTTGAACATTTGATTTTGAATTCGACTTTTTTTAAACTGTCTACTGCAATTATTTTGTCGTACAAGTCCAATTCTAACTAAAAAGGTAGGTTTCCTTGACCTGTTTATTGATCCCTTCTTTTGGATTCTTTAAATGTGCTATTTATTTATATGTACTTTGCGATAAAAACACGGTATTTTGTTACATGCATCTAATAATTCGACTTCTCGTCGACCATGCATAGAAATCTATGATGAACTAATTGTTCTGCTTAACTGTTCATTTAGTCATCTGTGAAAAAAAAACAAAAAAAAATCAAAATAAAGAAAAAAAATCCAAGTAATTTTGGATGCATTCAAATAAATTAACATATCATTTGCATTTAAAAAAAAGTTAGGTTGACTGGTTGTTTGTTGAACAATTGTTTTTTTCACCAACTTGTTAATTACATTTTTGGATTATTATTATGCGAAATCAATCTTTTCAGCACGTTTTATATGCATTATTTTTTTCCGATTTTTATCCCATCGGGAAGAGATCCAAATTATCTCTGAAATTCACTTTTGGCGGGACTGTACGTATCATACATCCTTAAAACGCATTCAAAATAGCGAATGATAAAAATGGCGAATGGATGAAAAACGGAATTCTATAATTATGGACATTCTACATTTAGAAGTTCCTTAGTTTCAAATTCGCTGTTTTAGCCATTCGCTATTTTGGTCGTTCGCTATTTTTACCCCCACCCTTGGAACTTATTTTTGCAGGCTCAGTGTGTGGCCAAAGGTTAAATAGAATCGATGAAAGATTTATCCTGTCATATTGTGCTTGTAATAACAATACAGACGAATCTAAGTGAAAAGTGGCTCACTGTTGCCCCCTTTCCTGATGAATTGAATCTAGGTAATAATAAACTTCGAAAAAAAACCCACAGAATAAAATGGACAGAAAAAATATCCGCAGAAAAATGACCCGGTGAAAAAAATATCCGAAGGATATAAAATCCTTGGAAAAAATGTCCTTGAATAAAGAGATGCATATTGAAATACCCGGAAAAAATTAACTTTAGACATTCATCTCACAAGAAAAATATTTTCATTGTTTAAAAACAGAAATTGAAATTAAATAAAGCATGGCTACTAAACAGGGGTTTCGCCCATCTCAAAAAAATATAAGTTCACTCTACAAACTTAAAAGTATATTCTGCTATTTTTCTAAGAAAAATAAAAAAAAGATATATTGACTGAAAAAAAAAAATTTGTGTAATTGTGATAGAAATAGATCTTTATTACATTATAAAAAGTCTATAAAGATTTGTTTTACAAAGTTTATTCGAATCCCCTACTTTTATGTCTCATACATTTTTTTGTATGACTAATAATTTTTTAAATACAGGGGTTTTTTAAAAAAATATCAATTTTCCGGAATCTAAAAAAAACAGCATCCAAAAGTTCTTTTAAGAAATTGAAAAAATCCCTCGTAAATAATCATGAATTCTGGTTAATTAACAATTTTTTTTTGAGGGCGTGGGATTTTGGATCGTTCGAAAAGGGATGGAATACCTCATACATTAGTCGTCCGTATATTAATATTTTTTTAACAATAAAAAATTTTGTGCGGTAGATGGGGGCGCTGTGCCCCCCTTGCATGTCGCCACCCCCTCCCTCTTCTGCACCATATTTATTCATTTACATCACAAAAATGCATCGAGTAGTTGAAGTGCGGGGGTGGTTTAGTTACTCAGTAAAACAAACACGGTTTAAACAAATTACACCCAGTACAGAAAACCTCGATTTATTACATCGATTTATGATTAACAATCATATCACTGTCACACGCAGCATTGCTGTGTTTTTTAATCACACAACACACAAACACACTTCAAATATAACATTTTCGAATCCTGACCCCTCAAAGGTTCTGCATTTATCCATATTATAATACAAATTGCAAATAGCAAACAAAAGGGTTATTCTTTCAGCGGTTTTTATTTCTATCGGTTATTATTTACTCATCATTTTTTTTCCCGCGGATATTTTTTCCTCGGATATTATGTCCATCGGATATTTTTTCTGTGGATTTTTTTTCCAAGGATATTTTTGGTGGATACCGATAAATTCGATATAAATCGATAAATTCGGGTAGCCCAGATGGCTTGAAATGGCTAATAAGCTTAACCGATTTCTGCGATACTTATGCACAATCCGTTAAAATTTGAGCTTTCTGTGCCCAGTAGTTATGGAAAAAGAGAGCTTTAAAAGTGTTGTGCTGTGGTGGGCGAAAGGACACTGCCTCTTAACTGAACCACTTTAGGAAAGAAGTTTACATCTATGTAAGATTGTCAACCAGAATCTCGAGTTTTCTCCAACGATCTCGGGCGTCATTCTCATTTGCATTATAATAGTCTCCTGTCCCTTGTGCATATAGAGTACTCCTGTATATACATAGAGGTATAAAATATAGATATAAATGAGTGTTGGACTAATGCGTGGGATGTGAGTCATTTCACCCGAGTATGTTTATTAAAATCTTCAGTAAAATAGTACACGTTAAACTCGATCGTTACTATCTCTACGAAAGAACAGCCCTCCCGCTTTTCAACCCTCCGGCGTAGTCACACTCACGGAGAAAAAAAAATGGCAGCCACAGCAAACCGATTAGTAAATGTACAGACCTAATTTTCAGTCTACATAGCAAATTTCATTTGCTATGTACACTGACTTGCTGACAGAGCAAGTCATTTGGTGCTAAGTGAATTTGTCTTGGTAGCAAATAATTTGTTGGATTGTGCAAATTAAACGGGATTTGCTTCGTTTGTTTTCACAGCAAATCCTTGTTTGTTAAGGCTGCAAATTGGTTGCTACATGAGCACAATAAATGGCTGCTACAGCAAAAACTACCTACCGAGCTTTCGCTGTTTTATTAATATCATTTTTCTCCGTCCTGCTGGAAAATTTCAAGGTAGCTACAATGGGTCAATTCTACTCGATCGGGATGAAATTATCCGTTCGATGTAATTTAAAAAAATTAGGGATGATGCTTTGAACATCATTCTAGGTTACGTATGAAAATTCGCCTTGTGAGAATTCAAATGGCAACATATTAAAAAAGATCATGCAGCATATAAAGACACTCATTCACTTAAAAAACTATTTCTCGATGTTTTTTAGCGACAAGTTATTTCATAGGTGATAACAATTTAGAACTGGAACTTTTCATTGTTTGCGAGTCAGTTTTTATTATTCCTTTAATCAGTATAATTTATCGATACATTTCAAGTAAAAAAATTATACATAAACCATATAAAAATATACATATATAGATCTAAGTATTCAATTGGGCACTTATCAACTGTATACATTTTATATACAATTTACATGCAAACTTAACAATTTATATTTAAATTTATAATAAACCTAAATTCATTGGCGGTGTCATGAATTAATCGTGTACAGATTTCCCTAGAATTTATGAAGACTATATATATGCTCAATTTCATATGTCAGATTAGATTTAATTAAAATTAAAAATCGTCCATGAAATCGTGCAAAATGATTGAAAATGAATCCGGACGAATAATAGACGATTGTTCGTGCGCATCATTTCATTAGCTGATCGAACGAACTCGTACGCAATATAAAAAAGTATATTTGTGCCGTGGGGAGTTACTCCTCCCCCTGTCTTGCTATTCTGTGACGCTATTTTTTGTTTTCTCGCACCACAAACACATTGGGGAGGGGGAGGGATTATTTCGACTGGAGAAATGTGGAACGTTCGAAATCGAAACAATCTTACTCATGTTCTATAACCCGTAATTATAGAAAATGTTATTTCAACACTTGCAACGACTGCAATTCTATGTATAATGTATGTGCAATAGCATTTACGATTTTGCGTTTTGATTATGATTATTATCATTATAATCTTCGTCATTATGCTATTATAATCTTGATGATGTATTTCATTTACAAAAAAAAATTTCATTTTTTTTTGTTTCCTCAGAGAGAAAGCTTTGTATTCTTGAAGAACAAATTTTGGAGATTTTTATGTCAGAACACTCAAAATGATCTGAAACGTTGAGAAAAGTGGTTTTGAAAAATTTCCTCGTTGTATGTGTGTGTTATGAAATGCTAAAAATTTGTATATCTGCAACTTGTGAACTGTTTGACCGAACCACTGAAATTTGAACTACATGTGCAGGGCTAATCTTCAGTTGGTAAAAATTTTGAGAAAATCGCTTATCGCATTTCAGATTTACAAAAATTATGACATTTAGAAAAAAAAGTACGAAAACGCTCTACGAATTTTCAGCTATCGCGCTAAAACTTTGTGTTGAACACAAAGCACAGCGTAATACAACCCGAATTTGGTTAAATCGGTAAAGCGGTTCAGTTACTATGAGATTCTGAAATTTTTGGAAAAATTTCATTTTATTAGAATTCAGTTAAAATTTCCTCAAAACAACTGAAATGTTATTCACAGGAACATAAAATAATACTGAGCCTTCTTATGTACGAAATTTGGTGATGATCGGTAGAGCAGTTCATATTTTATGTGATTTTGAATTTTCCGAAAATCTTTCCATTTCGACAATGTGTTATCGAATCTTAGTTATCGATGACTCAAATTTCCATAAATTTGAGACTTCCGAATGTTTTTAAAAAAAGAATGCAGAGTGGACCTTGCACATTGTACCAACAATAAAATAAATGAACTTTCTCATAGAGGCGCGAAAGATGAAAATTAATGACGAAGTGCAACGTTCTACGTTGAAGGTCGAATACACGCTTGTCCGCAAGAAAATATTCGAAAATCCGTAATTTCAAAAAATCTCAAAAAAATCAAAAAAATATTCGAAAATCCGTAATTGCAAAAAGTATTCAATAATAATTACGTCTATAATTTTTTAAAATTATAGACGTAAGGGTGAAAAATTCAGTGAATCACAGGAATTTTTTTTCCGTGCAGAAATAACGCCTGGCTGACCGCATAGCGTTTATTACGTGCCAGTGCATCATTAATACGTAGGTTGCGTGTACCGAAAATTCTCTTTGTTCTCGTTCGTCGCTTACGAAAGGCCGACGATCCCTTACTCACTGTGTGATTTTTTACTTGTTATCGTTATTATAAAAATGCGTGCAAGGCTAGATATATTCTTGAAATTATAATTGTTGTTCAAGCATTTGAATAATTACACATCGATTATTACTGAGATTCTGTACTGCAAAATCTAAGAAGTGATTAGAAGTGATTAGAATTTTATTTCATGAATATTTTTGTTGGAAATTACCGATTACATTCATAAATCGTCTATTGGAATTGATCATTTCTTATTTATTTCACTAATCGATATATACAATTTCATATTATCTAATAATCGATTAATCGTTAATCCGTATTGAAAAAGACTTGATCAATCGGATAATTAGTAATCAGTACTTAAAATTGATTGATTACTTAATCAATTGTCAGCCGAAACTCGATATTGTTCGATAAATCATCCATTAAACCAATGAAATACTTGATTTTCGGAGAGATGGTCAATTATTACTTAAAAGGGATTGTTCATTAAGTTAATCGTCAATCAGAATTAAGAATCCTTCGATTGTTTAAGGAACCATTGACGGACGAAATAAAAGACTTCGGGTTCTCATAAGCTATTAATTGAATAATCAACAAATATTTTATTCTATTTAAAAATTACCAGTGTACTTAGCATTAATAAACAAATTTGGGTAAATGAAAAATAGTGAAACAATAATCATTCGGACATCGTAGTCGAAAAATTTCTACACCCTTGACGAATTGGTCTCCCAACTAGAATACGCAATTGATTATGATTTCACTATATTCCATTTTTTTGAATTTGTTTAGCAATCGAAATAATTTTCCAATCGTAAGATTTTTAATTCTGGTAATGTTTTTTTTTCGATACTATTCAGATGAATTATGGATACGGCTTGAAAAATATAGACCCAAGTAAAAATATTACATCAAGTCTAACATATAAAATTGAACATATAGGCAATTTCATTTAATGTCGGGAAAAAAATTGGACTTTAAATTTTTGGTGCCTTTTTTTTCATGATCCGATCGTCTACTTTATTAATTTTCAACTGAACATTTTTGCTTTAAATTTCAACGTTTTACCGAAACCGATCAGGAAAATCCAAAGTACTATTTTTCGTCGGAAAATTTTTGAACTTTTTGAAAAACATTTGTGTTCATGATCGACGACATTTTGAAGGTCGAAAAGAATTTTTTTTTTTCGAAAAGCCCTTTGGTACTTGACCCACGTTCTTTTTGATTTTCTTTTAGTTAAAAAAATTTACCAAAAAAACCCAATTGTTTACTTGTGCTCTCCAAAACTCAATCCCTGGCAATAAACATACGGAAAATTAAAAATAAAATAAATAAACTATAAGTGGTAAATATAGTCGATTCGTTACCAGTGGTTTTAAGTTATTTGTTCGAAAATAAAATTCCCTAAGTATTTTCATTATTCATAGTTCGAAAAATGATGAATTAAACGTTTTCAATTTTACGTTTTTGTGCTGTCAAAAATTGAACATTGTGCTGTCAGACAGAATTTTCTGAAATTAAATAAAAACCAAAAAAACGTGGCGTAAGCATAGAAAAGGGCTTTTTCAATATTTTGGAAACTTTTTGATCTTGAAAATATCGTCGAATGTGAACATCCATTTTTTTCGAAAATTTTCCTACAAAAAATAGAACTTTCCATGATCCTGATCAAATTTGGGGAGACGTTAAAATTTTCAATTCAAAACTAAAGTAGATGGTTTCCTTTGAAAATTCTGCACAAAAATGTCAATTTTGGGCTTTTTCTTTATTTCAGTATAGTAAATCTAATCATGAAAAAAAATGGCACCAAAAACTTGAAGGCCAGATTTTTGCTGATATTTGGTGGAGGAACCTATATATAGTCTGCATAAATGCTGTAGAGAATATACAATGTATATATGAAACCAAAAATGAAACTGGGTTTATATCTTGTTTATATGCAAATTGTATCTATATACGTATACAATTTATGAGACATTCCACAATAATTCTTCCACTCGTTTTGTCAATGTTCCCGAAAGACGTTGAAATTTTGCAGTATAGTAATACTATATACCATTATAAAAAGTACTAAATTTTTCAAAGCTTACCGTGTTCCGTTTGCGAGATAAACCGTTTGCTTATATTTTTCTTGGTCTTCGAACATACGAAAATTTTCTTTTCTATAACGTACTCCTTATATAATTGTTTTCAAAATTTATAAAAGCGCATCAAATTTAAATTTTTTTTGTTTAGTTCCGGTCTAAGTTTTCTAAGTAATTGGTTTTCCAAGTTTTCTATTTCACTGATCCATTTTGAAAAAGTATGCAGAAGGGCTAAGTGGCAAACGCAATAATGTACGAGATATAATTCGAAAACTTGAATTGAAAGTAAAAAAAATAATCTAATTGACCGCGATTTAGAAAAAGTAGTAAACAATTACATAAAGAGTCCGTAGAAAAACGACAATTTTCGTATTTTTAAAATTACAATACGCTAAACTATTACGAAATGTCACACCAAACAAAATGTAAACTTATAACGGTTTATCTCGAAAACGGAACGTGCTAGGCTCTTTAAATTTAGTACTTTTTCTGATGGTATATAGTATTACAATTTCACTAAATTACAATTTACGATTTTTTGAGGACATTGAAAAATCGAGAAACGGGTATAGAAAATTTATTATACAAATATAACATGAAATTGATGTACTATTCTTCTAACCTCTTTACGAAAATAGTATTAATCATTTGCAGTCTTCTAAATTCGTTACAAAAGACGTATTAATTAATGCACAGCATCTAAATACGTCATCCGAGTCGTGTTTTTAATATAAGTCAACTTTAATTTTACAACACCCTTCTTCTCTATCAAATATATATAAGGTAAAATTACTGCACGTATAGTAAAATTACTACACATGTCGAGAAAGCTTTTTAGAGAAACTTTCAGAGAAGGTTAAAGAAATCTTAGTACGAGTGTAACATGAAATTGCTGTACAATTCTACTGAATTTGTTTAAAAAATCATCTTCTTAATATAAATTAACTTTAATTTTATCATACCTATATTGAATTTTATTTTTATTTTCTCCCGCACATTAAATTGAATTTCATACACGTGTTTGGTAAAAGTACATTACACAGCTTTAGTATAAATTACTTAATAGTATATAAATTTTCAAATATTTTTTACACTGTATATAACAATTCTATGCAATTTTTAAACCTGGCAAACGACGAAACAAACTAAGATATAAACAAATTGAAGAAGCTTACCATCCCGTAACCGGCGCTTCGTCATATCCTTAAGTCCTCGCCGTTGCACAGCACAAAACACCCAATCAAGCAAACAAACAATCCCAAAGCCAGCTTGAGTCACTATTTAATCCTGCGTGCACCACAATCCAGATTCCGTAGTTATCCATCTCGCGCACGATTTGCCTAAAATATATTTCCGCTCGTAAGTCATCGTATCTTAATTCACCATGTACTTAACCGTAGTTAAGCTCGTTGAACTTTATCAAAAAGTTGATCGCCCTCGTAGATGCACTTTTTTAAAAAGTAAAATCGTCCCGTCTTGAAGGTCGAGCACTCAAAACACAGTCATTGCCCAGGTTGTCGTATCGTTTCGAACAAAAATAGCCGCTCTTTTATCCCGGGCAAATAAAAGAATTTTTAAACGTCTCACCAGTGGCGCGTTTTTCCGCTGAAAATTTCGATTAAAATCAGTCGCGACGACGAAGCGCGTGGCGCCAGTACAATATCTCGGTTTAATGTCTTTGCTGCTTTATGAATAAATAAATAATTTGGTTAAGCCTTCGTTTAATTATTCACCGTAACCCAACGACAAATTTCTCACCGTGTTATTCCATAATTAAAGCGGGACAACCGGTCCTCACCAAGCACCGTACTCGAAGCTCGTGTCTTCTGCTACTGTGTCGTGCCTGCGCTCTCTCACTGTACAGGACTGTGGACCGAGAGCTCGCGCCTCAATAGACGAGCAGCACACGGAAACGTTGCGGAGAGTAGTAGCAGACTCACTGATGCGCGACACACTATGCGCCGAGAGAAACTAATAACGTATGGGTAAGGGAGGATCTTTACATACGTATACACGTTAAATTAATGGAGATGAATGCATTTCCTTTGACTTCCTATTACGCCTAGGTTTTGTTTTTTTTTTCGTCTCTTTGTTTTTTAAGGCGTTATTGGGTGAATTTGTGAAGATTTGTCGTTTAGATACAAGGAAGAGTTTTCCGGAATATTTGGAGGACGATATGGTGGTATATGTGTGAAGATATATATATGTATATGTGTGTGGGTTATATATATGTTGGTATATATATTTTGTATGGATGTATATGCCTTGGAGATCCCTTTATGCAACTAAGATGTCTTGATAGCAATCAAAGGTCCTCTGTAGGTTCTTCCTCCACATCTATATGATACTCCTTAGGAGTTCGAGTATTTTTGGAGAGGGAGAAAAAGGAAGTTAGCTCGGCGCCCTCTGAGCAAGTTTACTCTGGGTTACGATGGGCATCAAGGACAAGCTTCGTATAGCGCTTTGTGATGATGATATCACGTATTTCTTCTTTGCAATGGTAATTGATCGTTGCGTTCATTTCCGACGGCAACGTTTCCTCCCTCTGTTTACTGATCAATTGATTGACCGAGCATTCGCATTCACGAATGTAGTGATTCATTGTATTTTCAATTATTGTGATTGGTATATTTATTTATGGGAGAGTAGCTATGAGATGTTGGATTTAACGAAATGGCGCTTGATTTCGGCTTTTAGTGTAGTGTGTGAGATGTTTGATAGGCTTGATTATTTACGTTTATATATTTTATTGTATAAATGCGAATGGTCAACATTTATATATTTTATTGTATAAATGCGAATGGTCAACATTTGTACATTTTATTGTATAAATGCAAATGATCAACATTTGTACATTTTATTGTATAAATGCAAATGATCAATGTTTATACATTTTATTGTATAAATGCAAATGATCAATGTTTATACATTTTATTGTATAAATGCAAATGATCAATATTTATACATTTTATTGTATAAATGCAAATGATTAATATTTATGAATTTTATTGTAAATATGCAAGTGATCAACATTCATACATTTTATTGTATAAATGCAAATGAATGAATGAACACTAAAAAAATGTCATTTATTCAATAAAATCATCGTTTGCGGGTTGCCAAATAAAAATGCTAGCAACTTAATTTAACTTGTAATTGCTACAATTTTATATGAGAACGAAACAATAACTTCAAAATCGACATAAGAGTATTTTTTTGTTTCAATGTTGAATGGGATTGTACGAATAAGAACTGGAGTCGCTTGAATATAACAAATTTTGGAAATGCGTTTTGCAAAAAAAATCTTGAATGTAGTAGATGGTTTTATGCCGAACACATATCCATAATTCGTTATTTCGCGCATATTTTTTAAAATGAAAAAAAATCAAAATCAAAATAAAGAAAAAAATCTGAAAAAAATCGTATGCATTCAAATAAATTAACATATCATTTTCATTAGAAAAAAAAGTTAGGTTGACTGATTGTTTGTTGAACAATTGTTTTTTTCACCAATCTGTTAATAACATTTTGGGATTATTTTTATGCGAAATCAATCTTTTCAGCACGTTTTATACGCATTATTTTTTTCCGATTTTTATCCCATCGGGAAGTGATCGAAATTGTCTCTGAAACTCACTTTTGGCGGGACTGTACGTACCTACATTCTTAAAGGAACGATTTCCTTGACGGCATCAGTTCCGCCACTGGTTGACGCGAGCGCGTCTGTCGCGTCGACTCGCTAAGGTATTATTTAGGAAGGTAATGTCAGCCGGTTCAGGATACCCAGAATGCATTGCGCGGCTCCAATAGTGACAACATTACGCTTCTTTTTTTTTTGCGTAGAGAATGTTGTCGCGCAATGCGTTCTGGGTATCCTGAACCGACTGACATTACCTCCCTAGATAATACCTTAGACTCGGTAGTCGGTACCGGTGGTTGCGAAGAGCCGGCATGATGGATCGGCGCGTTTCACTGTTTCTCGCGGGAGCCGATCTCAGCGAGTACGCTGAAATATTCGCACCCAGAAAAAAATTTGAGTAATAATAACTAAAATTATCGATTCAACATTTGTTCATTTCAATCAACGAAAATTTGCTTTCCCTGGAACAAATATGTATTTTATTCAATTTTGCAGTTTATTTATTTCGAACATATTTATTTATTTAAAGCAGTTTTTACTGTGCAGTGGACACTAAATAGATATTATATCCGTTTGTACTAAATACTTTCTTCATCCGGAAATAATATCTAGTTGAAACGACTGGATACATTTATTCGATCTTTTTTATTCAAAATCAATTAGAACTTTCTTTTAATCCAATACGTAATTATTTTCTTCAATCATTAGAAATTACTTCTCTGTAATTAATTTAGTTATTTAAATCAACGTTTCGTTGATGATCTAGTAATGAAACACCAAACTCAACTCTTATACGTATTTATGTTAATCCATAGAAAACATTTGGTTCAATCGACTTATCATATATTTATATAAAAAATATATACTGTTCAATTTAACTTTTATGTAAGTGTCGAATTTTCATAATGGAAGACTATATAATGCGTAAGATTCTCGAAATACGCATTCCCGCTTTCTGTTCGTCAGTAACGGATTCATGATCGGTTTTATTTTTTATTTTTGAAAAAATTCCACATAATCGATATTGACCTTAGATAAAATAGATTTACAAAAATACATACAACGTGTTGGAAGCACATTAACAAACGTAACAACAAACACAAACAAACATTAAAAGAAACGAATGTACTCGATTTATTTGCAATGAATTTACAAATTTATGTATTTTGTAAACAGAACGAATAAATTTTTCGACGTAAATATATTTTTCATCGACACGAAGAAATGTATATTTCATTAGAACATATTTTTTTCGACGAAGTAATAAAGATATATTGCAATCAAATACGTATTTCTCAGGTTTGAATATATTCATTAGTCGCCAGATGTATTACTTACAAATGAAAGAAATTATTCCAGTTGAATACAAGTCTATTAGGTCAGCATTCAAATAAGAAAATTTATTTCCGATGCGTAGGCTCTAGTCCAGTTGACTATAGATATTTTTTCTGGGTGCGGTATATACACGAAGGCAACTGACTTAAGTATATACACCGAGGTGGCAGAAAAACTGACCTCCCGCTTACTGGTTGATTAGCGCGCCAGCCGGTGTACCGTTAAGCGGTCATCCATCCAAGTTATGGCCGCAAACAATGCTGCTTAACTCGGGGGATCGCCAGAGCCTTACACCGAGTAAAAGAATTGGTAATACCAACCAAATATTCGTTCGACCACACGTAACCGCAGATTCGGTTGGTATTACCAATTCTTTTTATCGGTGTACACTGACCGCACAACCACCAGTGTCGGTCAATTTTTAAAATATTATATATTCTCTATGACTACCAGCTGAGGAACTTTTTATTTTCATAAAATGTACCTACGCCGAAAAAAAAGAATTGGTAAAAGAAATTGGAAGAAATATTTGGTTGGTTGGAAAAAATGTTCGTTCCAATCAACAAAATATTTCTTTTGAAAGCGTAGCGAAAGAAATCTTCGGTTGATTAAAAAGAATATTTCTTCCAATCAACCAAATATTTCTTTCGTCACCCGTAACCGCAGATTCGGTTGGTATTACCAATTCTTTTTTTCGGTGTAGTAAACAGTCTAATCAATAAAAAAATTATATGAAAAAACTTTTAGTTTCTTTTTCGAATATAGAGGAAAATTTTGATTGCAGTAAACAGTTTCTAAATATTTTTCTACGAGTCTGTGCTTTCGTTAGGTTTAATTTTAAAAAAAATTAATTATCAACTCAGGAGTGTTAGAAAGAATGAAAGAATGAAAATAAAAAGATTTTAAGAAAATACGGACATATTGTATTGCTCTAAGCAACCTCTAAAAATTTCTTACCAAGTGGTAGTTTTCGCAGGAATTATTTTCTTGGTACAAAAAAAGGAATTTAGGGTTGAAACTGAAAAAACATGGTGTTCTACAGAACACCATATATGTATATTGTCACCGTAATGTGTCCCAAATTTTATCGAAATCGGTCGATTGGTTTCTTGGGTGATTCTCCTGAAATAGACGGTTTGCATCTACCCACTCGGCCTCTTTATAACACCTAAGGGTCCATAAATTTTTTCGCAAAATCGATTAGTATATTATATTTAGAAAAAAGGCCGAAAGGCAGATTTTATGCCCGATTGCCTATAAAGATACTTAACATTGTTCAATGCTAGAATGATAAATATTTCCTGAAACTATTCTCAGTGCTTAAAGTATTTCTTCGAAAAGAAAATTAATAAATATTGCACAGATGCTTCACAATATCATATGGAACTTTGTCCTCGGATCGTTCCGTGAAATACACAGCGTTAGCAGACCTTGGAAGTCAGATTGGCATCGTCTCGATTACTTTCATCGATCGTATCAATTGTAGATATGCTGGCTTTATCCCTTTTGTCGTTCTCCTTTCGAAGTAAGGTCCAAAACGCCGATGTCAAAAGCTAGCACGTTATTTCCCTGACACGTGACAAATATACATTTTCAATTACAATGAAACTCAGTATTTTTTTTCTGAAGAAACTATTGAAAACCAACTCTCTGCCGCTTCGAGAGATTTTAAGGACGTTGTATATCCAGTTTAATATTTAAAATCGTTTAAATCGTCATTCTCCTGGGCCTTGGCTTTCAAAGACATGAGAAATGACACCACCTACTTATTGTGCATGCGATTACATAATAGTATATTACGATACGAGTGCGATGAACATTTTTCTGACAAGGGTGAATTTGCAGCACGTGTCGAAGGCGAGTGTTGCAATCAAACGAGTTGAGAAAAAGTTTCTCGCACGAGTTTTGTATACAATTTTATTTCACTAGTGCGAGAAGTGCTTTTTGATCTTCAAAATGTCGTCGAATGTGAACACAAATATTTTTTTTCGGAAAGTCTCAAAATTTCCCGACGAAAAATAGTACTTTGATGTTAAAATAGTAAGATGTTAAAATTTAAAGTAAACATCTTCAGTTGAAAATTAAAGTAGAAGATTTTCTATTTTCTTTTGGAATCATGAGCACATAATCTCAAATTAAGGTTTTCTCTTTATGACAGTATAGTAAATTAGAACATGAAAGAAGGGCACCAAAAATTTAAAGGCCATATTTTCTTCCGATATTTAATGAAATTACCTATATGCTGAATTTTATCTTAAACTAGATGTAATATTTTTATTTGGGTCTATATTTTTCAAGCCGTGTCCATGATTCGTCCGAATGGTATTAAAAAAATGTTTTACCAGAATTAAAAAACTGACGTTTGGTAAAAGTGCTTTACCCGTTAGTTTGAAATGTGTGGGAAGTGCATCGGCGAATGACGGCTTGTGTTTGCTTTTTCATTTTTATTTACGTTTCGCCCTTTGCGGGTCCGCTTCAAAATGAATGTTCTTTTTTCAAATCAATAATAAGTTGTGATTATTATTTTATTTTTATTATTGTTTATTTTTTCCCTTTTTTCTTGATGCTTGTTTTTTTTTTGGTAGTAGTAGTGTAGGTTCTCCGGTCTTTCAGGTCAAGTCCTTAAAGTTGTTATGTTGAGGATTTCTCTCTATTTAGTCCAGTTTTTTAAAAGATAGATACAACTTTCAAAGACCGCAGAGTCCGGTCAGCATGAGATCACATTTTTCCTTGTAAGTTTCCTTCCCTTCCAAGGATAAATGTGAACTCATGCTGACCGGACTCTCTGGTCTATGAAAGTTATATCTATTTTGAAAATAAGCTGAACAAATTAGAGAAAAGACCTCAACATAACAACCCTAAAGACTTAACCTAAAATACCGCACCTAGAGAAAAAGTTTTCTTAATTCAAAGAAATTTCTATGAAATCCCAGCCTAAGAAACATTTCTTCTGAATCGAGGAAATGGTATACTCGATGTAATATTATCTTCAATGTAATACATTTCTTCGTGTCGAAGAAAAATATATTTACGTCGAATAATTTATTCTTTCTGTTTACAAAATACATCAATTTTTAAATTCATTGCAAATGAATCGAGTACATTCGTCTCTTTTAATGTCTGTTTGTGTTTGATGTTACGTTTGTAAGTGTGCTTCCAATACGTTGTATGTATTTTTGTAAATCTATTTTATCTAAGGTCAATATCGATTACGTGGAATTTTTTCAAAAATAAAAAATAAAACCGATCATGAATCCGTTACTGACGAACAGAAAGCGGGAATGCGTATTTCGAGAATCTTCCACATATTATATAGTCTTCCATTATAAAAATTCGACACTTACATAAAAGTTGAATTAAACAGTATATATTTTTTATATAAATATATGACAAGTCGATTGAACCCAATGTTTTCTATGGATGAACATAAATACGTATTAGAGTTAAGTTTGGTGTTTCATTACTAGATCATCAACGAAACGTTGATTTAAATAACTAAATTAATTACAGAGAAGTAATTTCTAATGATTGAAGAAAATAATTACGTATTGGATTAAAAGAAAGTTCTAACTGATTTTGAATAAAAAAGATCGAATACATGTATCCAGTCGTTTTAACTAGATATTCTTTCCGGATGAAGAAAGTATTTAGTACAAACTAATATAATATCTATTAAGTGTCCACTGCACAGTTAAAACTGCTTTAATTAAATAAATATGTTTGAAATAAATAAACTGCAAAATTGAATGAAATACATATTTGTTCCAGGGAAAGCAAATTTTCATTGGTTGAAATGAACAAATGTTGAATCGACAATTTTAGTTAATATTACTCAATCTTTTTTCTGGGTGCGGGAAGTCAGAAGAATATACAACCGTCTGAACCGATACGGGTTTTCCGCAGTTTCCCCGTGCCCTCGGAAAATGCAGTACACTGTAGCTAAGTCGGCTGCGGATGCATTGCACCGAGAGAAAAAGTTTCCTTGATTCAAAAAAATAGGTGGATTGAATTTTTTTCTTTGATTTCAAAGAAATGTTTACTTGAATGAAATATTTTAATGAAATATTCTCTTTGAATTCCAAAGACAACATTTCATTGTCTTTAAAGAAACATTTGCTTGAGGAGCGTAATCGAAGAGACGTTTTCATTGATTCAAGGAAACGGTGTCTTTGATTAAAAGAAACGATTTCCTTCACGACATCAGGTCCGTCACTGGTTGACGCGAGCGCGTCTGTCGCGCCGCCTCAGACGTCGGTACTGGTTGGATCGGTGCGTTTCAATGTTTCTTGCGGGAGCCGCTCTCAGCAAGTACGCGGAAATATTTTAAGTGAAAAATTTATCAATAAAAACTAACAGAAACTTCTACTGGCATGGAGAGTGATTTTTCAACCTTACGTCTGCCGTTTCGCGGCACGCGATTTTATAGGTTAGGTTCTTTGAAAAAAAAGAAACAGAGTTCCTTGTTTCAAGAAAAAAAAATTCCTTAATTCAATGCCACTACATTTCATTGAATTTCTCATCATCCAAAGAAAAGATCATATTAGATCAAGTATATTTTTTCCTTGATTTGAAAGAAATGTTTCTTGGGTTGGGATTTCAAAGAGACTTCTTTGAATCAAGAAAACTTTTTTTCTCGGTGTGGAAGTTAGGTTAGCTTAGCGAAGTGCGATTAGGGAGTGATAATAAGGGAAGTTAGGGGTGGAGTGATGTAAAACCCCTGACGGGTGTATCTAGGAACTGGAACGGAACAAATTTTTGAAAAAATCTAATGAGCTGCCTTAATTTTGGGTAGAGACTAATGAGCACTCGGTCTTCATCATTGGCTGTCTAATATCCGTTTACTTTCTCCTCAGTCTGAAGCAGTAAATAAAATAACCCAATCTGCTCGCCTTTCTGAAGTTCTTCCTGTTGCTTGCAACACGTGAAGCACGCCTAGTCGTTTCTTCATTAGGTGATCGATGAGATTGTGTTACGAAAATAATCTGGTCTAACTCGTAGTGCGATGATTCCTTCTTTTTTTTTCGTCTTCGCTTTACCCTTAATCGTATCCCCTTAAGCACGAAACCGTGATGCTTTATAACAGCAATGAGACTGACCCTTGATATTCTGTATATATAGGTCTTGAGGAGGGCTTTCTGCAATCTTCCGTTCCTTGTTAGAGGCCAAAGATTTTTCCGATTTTTCATAATTTTGCTCAGCGACGGAACAATTGTTATTCAGAGTTAAGAGTCCTGGAAATGCGGTTCGAAAATTGGGTGACACAAATAAACTTTTTAAAAGTTTGAGTGGAATTTGTATTCGTTAAAATAAGTGGAGATGAAGCAGGTCCTTCGCTAAGGGACTCGAAATTATATATATATGCTAGAGGGGCTTCGCCCTTGCGCACTTCACGCGCTTCCCTCGCCCCATCCCCCACCCCTCTTTTTGTCCGTTCTAGAAATGTGACAGTCAAAATAACGATGTGGTACAGCTCTTTTTACGAAAATTTAGTCAAATGATGTCCATATCCAATTGTTATAATTCTTCACGCTGGCTTATATGATAGAATTTCGAATTACTAATTTTCGAGCCACGAATGAATGAAATTTTTTGTTGAATAAAAAAACCTCACTTTGCAATCTTAGTCGAATGTTCGCCATATCTGTTTGTGAGAGTTAGAGTTTAGATTCAATTGAGATTTAGTAATAAATGGTTCACGGAGAATATACACATTTCGCCCTGAATTCCATGGCCAACTTGGAACGACTCGCTTAAAATTCCATGGCCAACTTGGAGTGACGCGCTTAAAATTCCATGGACAACTTGGAACGACTTCCTCAAAATTCCATAGCCAACTTGAAACGAATCGCTCAAAATTTCATAACCAACTTGAAAATGTTGAAAATTCTGGAAATTTTAAAGATTTTGAAAATTCTAAGAATTTTGAAAATTTTGGGAATTTTGAAAATTTTGGAAATTTTCCTTAGGTTGTTTATGTTCTTTATGTTCTTCAGGTTCTTCAGGCTCTTTAGCTCCTTTACGTTCTTCAGGTTCTTTTAGTTCTTTCGGTTCTTTAGGTTATTTATGGCAAACTTGAAACGAATCGCTTAAAATTTCATAAACAACTGTATATGACTTAATTGTTGGAGAAAACGACATCATGCAGTTTTGTCTGCATTTATGGTTTCCATGAATCATGAAGCAATTACTCAACACTTTTATCACAAGAGTCATAAGTGAAAATGAACTAAAAGGAAATTAACAAATAAATCGTCTCTCCTTGCAAAGTTGGAATAACAACAAAAAAAAGCACTGAAGAGAAAGGTCGAGGGTCAAGCCCACGCCGAATTGGCGTGAATCGCAATATATAGAATTCAGCCCCGACAAAAGTCGAGCGGAGGAATTAAGGAATTCCTCGGTTCGATTGTGACGATGGTTTGATGATGTATCGAAAGGAGGGATTATAGGGCGATCACCAGGGGTCGAACCCGGATTACTTACCGGCTGAGTATGAGTATTAACGCTCATACTCAGCTTCCATATAAGCCGGGTCACTGCGTTGATAACACGGTGAACAGTCAACCACATTAAGGTGGTTCTTGCGCCGGCTATTCATTTCTCATGGGTTCGAGAAAAATAAGAGAAAATTGCAAACATTTCTCGACAGTATAAAAATCTGAAAACGAGTATGTGCATTAAATGTCCCTAAAAAATTAATTTTGCGTAATAATTATTCTACACTGTTATCAACAATTGAATATTTAAAAAAATTCTTTAACCAATTTCCCAAAAAAACCACCTTTTTTGTAACGAAAATGGTCATTTGATTTTGCCGGATATGAATGAGTTCTTGCAGATTTTTTAATTTACTTTGAATTTCTTTTCTTTATCATAGGGAAGGAACATTTGAAAAAAAAAAACACTAGATTTAAGGCGAATTGAAGAATCTAAAAAAATTCATATGTATTCAAAGGAATGTACCTAAAAAGTTAATTTTGCGTAATAATTGTTCTATGATGTTATCAACAATTGAATTTCAAAAAAAATTCTTCAACGAATTTTCAAAAAAAAAAAAAAAACACCTTTTTGGAAGGAAAATGGTCATTCGATTTTCCCGAATAAGGATGAGTTCTTGCAGATTTTTTAATTCACTTGGAATTTTAAACTTTATCATAGGGAAGGAACATTTGAAAAAAAAACCCTAGATCCAAAGTAAATTAAAAATCTAAAAAAATTCATACGTACTCAGAAAAATTAACGAATCATTTTTATTACAAGAAAAAGTTGCGTTTTCGCGAAAGTTGTTGAATCATTTTTTGTTTCATCAATTTGTTAATAATATTTTAGAATAACTATTATTAAAAATGTATCCCTTCAGTACCTTCAATGTGCATGCATTTTTTCAGATTTCCATACTATAAATAAATGTTAGCAATTCTCTCTAATTTTTCTCGAACTAATGCGAAATTAATTCAGTACGGAAAAAACGGCTTCGTTGGGCCAACTAACTATTTATTAGTTGAGTAAAACTTAGTTGCCACAACCATTCGAATGGTCAGTGTAACGATCTGCTATTAGTCACATTTATCATCCCAACTTAGTTGACTTAAATAGGTCACACAACGAATTTTTTCGTGATCTAACTAATTAAGATAGTTGGGGCCAAAATAGTAGTTAGCCAAACTAACTATTTAGTTCAAGCAACGATCAGAACCACCTGAAGATAGTTGATGTAACCAAATAATCGTCTGTCTCTCACAGCACTAAGTCACTTGGTTGGGGCCAACTACTTTTTTCGTTACCGTAACGGAGTTGTTTTTTCCGTGAGGCGCAAGGACCACTTTAAGGATGTAGGAGTGCGATGGGGTGCCCAACTTCCTGAAAAGTGAGAATTTAGAGATAAATCCGAACATCTCCCGATGGAAGAAAAATCTTCAAAAAATTAAGCATGCAAAAGGTGCGGAAGACATTAATTTTGCATATTAATAATTGCAAAATGTTATTACCAAATAGGTGGAAAAAAAAATTGTTCAACATATTATCTGTCAACCTAATTTTTTTTTTCAAATAAAAATGATTCATGAATTTTTCTGAATACGTACGAATTTTTTCAGAATTTATTCTAATCATCGAAATGTTGTTTTCTTGGAATTTCTTTCTTTTTTTTTTAATGCATCTTAAGTCGCGAATTTTTTATATATGTTTCTCACAAAACCACCTATTACACCCAAAAAGTTTCTAAACGATTGATCAAATAGATTCGCGAATACAGCTCATACAAGAAAAAAAAACCGCAATTTTCAAACATTAGACAAAATTCTGAAAAAATTCATACGTATTCCGAAAATTTAACGAATCATTTTTATTCGAAAAAAAGATAAGTTGACGGATAATTTGTTGAACTATTTTTTTTTTCACCTATCTGTTAATAACATTTTGTAATGATTAATATTCAAAATTGATCTTTTCCGCACCTTGATTTATGCTTGATTTTTGTCAGATTTTAATTCCATCGAGAAGTGTTCGAATTTCTCTCTGAATTCTTACTTTTCACAAAGTAAATTATTTTCGCAAAATAAAAAAAATCTTGTAGGCAGAATATTTACACTCTATAATATCTTACAGACAAATTATCCTGACATTAAAATGTCTTCATCCGGCGTAAATTTTCATGTTGATGAGTTGACGAGATTTATTAGGACGCATAATCGCATTTTAAATTCGTGTCATTATTGCGAAATCACGTAAATGCGTGTCTTGTCGTATACGTGACGGTGTTATGATTTTGTCGGGATTCTGTTATATCTTGGTTGATAGCATGACTCGAAGATATCAGTGCTGCGAGGACGTCCTGGGCTAATGCGTCTTTCTACTTTCTCGTCTGTCTTACCAGTGTAACCGTATTTAATGAAAAATGCCCTCCAATTTTGTTGGAGCGGAAATTAATATCTCACTCACATTTTTGAAGAAATTCGCTAGGACTTTTCGTCAGAAATTCAGATGAGATATTAAATTTCGGCATCATAAACCTTCGTGTATTTAACATTTGGAACTTTAACCCCGATTCCCTTTAACCTCATTTTGTTCCTAGCCAAAAAGGGCCCACATAAAAAAATCATATATAAGTCAATATACATAGTCTGTATAAGAAAATGGACATATAGAATAACTATACACTGTATTTAATTTATATCATATTTATATACAGTCTACAAATCTTATAAAACGATTTTTGTAGAAATGTTATATTATATTTACATAAATTATATTGCACGTCATATCATTTATATATAATCTTCATATGTATTGTATACAACATATATAAAATGTACATGTTCACTTTCGTATACAGCTTTTATGTAGATCTTCATATATAATTTACAGTAGAAGCTCTCACACTTTACTTAAAACGGAGACATGTAAAAATAATGAAGGGCCAATCACGTTCATGAAGCAGCACTCACCCCCTCACCAGCTCCAATGCGAACACTCGAATCATTCCCACCACTTGCCTGTGTAAAATAACTGGAGGTAAAATGTGAGAGCTTCCACTGTATATACAATCTTCATATAACTTTTTTACTTAGAGGGACAAATTTCAAAGGGAATCAAAATTTGGTGTATCTGCTGTAATCACTAAACCTGATTTTTTTTGGAATTTTGTTTTTCGGATGTCTGAATCCGTATGGAATGCCTCATATACGTTACATAATTTCTACATGGAACTTGAACTTTAACAAAGAAAAAAATTGATAATACTGATGCATCCTAAGTTTGGTTTCAGTTGCACGTGATAAAAAATTTCAATACTTGTATTAAAAACTGAATTTGTGATACTTACAATTTGTGTAGTCGAGTTAGATCACGAATACACAAATTACGTTCATTGCGTACCGTAAACATCGTTGGAGATGTCAATAATAGTAAATAATAAATATCAGATGATTCTCGCAGATTTTATCAACTCCCCATGTAAAATGTAGGCATCGAAAACGATTTGAATAATTTCCGACAACAGAACTGAAACCTACAACCCGATAATTATGCCAGTTAGATATCTAAAATTACTAAGTAGCCAATAGCGTGCGATGTTAGATAGATAAATAGGTCGTGGATTCAAACCCCAGTGCGGATAGGAAATTATCTTTGATGGAAACCGATACAAAACAATTTCTGGTGACATGACACTTTTGTATAAATTATGACCGAGTAATATTTTTATTTTTCTCTCTATTATCTTCAAGTCCAATTTTTTCCACAACATGTGCTCAAATTTTGAGATACCGCTTTTTCATCGAAAGTTCTATAACGTTAGTTAATTTTACATATAATGATAAAAAATATTCGAGGTATGTAAATCATATTTTAAGTCCAGAGTTATTGCCGTTCTATAAATATTGAAATTATTGTTATGTGTATTAATTTGAAATGTTTAACATATTTGTGCTTGAAAATTTAAAAGACAGTTATTGCATAAAAACGTCCGGCACTGATACCTTCATTTTAAAGCCACTTTATTTTACAGCGCATTCATATGGAAATTATTCGTCCACTGTTGAAAATATTTTGAAAATTAATATATGTATTGGAAGTTCTTTTGCAGATACAGTATATTACATTTTATTTTATTTACGGATATGTTGTCAAATTCCAATAATTATATTACCATCACGACTTTCATAAAGTTATATGAATAGTAGTATGGTGTATACTGATTTTGTGACAATTTTTTTTGTATATTAATTAAAATTTGTATATTAAATTTAATAAACGCGTTTCTCAAAAAAAAAGTTTTAAAACTTCATATTAATTTCCATACAAAAATTTCTAACAGTGTATTTGTTAGGATTCATTCATTATAGAATGAATAACATGTAGAATTTCTGAAGATTTGCAAATGACAATGTAGCTAAAGACAATTTGGGAACTTTATGCGTCAAAGAGAAAAAAAAACTACAGTGTCAGAAATTTTTGTACCAAAAAAATTAATATAAGGTTTTGGGAGCTTTTTTTGAGAATATGTGTATATTGAATTTGATATCTAAATATGTACACTAAAAACTTCATAAAAATTGTAAATATAATATAATTGCTGTGTTTGAAATATAATTATCTGGATTTTACGACATATCTGTATATTAAATAAAATTTAGTATCCACGGAACAACTTCCAGTACATATATTAGTTTAAAAAATATTTTTAACAGTGTCATTATGTTTATCATCCTGGATTGAGATTTAAAAAAAAATTTGGTTACAGCATCCGTTACGGTTCGAGTTTTTTTTACCGTTTCAATGGATGGTTCATTTCTCTCTGGGCAGCAAAAAAAGAAGAGACCAATCCAATAGAACTCTTCGGACGCCGTCTCCATAGGACAATGACGGAAGAATCCACTCTCAACTTAATAAGTCAGCGATACAGCGCCTTAGATCCACGTCCAGTCGGCTCGCAGTCCCCAGAAAGAAAAAGGACGAGTATTTGTCGCACCGCAGCTTCTATACTTCGAAGCTCATTTGCGCAAGCACAATTAATATATTTAAGAAATCGCAGGCGTGTATCATTGATCCTAGATCCTTTTGTCTCTTGGTACGAGGATCTCCGCGCGCCTATTCAAAACATCATATCACATCTTACAATTTAATTCTATACAGTTAAATACCCTATACAATCCGTGAAATCTTTTTTAGCATATGCAGCGTCATAATAATAACTCAACATGGTGGTTGTGTCATATCAAACCAACCTATGTCACATTTCAACTACAGCTATTACTCGAAATTAACTGTGTTATTTTCCCAAATATAAAATCAATAGCATTATTTGTTCCGCGGTTATATCATATCAAAGCAATCTATGTCACATTTCAACTACAGCCATTACTCGAAATTAACTGTGTTATTTTTCCAAATACAAAATCAATAGCATCATTTCTTCCGCGGTTGTATCATATCAAACCAATCTATATCACATTTCAACTACAGTCATTACTCGAAATTAACTGTGTTATTTTCCTAAATATAAAATCAATAGCATTATCTCTTCCGTGGTTATATCATATCAAACCAATCTATGTCACATTTCAACTACAGCCATTACTCGAAATTAACTGTGTTATTTTCCCAAATATAAAATCAATAGCATTATCTCTTCCGCGGTTATATCATATCAAACCAATCTATGTCACATTTCAACTACGGCCACTACTCGAAATTAACTGTGTTATTTTCCCAAATATAAAATCAATAGCATTATCTCTTCCGCGGTTATATATCAAACCAATCTATGTCACATTTCAACTACAGTCATTACTCAAAATTAACTGTGTTATTTTCCTAAATATAAAATCAATAGCATTATTTCTTCCGCGGTTATATCATATCAAACCAATCTATGTCACATTTTAACTACAGCCATTACTCGAAATTAACTGTGTTATTTTCCTAAATATAAAATTAATAGCATTATTTCTTCCGCGGTTATATCATATCAAACCAATCTATGTCACATTTCAACTACCGCCATTATTCGAAATTGACTGTGTTATTTTCCTAAATATAAAATCAATAGCATTATCTCTTCCGTGGTTATAGCATATCAAGCCAATCTATGTCACATTTCAATCACAGCCATTACTCGAAATTAACTGTGTTATTTTCCTAAATATAAAATCAATAGCATTATCTCTTCCGTGGTTATATCATATCAAACCAATCTATGTCACATTTCAACTACAGCCATTACTCGAAATTAACTGTGTTATTTTCCCAAATATAAAATCAATAGCATTATTTCTTCCGCGGTTATATCATGTCAAACCAATCTATGTCACATTTCAACTACAGTCATTACTCGAAATTAACTGTGTTATTTTCCTAAATATAAAATCAATAGCATTATCTCTTCCGTGGTTATATCATATCAAACCAATGTATGTCACATTTCAACTACAGCCATCACTCGAAATTAACTGTGTTATTTTCCAAAATATAAAATCAATACCATTATTTATTCCGCGGTTATATCATATCAAACCAATCTATGTCACATTTCAACTACAGCCATTATTCGAAATTGACTGTGTTATTTTCCTAAATATAAAATCAATAGCATTATTTCTTCCGCGGTTATATCATATCAAACCAATCTATGTCACATTTCAACTACAGCCATTACTCGAAATTAACTGTGTTATTTTCCCAAATATAAAATCAATAGCATTATCTCTTCCGCGGTTATATCATATCAAACCAATCTATGTCACATTTCAACTACAACCATTACTCGAAATTAACTGTGTTATTTTCCCAAATATAAAATCAATAGCATTATTTCTTCCGCGGTTATATCATATCAAATCAATCTATGTCACATTTCAACTACAGCCATTACTCGAAATTAACTGTGTTATTTTCCCAAATATAAAATCAATAGCATTATTTCTTCCGCGGTTATATCATATCAAACCAATCTATGTCACATTTCAACCACAGTCATTACTCGAAATTAACTGTGTTATTTTCCTAAATATAAAATCAATAGCATTATCTCTTCCGCGGTTATATCATATCAAACCAATCTATGTCACATTTCAACTACAGCCATTACTCGAAATTAACTGTGTTATTTTCCCAAATATAAAATCAATAGCATTATCTCTTCCGCGGTTATATCATATCAAACCAATCTATGTCACATTTCAACTACAGCCATTACTCGAAATTGACTGTGTTATTTTCCCAAATATAAAATCAATAGCATTATTTTTTCCGCGGTTATATCATATCAAACCAATCTATGTCACATTTCAACTACAGCCATTACTCGAAATTAACTGTGTTATTTTCCTAAATATAAAATCAATAGCATTATCTCTTCCGTGGTTATATCATATCAAACCAATCTATGTCACATTTCAACTACAGTCATTACTCGAAATTGACTGTGTTATTTTCCCAAATATAAAATCAATAGCATTATTTCTTCCGCGGTTATATCATATCAAACCAATCTATGTCACATTGCAACTACAGCCATTACTCGAAATTAACTGTGTTATTTTCCCAAATATAAAATCAATAGCATTATTTCTTCCGCGGTTATATCATATCAAACCAATCTATGTCACATTTCAACTACAGCCATTAATCGAAATTAACTGTGTTATTTTCCCAAATATAAAATCAATAGCATTATTTCTTCCGCGGTTATATCATATCAAACCAATCTATGTCACATTTCAACTACAGCCATTATTCGAAATTGACTGTGTTATTTTCTTAAATATAAAATCAATAGCATTATCTCTTCCGCTCGTAGAGCTTAAAACAAACCATTAGAGCATTTTCGCCTCTTAGCTTTGGCCGGTAAGTAATCGCCTTAGACAAAATAAAAAAATAGTGACCTTTTTAGCCATCCACCAAAACCAAGACGTGACAGCTGCATCAAAGATTACTCGGTTAAACTCTTGCTGATAGACTGCCCAAAATATCGAAACGACCGCGCAACCCTAAAACTACCCCGATACTGACCTACTGTTTCAACACCGCTAAAACGAGTGATAAGGGGATTAAATTTTGTGACGTGATCGAAATGATCGACAAACTCTTACCTGTTATACTAAATAGTCAAGTTATCATTAATTGTAGTTATTTTAGTATTGTACAATGGTCACCAATAACCAATGCTGTTGATACGACCTTAAGCATTTAATACATAGAATAAAAAACGAAGGATTTAGACCTCTTAGTGTCTTTAGTTTTTTGAACGTTTATATCTTGGAAAGGAACGGTTTTACCGAAAAATGAGCACAACGAAATTTGTATGGCATTATATAAGCTCCATAACGGAGACATGTTTTTTTTCGTTTATCTCAATTTTTGATAAATACCGTTAAAAAACAAAATATTGTTTTGGAAAAAAAGGCCATTCTCGATCATTTTTTCAGAATTGTATAAAAATTATGTTTCAAAATACAACATTTTAATGACCCTATGATAGATAGATTTTTTTCAAAAAGTTCTATCGAATTGTAGGTCTTTATTGTTTGTTTTTTTGAAGATATTTTTGAAGCCAATAAAGTGACGTCAAATATTTGTAAATTTAAATCTGATAATATTTTTTTTATAATAGATATAAATTTCTGTATAATTTTATTCTATACGATAAAACACTCCATATAATTCGTGAAATCTCTTTTAGTATATGCAGCTTCATAATAATAATTCGACACGGTGGGTGTATTATATCAAACCAATCTATGTCATATTTCAACTACAGCCATTATTCGAAATTAACTGTGTTATTCCTAAACATAAAATCAAGAGCCTTATCTCTTCCGTTCGTGAAGCTTAAAACAAACCATTAGCACATTTTCTCCTCTTATCATTGGCCGGGCACTAATCGCCTTAGACAAAACAAAAAAATTGTTCATCTGTTAAGGATAGGGATTATAAAACTTCGTTGAGTGAACTCAAAAAAATTGCAGACCGCATCCGACTAACAACGAGATCATTCGGTGGGTCGAAAATAAAAACTTACTGTGCGGTCACTGAAAAAGGGGATAAAATTCTACCAATTCTCCATGCAAATTAAAAAAAATATTTTTCTTCCAGTGAGATTTTGACGAGATGAACCTACACCAAGAGAAATGGGTTTGATGGATTTATTTTAATCGAATACAAGATCTCTGTTTGAGATGAATAAAATTTTATACTAATGAAGAGTCTTTGGAATTATTACGGTTTATTTTAATGAAATAAAGTCTATTCAATTCATATAAAATGCAATTGTGCTAGCAATAGGGAAAGAAATTTATTTAATGGCCAGCCTGATAGAATTTTATTTCAGTCAAATAGAATTTATTACATATAGATAATGTGTATTAATTTTATGTTAAATATCATTGCTCCAAATGAAATTTTATTTATTTCTAAAAGATTTCATATTTGATTTGAATAAATTCAAAAGTAAAAGGTTTTCTGATAAGTATTTTACGGAATTTCACTTAAGGTGGGAAAATGGGGGTTTTACGCACGCTAATTCAAGTATTCCTCACTAACTTGGCCACTTTTTTCCGACTTCTCGGATCTTTTTTATAATTCGCCATATAATAGTACTCGAAAGTACTCGCTGTGCAATTTTTCAGATTTTTTATTCCATTCAAAATCCATTTTCACCCAAAAAAAGGAATAATATTTATTTTCTCTCAATGAAACGCTTTTTATTTCGATGTAGATTTTACGGAATTTTTAGCTGGATATTCAGAGTTCATAAAAAATTGGAATCGTGCCAATTCAAAATCTTGGCAGCTAAAAAATTATTTTGCATAGAATTGGATTAATTAATACATGCCTTGTACTATGTATTAATTACTTCGATTTTCTGGCCAATATTTTTTATATCCTTATAAATTAAGAATGAATTAATAACTAAATAAAGTAAATAGAACATGCATGTATTTTGAAAACATGTGTTAAGTAATCTATTTTTTTGTAATTTTTTTTTTCATCTGTCAAGATTTTCGTGTTTTACAATGACAATTTTTTTATGCGCTCTGAATATCGTGTCAAATATTCTGTAAGATCTACACTGAAATAAAAAATGTCTCATTAACCGAAGGAAAATATTTTTTATTCTTTCAGGGCGATAATGGCTTTTTTTCGTTCATACAAAATATAACACATCTAAAATTGAATAATTTATGGAAAAACATACATTTTTTTCTACATTTTTTTTGCGGGTCTTAAATCTTTCATGATATACGGACTTGGAAAAGAAAACTCATTCATGGCACGAAGGGATAAAAAATCTGAAAAAAAAACACAGATCACTTTTGAGTAGTACTGATATATGTCCAATTATTATGCAGATCCGAGAGGGTTGGAAAAAAAGTGGCCGAGTAGGTGGAGAATGTCTTATATACATGTTTGTGATAGTCCATTATCATACCAAAAGTAAAAATATGAATAATCATATGCGAATTACCGAACTTCGTTGAGCGGCTTCTAACAAATTTTCTTCAGCTTTCTTCACCCAGAGAAATGGGCCTGATGAGTTTATTTAAAACATTCATGTGGTGTATTTAGAATAATTAAAATTTGGTTTGTATCAAATAGAGTCTATTTCGATCAGATGAAATTTTATTTATATGAAATGAAGTCTATTTTGCTTAAACGAAATTCTATTAGACCGTTCATTAAGTATGTATGATACGTACAGTCCCGCCAAAAGTGAGTTTCAGAGACAATTTCGATCACTTCCCGATAGGATAAAAATCGGAAAAAAATAATGCATATAAAACGTGCCGAAAAGATTAATTTCGTATAATAATAATCCCAACATTTTATTAACTAATTGGTGAAAAAAAAACAATTGTTCAACAAACAATCAGTCAACTTAACTTTTTCTTCTAATGAAAAAGATATGTTAATTTATTTGAATGCAAACGAATTTTTTCAGATTTTTTACTTTATTTTGATTTTGATTTTTTTTATTTTCAAAAATGTGCACGAAATAACGAATTTTGGATATGTGTTCGGCATAAAACCATCTACTACCCTCAAGATTTTTTTTTGCAAAACGCAAATCCAAAATTTGTTATATTCTGCGCATTTTTCAAAAAAATTGAAATAAGAATCAACATAAAGAAAAAAATCTGAAAAAATTCGTATGCATTTAAATAAATGAACATATCATTTTCATTCGAAAAAAAGTTAGGTTGACTGATTGTTTGTTGAACAATTGTTTTTTTCACCAATTTGTTAATCAAATTTTTTTCGTTTTTTATCCCATCGGAAGGTGATCGAAATTGTCTCTGAAAGACATTTTTGGCGGGACTGTACGTATCATACATCCTTAAATAGATTATTTATTTAATTGCCGGCCTACAGAATTTTAGTAGTAGTAGTAATCGTGCTTTATCGACAATATAATACATCTTTTTTTTATATCCTATAAATTATAAATTTTTAGTAGTAGAACTTTATTTGATCTAAATGAAATTTCATCCAATCGAAATAGGCTCCATTTGATCGCAATCAAATTTTATTCATTCCAAATACACCCCATAATTGATTCAAATCAACTCTTCAGACCGATTTCTCTGGGTATTCATAAACGATCTTAGGTTGAAAACTGAAGGGCAGTTACATTTTTTGTACAAGTTAAAATTCACCAAGTGTAACGTAAGCAATCGCAAAAAAAAACACGGTAAGCGTTCAATATTCGGGGTCACAAAAATCCAAAAAGTATGAAAGGTTTTGAGATCGATCGAAACATGTAGAAGACCTCAATACGACGCCTATGGAATGTGATGGATCGTCCGGGGGTGTAAAATGAAACGCCTCTCAGATACAATGAACCAAAGTTGCCAGCAATATTTCACTTGCACCTATATGATAAAAACTTCTCCGGATTTTTTGTAGGTATCGTGAAGCTCGTCTAACGTTTCTCTCGATCAGAATAAAATAATCCATCGCAATCGTTCTTGAAAGTTTTTGGCAGTTTTATTTGTATAGTAATTTGATTGGTCATAAATATAGAAGACGTATAAATATCTAAGAACATGTAAGTGGTCGTGATAAAAAAAATAAGTTACACCCAGAAAAGAGATTTGGTAATTTTAATAAAAATTATTACAGAATATGCAGAATTTAGAAGAATTTTTTCAGATTTTTAAATTTGGGCTAACGATATGTTAGCTTTGAAAAATCGCAAACAAAAAAATTGAAATGAAAAAAATCTGAAAAAATTTTCCATTACTTTTTGAAGTTGGTCCGATCATATGAAAAAATTTCGACAAAATCCGAGAGGTCCAGGGTCCAACCCAGGTCGAATCCGTATGCAATGCCTCATACAATTAAATTTTTTTTTACCTAATATTTTTATATTTTCTTTAATCATTGGACATTATTTTTTTCTGTCGCAAATTTAGTTAACAAATTTCTACAACGTCGGTACATCGGCAAGTGATCGACATTTTTTTTTCGAAACTGTACCGCTCATCTTCTTAATCCAAATAGGAATATTACTTGTACAACTTGAGATTATTTGTACAACTCGCATATGCATAATATAATAACGTGGCATCACGAAAAGTTGAAGCGAGGGCCAACTAATTATTGTTTCCTTTGTATTGAGTAAATTGCTCGCTGGGTAGAGCACTTAATATGTATGAACCCCAACCGATAATTAGATGGATAAATATAGGAATCAAATTATAGAAACCATATGGAAACTTCGCGGTATTGGAAACTGTACCGAAATTACGTATTGCCTTTTCAAATTAAATTGTTTGGGCTTTCTAGCAATTATGATTGGCCTTAGTAATTACCTAGCGTAAGGATATTTCTTAATTAGCCAGTTCTAGATTTTTAGTTGGTGATATGTATATTGTCGTGTCAATAGAAACAATCAAACGAAGGAGGTCAGGAAAATCGTGTTTACAAATCACTCTATTCATTGTATGTAATTTCATTGTGATAAAAAATGAATAGAAAAGGTAATGAACGTCTTCGTAACAACTTGTGCAAAAATATTGACCTTGTATTTTTTTTAACTACAAAAAAAAATTGAAATATGAAAAAGAGAGTTTAAGACGATATCGATTTTGAATTAACTTGAAAATTAATATATAGTTTTGTTGCATAATAAATCGTTTTACGATAAGGAAAATTTCTTCGTAAGAACTTGTGAAAAATACTTCTGTGCGCTGAGAAAAAATTTCAGTTCATAAAAAAAAATTCATTTTGTTGACTTGACATTTTTTGATGATGAATTCCCTATCATCAATAATAACCTAACGTCCAAGAATTTCTTAACATTCTTATTTTTAATATTGTGTAATTTCAATCATTTTGTCGGTTGTTTTTTGTATAGCGTTTTGATATTAATCTCAATTAAGATATAAAATGGTGAATTATTCTGTTTGTTCTATGTGTTTCTGAAAAAGAAAATACTAGGAACTCGTCATTCTATCGATGAAAGAACCTCTTTACATACTAACAACAAAAATAAAACGTGATCATTTTTTTGTACCAAAAATTTGTGTATAACAATATATTTTCATCGCGCATTCTGGAGTCAAAAAAATAAAAAATTTGGGGAGTCCCAATTATTAGTAATAATCTAACGTCCAAGAATCTTTTAACATTCTTATTTTCAATATTCTGTAATTTCAATCATTTTGTAAATGTTTTTTTTTGTATAGCGGTTTAATATTAATCTTAATTAAGATATAAAATGGTGAATTGTTCTGTTTGTTCTATGTTTTTCTAAAAAAAAAATAACACTAGGAACTCGTCATTTTATCGATGAAAGAACCTCTCTACATACCAACAACAAAAATAATACGTGATCATTTTTTCGTACCAAAAATATGTGTATATTAATATATTTTTATCTTCCATTCTGAAGTCAGTAAACTCGAAAATTCGGGGGATTCCCTATTATTAATAATAACCTACCTTTGAACAATTTCTGAACATTGTCATTTTTATTATTCTCTAATATTAAATCACTTCCTCGGCGATCATATCTCATATAATGGTTTGATGTTAATCTTGATTAAGATATATAATACAAAATTGTTTTGGTTGTTCTATGTATTTTGTTTCCATCGCTCAGGACTTCATCATAAGTATAATATTGCACGAATAAGTATGTCTAACTTGTTTAGTCCGATATTATGAGACGCTTTACCGGCTCTGAGTCAATATTTTAAAAATACATAAGCACTGAGAGCGACAGTTATAACTTTGAGAGAAAACGTAATGTAATTGAAGATTTTATGACAGAAGCCTAATATATAATTCAAGTAGGAATACTCTCATAAATAATAATAAATCGCCAAGCTTATCGACTAAAATTACGACTCGTAGTAGATGAATTTGAGTATTCAAAGCCCAGGGAGTGAACGGCACGTTGAATCCCGCGGACAGTTTATTTTTGTTAACAAACTTTATGTAATCAGCTCTCGTAGCGACCACAGTATTATAAACGCGCAGATATCAGAGCACGCAAAGTGCCGAAAATCCGATCATACTTAATCGTGGTTTGAGACAAAGTTGTAGAACTCTTTTTTCTACTCAATTATTTAAACAAATTAATTCTATTGCCAATTGTGATCAATTAGTGATTGATAAAGGAAGAATATAGTTTAAGAATGTTCAACTCGTGTCGCACTTACCCCCATTAGAATACCATAAATCTTTATGGTATAACTTTATTATTAATCATAATGTGTCCTAATTACTTTCCCATACAATGTAAATAGAAAAAGTATTTCAATGTTTAAAAAATTTGACTCGCAGCAAACACATTGTTTGACACATCAAAATGTTTTAATTTTATCGCATATGTATTTATAGTTATCGTCGTTTATAATAATTCGAGTGAAAGCTGAATTATTAAATTGGAATTCGTTTCAATGTATATATGTGTTTATTTTGTTATAGAAATTTTGTTAAAAAGTATTATATTAATACATAGATTCGTAGAAAATGCAGTGAGACGCTGATTGTTTTACGATGATAAAAATAAATTGATCAAATTGCCAATTGTAATTAATTCGGGAATTATAAACAAAAAACATACTCTATGTTTGACTTGTGTCACACTCACCCCTAATAGAATAACATGAGTTCTTATCGTACAACTTGATTATTACTCATAATGTGTACTAAGTACTCTCTCATCACATACGAAGTATGTAAAAATAAAAAGTATTGCAATTTGGAAAAAAATTTGTTTCCGGATTTTTTCATTTAATAACCCACATTCGTGTTTTAATTTTATTTTATATGAATTTTAATCGTCGTTAATAATTCGAGTGAAAGGTGAATTATTGAATTAAAGTTCATTTTATTGTATGAAAGTATTCAATTGGTTACAGGAATGTAAAAAAAAACTATAACACTGATACCTGAATGTGTAAAAATAAGCAGTTGATACACTTATTTTTTTACTCAATTATAAAATTAAAATAAATCCAATTACCAATGGTAATAAATGAGTGATTAATAACGTAAAAACCTAGTTAAAAAAAGTTCAACTCGTCTTGCACTTACCCCCACTAGAATAACACGAATCCTTATCGTATAACTTTATTGTTACTCATAATGTGTACTAATTACTTTTGCATCACATACGAAGTACGTAAGAATAAGACATATTCAAAAAAAAAAATTGATTTCCGTATTTTAACACTTAGTAACCCACATTCATGTTTTAATTTCATCTCATATCAATTTTTATCGTCGTCTATAATAATTCGTGTGAAAGCACATTTATTAAGTTGAAGTTCATTTTAATGCATAAAAGTGTTCAATTGGTTACAGGAATTTTTGAAAAACTATAAGACTGATACCTGAATTTGCAAAAATAAGCAGTTGATACACTCATTTTTTTACTCAATTATAAAATAAAAATTAATCCAATTGCCAATGTCAATAAATTAGTAATTAATAACGTAAAAACCTAGTTTAAAAAAGTTTAACTCGTCTCGCACTTACCCCCACTAGAATAACACGAATCCTTATCGTATAACTTTATTGTTACTCATAATGTGTACTGATTACTTTTGCATCACATACGAAGTACGTAAGAATAAGACATATTCAAAAAAAAAAAAATTGATTCCCGTATTTTAACACTTAGTAACCCACATCCATGTTTTAATTTCATCTCATATCAATTTTTACCGTCGTTTATAATAATTCATATGAAAACACAATCATTAAGTTGAAGTTCATTTTAATGTACAAA
Organism: Tromatobia lineatoria; assembly: GCA_949699805.1. Taxonomy (NCBI): domain Eukaryota; kingdom Metazoa; phylum Arthropoda; class Insecta; order Hymenoptera; family Ichneumonidae; genus Tromatobia; species Tromatobia lineatoria. The sequence continues at coordinate 9,335,065 of OX453047.1, read as the reverse complement.
AGTGTTCAATTGGTTACAGTAATTTTTGAAAAACTATAACACTGATACGTCGATTTAAAAAAAAGCGGTTAATACACGTATGTTGACAACTACAGAGACGCGCGCCGTGGTCCACGAGATAAATTGGTAGCGGTCCTCGCGGGAAACGCACTAAGACGACGAGCCACGGGATAGTCGGGATATTAGAAATGACCCTGGCAGTGATCGCCGCCTGCGCGTTGCTTTCTGGGTTTCGACACGCGACTGCTCCCCTCTGTGCTCGTCGCGCGACGATCGCCGCGCCGTTCTGTCTTCAGCTATATCTTCGCTCTACGCGGTGTATCGTCGCCTCTCGCGCAACCCACTCTCTCGCATCAATTGTTATTTCCACACTGAATAACTTACCTCCGGTCTCTTTCGCTGCACGCTGTGCCATTTGTACCAACTCGCACATGACACTGATAATTTTACAACTTTAATGAGCCCGACGACCCTCTTACTATTTATTGATAATCATCGGAATTAAACATGGCTCTTTGTTTCTGAAAACATCTTTAAGTCACACAGTTTAAGGAGACATGATAGGGTTGACAAAATTTGGAGCACCATTTTTTTTTGCTTAGCCCAAATTCCTTTCTTTGTATCCAAAAAGTCATACTCGAGAAAACTGCCACCTATTTAATTTGTTTTATATACATATTTAAATTAATATTTAATTTATTTTATATAAATATTTGAATCAATATTTAATTTGTTTTATATAAATATTCAAAACAATATTTAATTTTTTTTATATAAATATTTAAAACAATATTTAATTTGTTTTATAAAAATATTAAAATTAATATTTAAATTGTTCTATATAAATATTTGAATTAACATTTAATTTGTTTTATACAATTATTCAAATTAATATTTAATTTGTTTTATATAAATATTCAAATTAATATTTAATTTGTTTTATATAAATATTCGAATTAATATTTAATTTGTTTTATATAAATATTCAAATTAATATTTATTTCATTTATGTGAATATTTAGAGGTCGCTGATAACAATAGAATATGTTCATATTTTCTTGCTTCGATTTTGACACTTCTGACTTAATAATTTTTATTTTTGTTGAAAACAAATTAACCTGGTGAAAGCACTAATGGGAAAAAAATATTCCGAGGTTGTTCACTGCACTCAGGAGTTTTGTGTATTTTTTTTTTAAATGAGGATTTTCCGATAACATTTTTTTCAAAATCTCAAATAATTTCGTAAAAGTCCACTTTCTTGTATCAATTGTTATTTTTCCAGTGAATAAGGTGAACGACCTAATTAGTAACCTTCTAAGCTCAGCACCGTGTTGTTGAGACGAAAAGGTGGATATAAATAGCATATCGATTGAATTTTAAAGTATTACATTGAAGCTGAGAGTTTTTATTTTATTCAATTGATGTTAATTTTTTACGTTTTTATCACTTTGAGGTAATATGATTTAAGTATACACCATCATGCGAAAGACCCGATTGGTGTTCTACAATTTCCTTATATGGCCCATTTCATTTCCTATGAAAGACCCAAATACTGATCCATGTCTTCTTACATCTATATCCGAGTAGTGACTGAATAATAAGATCTTGTCAAATATTTTACAGGTGACGGAGAATCCTATCAGTTCGAAAAGGTGTTTTACAAAGATCATGCATTTGAATAATTGTTTCACGTAATTCATGCGAGAATAACATAACAAGGTTGATCGATCGATCAAGATGGCATAGATGTATTAGTCCGATCGAGCTGCTAGTTCGAATCCAAATTGCGGACACAAATCGCAACAACCCAAAGTTTCGATGAACCTTTTTCGAACCTATATATTTTTCGTCATAAAAGTAATTATTTGTTTTTTTTTCGCACATGCTAACATTTTCTCTTATTCTCAATAATACTCTATAAATTGGGGCCACATCATTTTGCCGAAAAATCATTCTTCGAATCGTAATTCCTTATTGTGATTTGGACAAATCACGTTCGGCAATACTTTTTATTGCATCTGTATTATCGAAAAAAATGATTGCTAAAAGTCATTTGCCCAAATCACAAAAAGAAATCACGATTCGAAGAATGATTTTTCGGCAAAATGATGTGGCCTCATTGACAGAGATAAGAAAGTTACTGGCGACGGCTCACTTTTTTCAAGTCGGTAGGAGAGTTTAAAAATCGGCGGGTATTGAAAATTAATTTTCCGCGATCGCCAAAAGCAAATATTTAAGAATACAAACAAAATTTTTATGTTTATTGGACATCAAGAGAATTATTCTTGAATGTCCACATCAAGAGAATTTTTTTATCGTGAATATTATGACGAACGGACACAAATTGGATCACGATCAGTAATTGGGTCATTCACCGTAAGTTACCTCTGGTCATTTTTACTGCTCGCCGTTCCATTTGTGACAAGTCACACGTGACACTGATAATTTTCCGATTCTAATGGACCTGATGATCTATTGATATGATCAACGAAGTTGAAGATGTCTACTTTGTTTCTGAAAAAATCTTCAAGTTACACGGTTTAAGGAGGCATCGTTTGTACAGTAAAGTCAATCGACTGCCAAGAACAAAAAAATCATTTTTTCACATTTGCGGAAGAAAATTGTCAACAACGAAATTGAATCTGATTCAAAGGGATCCTTCTAAATGTGAAAAATTGTGGAGCCATTAATTTGGAGAAAAGTAATTCAGTTTATTTCAATTACCAATGTGTCCTATTATTCGCACTTTTTGTGCTTCCTATATAAAAGAAAAATGGGTGTGTACTATATATATATATATCACCTCCAGAAGGCATCCGAGTGACAAATAGGAATGTCTATCTCCAGTTTCATTCCGTATTGTGCCAATCTGAGATTAGAAACGGAATATCACGATAGGAATGATTTTATGTGAAAAATGATTTATTTTAGTGAGTTTCGTTTAATTTGATTTCAATGATTTACGTTTGTAGAGAGACTCTTACTAGTGTTGTTCTAAATTTAGGCGTTCAAATTCCATGAATTTGAGAGAAAACGGGAGAAGATTTTGTGGGGCTCCGTAGAGGAGAGGAGAAAATATGAGTGAGATTTCTCAAGGGTACGATTTTACTCCCAAATGCCTGCCGGGTAAAAAAAGGGAGCTATGCGTTTAGCGGTTATCAGCTGGTCGATGCAGTTGGCTACCTCGGCGCTATGACCGCTATTTCGTAATGGTATATTACGATACGAGTGCGGTAAATTTTCTTACATTGTGAGTGTTACCAGCCTACATTGCATATAAGAAGACGATTCGAATAAGAGAAGCATATAAGTGACAATAGGGCAGTGTAGTAGTACCGCCGAGACGATAGAAAATTTTTCCTTGATTCAAAGAAATAGGGTGATTAGATTTTTTTCTTTGATTTCAAATAAATATTTACTTGATTTCAAAGAAACATTCTCTTTGAATTCCAAAGAGAAATTTTCATTGCCTTTAATGAAACATTTGCTTGAGGAGCATAATCGAAGAGACGTTTTCATTGATTCAAGGAAACTGTGTCTTTGATTTAAAGAAACGATTTCCTCGACGGCATTAGGTCTGCCACTGGTCGACGCGAGCGCGTCTGTTGCGCCGACTCAGTCGTCGGTATTGGTTGGATCGGTGCGTTTCAATTTTTCAGCGGATACGCGGAAATATTTTAAGTGAAAAATTAATTAACAAAAACTCACTCACTTAGAGAATCGTGAACATAATGTCTGCGGTTTCGCGGCACGCGATTTTATAGGTTAGGTTCTTTGAAAACATGGAAACAGAGTTCCTTGTTTCAAGGAAAAAATGCCTTAATTCAATGCCACTACATTTCATTGAATTTCTCATCATTCACAGAAAAGATAATCGACATCTCGAGACGAGACGAGAAATACGTCTTGACATCTCGAGACAAGATGAGAAATACGTCTTGACATCTCGAGACGAGACGAGAAATACGTCTTGATATCTCGAGACGAGTAATACGTCTCGACATCTCGAGACGAGATGAGTAATACGTCTCGACATCTCGAGACGAGATGAGTAATACGTCTCGACATCTCGAGACGAGATGAGAAATACGTCTCGACCGCCGAGACTCTCGGGCGAGAAATCGAGAAGTCTCGATTATTTTGGAAGATAGGTTAAGAACGTAGACGGACATATTTTCGATTTCCTTAAGTTGAATAGCTTATTTCGTTCAGACAACGGTTATTAAATTATTGAATTATCCACTCAGATCCATATTATCTTGAGAAACGGATGCTGCAAGTCAACCATCCGTTGAGACACAGCAAGCTCCTCGCGGATTCTCTCGACAACCGACTTCGGTGTTTGCGGAGTATTAGTCCCGCCTTCGAAAATAATCGTTTAGCCGGAACGCTCGTTACCGAAATCGATAAAAAATCGCGGGCTATTTTCGCTATATTCGAGACGTGTCGAAACGAGACGAAGCCTCGTCCCGAGAAAATTCGATAAATTACCGAGACGAGATTCCGTCTCGTCCCGAGAGAATTCGGGAAGTTGGCGAAACGAGACGAGACTGAACCTTGTCTCGAGAACATATTTCGAGACGAGACGAGACGAGACCTCGTCTCGAAAAAATATTTCGAGACAAAATGAGACAAGACGTCGTGTCGAGAAAATATTTCGAGACGAGACGAGACAGATTTCTCAGCGTTTCTCCGAGACGAGACGAGATTCTTTTCTCGCCAACTCGAGACGAGACGAGAAATTACAGATTCTCGTCTCGTCTTGTCTCGCGGCATCACTAGCCAGTAGTTAGCGCTCTTACTCAGTACCTAATAATCCGGGTTCAATTCCTGGTGATCACCATATATTTTCTCTCAAATGATTATTATTTCACTATAGTTTTTTCATAAGATTTTTCAATTTGCTAATTAATTGAAATACTTTTTTCAGTCCGGAGTTGTTTGATTTTCGTAACATTATTTTTTTCATACTAGGTTTGGTATATGGTAAACTTACGCCATTTTTCCAAATGCTTGAGTGTTTCGCTTCAATAACGAAAATTAACTAATTTATTCACTATTACGTGGAAAATGATACACAAAAATCCAATTGAAAATACCGGTATGAATGTATGCGAATTGATGAGAGCATGTGTCACTCTATGCATGATTCTAATTTAATAATCAAGAGACGTGATCGCGTCTTCACATCAAATATCAATTAAAATTAAATTAAATTAGCATCACCATATGACATTACTTCGGTATGTCGACTCGTAAAATGAAACATCTGGAAAGCAGTTTTTTATGACCACTTTTTAACGGCAACTCGAATAAAATAACCCCAAAAATGCTATAAGAAGCGAATATTTCAGTATCAGTATTTTTTTTATTTTTTTGCTTTACAAATGTGACTTATTGCAAGGAAATCAATACCTGCAATCCTGATGTATCATACAAAGATATTGTGGTTACAGAATTTTTTTCAACGCTGAATTCTTTCAGCTCACCCTCTCATATGAAAATTATCACTCTCATGTATGCTTTTCTATACGAGCACACACACACCGACGAGATTGCGATTACCCTACTTTTCTAAATTAAAAAACATCCCGCAATAATTTTTGCGATTGGTTGATGACATCTTCAATATAATAAATTGCAGTCAACCTTAAAATTACATTATGCGGCAATACAACCTTTCAAAGTTATAAATTTATTGCACAATAAAAAAACCATACTCTAGAAATAATTCACACATCACGTTGTTAATGACTTATTATTCACAAATCCACAAAAATATTAATTTCTTTGAATATAGATTTTTTTGTAAATCGTAGATCCTTAGTATCACTGAGAATGAAGCTTTAATCGTCTCGGATCAGCTGCAAAAGGCCAAGCGATTTTAAAAAGCCTTGATAATTTTTATAAACAAGCGAATAAACATTTTAAACAGTAGTTAAAATAATCCACACCGGAAAAATTGTCGTAGCGAGCGAAAAACGCTAGACATTGAAATCCCCATCGACGTTGCAGCTTCGAATTCGGTCTTCATTCCGTCAACAACGTCCTTGACCTCGTCGAAAAATTCATCGACCTCCTTTTCGTAGTTCTTGAAAGCCTCTGAATCTTCAGCAACGACCGGCTTCAAGACGCTGATTTTTTTCATCACACTGCTTAGAGTCTTGTTGATTCCATTGACGAAAACAGCTCAATTAGTTGGGGTAGTATGAGCTGAATCGTCAGGGCAGATATCATCCGCAAACTTGCAAATTTGTTCTCCGCTTAAAGCAGAAAATTTTCAAGAGTTTTTGTTGCTGTCTTGCTCCGTATCATTTTTTCAATATCGTCCAGCAAACTCTGTACAGTCGAATTCACGTCACTTTTCAGACCATCCCAATTGAATGTTGCTTTATTTAGATCTGAAGTTAATTCATCTTGCGTCAAGTCCTTTGACTTCTTTGCCTCTAATAGCACATCTTTATTAATAATTTCAGATTTTTCTTGTAACGCGACAATTTTGTTTCTCAAGGCGATTATTTCTTTGCGCAACTTAACAGAAGATGTTTTTACAAAATCCTTCACGTTTTCCCATCCTTCGGTCTCAGTGCCGTTAAAAAAATTACAAAAGAATTGCGCGACTCGGCAGAAGATGTCTTTACGAATTACTTCGTGTCTTTTCATTCTTCGGCCTGTGTACCGTTAAAAGAATTGCAAGCTGCATTACCTTTCATTACGTTGTCAATAACTTGTCATTTATAAATTCACAGAAAAATTATTTTCTTTGAATATTGATTTAAAAACAATTCAAGACCTTTAGTATCACTGAGATATAAGCATTTTCGGGTCTGGATCAGCTGCAATAGGCAAAGCGATTCTAAAAGCCTTGACAATTTTCATAAGCAAGCGTTAACTTTAAACGACGGTTAAAATAATCCACACCGGAACAATCATCGTAACTGCATGAAAAACACTCGAGATTGAAGTACCCATCGACGTTGCAGCTTCAAATTCGTCTTTCTTTCTGTCAACGACATCCTTGACCTCGTCAAAAAATGCATCAACCTCCTTTTCATAGTTTTTTAAGGCTACTGAATCCTCAGCATCGACAGGCTTCAAAGCGCTAATTTTTTTCATCACTCCGCTCAAAGTCTTGTTGACTCCATTGACAAAAACAGCCCAATCGGTTGGTAGCTCCGTCTGAACTACCAGAGCAGGCGACATCTGCAAACTGACAAATTTGTTCTGCGCCTTAAGCAGAGAATCTTTGAGAGTTTTTGTCGGTGTCTTGCTGGGTATTATTTTTTTAATATCATCCAGCAAACCTTGTACTGTCGAATTCACGTCACTTTTCAGTGCTTCCCAATCGAATGGTGCTTTAGCATTTTCCGAAATTTGCCCATCTTTCGTCAAGTCTTTTGCTTTCTTAGCTTGCAACCTCACATCTGTATTAATAATTTCAGATTGTCCTTGCAACGCGACAGTTTTGTTTCTTAAGGCGATAATTTCATTGCGCAAATCGGCAAAAGATGACTTTACAAAATCCTTCATGTCCTTCCATTCTTCGGCTTGAGTGCCGTTAAAAGAATTGAGATAGCGAGCAACTGCGTCATTAATTTCCTGCTTGAAGGCTATCCAATCAGCAGCTGATATGACGGGAACAGTTGCGCCTAGTTTCATGCCTGCAATATCCTTCTTCAGCTGCAAAAGGGTTTTGTTAGCTCTTTCCTGAAGTGAAAATAAATCACTCGAAAAATCGGGCAAAGTATCAGTTCCTCGTAGATTTTGGACCGTTTCCTTGGTGTCAGAAGACGAAACAGTGGTTCCTATTGCTTTTCCGGAAGCTTTTAGCGTAGCTTCAGACTTGACGAAGTTAATTTCATTCTTCAAGGCAGCAAATTCGTCCTTAATCGACTCCTTGAAGGACACCCAGCTAGGATCACCTGGTAATGGAGCTTTTGTTTTAATCAGTTCAATCGTGGTAGCCAAAGACTTGTTAATCTTTTCCTTAAAATCTATCCAGTCCTGCTTTAAAACCGAAAACTGCGATTCCTCAGGTTTTGGTCTAAGTTTATCGATCTCGGACTTAATAACTTCAAAACTTGTATTAAATTTGGCAAATTTCATGCCAAAATCCGCCCATTTCGGATCCCCAGGCGGAAGGTTTCCGGGAGTCATTTTTTTGTCGATTATTTCACTCACAGATTTGTTGATCTCATTCTTGAAGGACAACCAATCAAAAGCGCCAGCCTTCTTCGATTTTGGCTCATTTCCAGGTGACTCAACACCAGATGCCTTCAGCGAAGGCTCTCCACTCGGTATCTTTGCGAATCCATTAATCACTTGTCCTTTGAATGCCGCCCAAGCGGGCGAGCCTGGTGGTGGCATATTCTTTTTTATGCTATTCACCGTATCCGCGACAGACTTGATTATATCCGTTTTGAACGTGTACCAATCGAATGGAATCACTTTTTTGTCGCCTGACGCCTTTTCCTTGATTTTACCAGTTACACCATAAAAGGCTGTGAATTTGTCTTTGAATCCAGCAAAGTCAGTCATGATCTTCGTCCGGAAAGTTGCCCAAGCTGGATCACCAGGAGGAGGACTCTTCCCAATGATATCGGCCACAGCACCATTTACCGATGAATTCAATGATGTTCTAAAGTCGTCCCAAAAAGCAGCTATTTCTGGGTCTTTGATAGTTTCTTTGGTTTTCAGAACAGGTTGTTTCTTTGATCCAGAAAATTTGCTCTTGAAAGCCGAGAAGTCATTCATGATCTTTGCGCCGAATGCTGCCCATGCTGGATCACCGGGTGGTGGTTTTTTTGCCGCGATGTCCGCTACAGCGTTATTTATGGATTTGTTCAAAGAATCTCTAAAATTATCCCAGTACGCAGCAAATGCTGGATCCTTGGTTTTTGATGCTTTGGCTGATGGATCTTTAGCTTTCAAATTTGGGTAGTTCGTAAATCCGAAGAATTCGTCCTTGATTTGAACTCCAAAGTTTGCCCAAGCTGGATCACCAGGAGCAGGCATGTTACTGTCTATATCAGCGACAGCATTGCTGATAGATTTGTTTAGAGAGTCTCTAAAGTTAGTCCAGTAAGCAGCAGCTGATGGATCATCGGCCATCAATTTTTGAGGTGGTAAGACTGGTATATAGTTCTTTATGCCGGCAAATTGACTCTTGATTTCAAGTCCAAAGCTCGCCCAAGCGGGATCACCGGGAGGCGGAGATTTATCTTTTATCCTATCCACAGCGTCAGTCACGGCTTTAATAACGTCACCTTTAAAACTTAACCAGTCGGAATTAGCGATATCACCTCCAAAGGCCGTTTCTTTGATCAAAGAAAGTTTGACCGACTTCATAGAAGCGATTCCACTTTTAATTTGTTCGATTTCAGCCACAATTTGTTTCTTCAGTTCTTCCCTTTGATCCGCAGTTGGAATTCCGGTCGCGTTCAACAGGGCATCATTCAAAAGCGTTTTGATGTCGTTTTTGAAGGTTATCCAGTCGTCGTAGGTTGATGATTGAGTTGTCGCGGTTTTAGAATATTTGCTCAGATCTGAAAGCGACTTGTTCATCACATATTGCATATAATTGAATTTCCCGAATTGCTTCGGACTTGCATCAGGTTTTATTTTTGATTCTGAGGCGGGAAATTTATAAGGCTGCTTGAATGTATCTTTTTTGGTGTCGGAACTCGAAGACTTGGCTGCGAGAACGGGTTTCGGATAAAGGGTGGAAATTTCGCTTCTAATATCAGCGAACGATTTGTTGACCCAACCCTTGAAGTTCACCCAATCCGGGCTTCCAGGTGCGGGCGGTGTCTTTCCGAAGTAATCGATTATTCCCTGGACAGTTTTGTTGATCTCCTCTTTGAAGTTTATCCAAGTCTCGGGCATGTCAGCTGCGGTAGCTTTCAGAACTGGCGAAGATGCATCCTTCCAAGCAGTCAAATCCGGCTCAGGAATGTCCTCGCAGGACGTCATTTGATTTTCGGAACTTACCGAACGCATCACTAACGGTTGGATATGACTTATCTCGTCAGAGCAATCGCAGATTAATTTCGCCAGTGTGGTTTTCCGAATTTCCGACAATTGTCCTGAAAAATAAAATTTCATTTATATTATCAGAGGGACTTGCGAGAAATTGATTGAATCAGAAACTGCTGACTGTATGTAAATTCGTGATTTTTTTTTCTGAGCATTGACTGGAATCTTGATCACCTTTCATATTTTCAAACGATATAACAATGGCAATACCCAGACAGACAAATGGACTGTGGAAACATGCTATTGCGGTGAAAGCATGAATGTGCCACCTGACGGTATGTTATGCTAGGATACACGGAGCAATGTGTGTCCGAATTGAGCTTTATTATGAAAATTAAAACATGAATTACTTAATGGAAGCAATGAGCATAGGAGGACATCACGCTCTCGATGCATAACTAACAATGAAAACAGATTTATGACTTTTCTTATTACGTAGCTCATTATCATCCTGCTGCAAGCCTCACCTGCTATATTCTGTGACAATGATACCATAGGAACAGGACATTGTGCATGATTCAGATAGATACAAGTCATTCCTCAAGGTATTGAAATAAGTTGTACCGGGTGGTCAAAAATCGAAATACTGGTATTGTTGATTTAAGTGTTCATGTTGGCGCGGGATTGACGTTGAGCGGGTCATTTTAAAAAAATCCAAAATAAGATATAAGATTCTTTTTGTAGGAACGTCTGAACTTTTCGAAAAAAATATTTGTTTAATTCTACAGATATATATAATTGAAAAAAAAAAACAACAAAAACTTTTGTTTTACTCTAACCTCATTTTTGGGAATCTGACGATATGAGAAAATCGAGATCACTTTTTCGGAAAGCTGAGAATTTTCAACGGAAGAATCACTATTTTATATATTATTGAAACTTTATTGGATGGTTGATATCTAAAACTTTAAGAGTCGGGAATAAATCTCGCAAATTTCGAACTACTATAACTCTCGAACGATGGGATAGAAAGATCTGCAGAAAATCAAGGAAGCTCTTGTCGACATGAACTTTAAAAGAACTTATCGTTATTCCGATCTTTGACCACCCGGTACAGCTTATTCCGATATTTGGCGGAATGCCCTATACAGAGGGCCACGATGTGCAGCAATAATGGCAAAATAAAGCTGCAGTCGAAGCTTACAGCATGTCGACATTGTAATGCCATTGATCCTAGATATCGATACAATGTAGAACCACTGATATGACTTTGCTTTAGCATCACAATAACATAGCTCGCTTTAACTTCATATCATATTTTAATTCGGATACATCTCGCTACGGCAATTTCAACTCATCGTAGCTGGGGGTAAAAAAAGCGAATGGCTAAAATAGTGAATTCGAAAATAATGAACATCTGAATCTAGGATATAGGTCGAAATAGCCCATGATCAAAGTAGCGAATTCAAAAATAATGAACGTCTGAATCTAGAATGGAGGTCGAAATAGCCAATGATTAAAATAGGGAATGGCTAAAACAGCGAATTCAAAAATAATCAACGTCTGAATCTAGGATATAGGTCGAAATAGCCAATGATCAAAATAGCGAATGGCTAAAATAGCGAATTCAAAAATAATGATCGTCTAAATCTAGAATGGAGGTCGAAATTGCCAATGATCAAAATAGCGAGTGGGTAAAATAGCGAATTCAAAAATAATGAACGTCTGAATCTATCATACAGGTCAAAACAGCCAATGATCAAAATAGCGAATGGCTAAAATCGCGAATTTAAAAGTAATGAACGTCTGAATCTAGTGTATAGGCCAAAATAGCCAATGATCAAAATAGCGAATGGCTGAAATAATGAATTCAAAAATAATGAACGTCTGAATCTAGGATATAAGTCGAAATACCCAATGATCAAAATAGCGAATGGCTACAATAGCGAATTTAGAAGTAATGAACGTCTGCATGTAGTGTATAGGTCAAAATAGCCAATGATCAAAATAGCGAATGGCTAAAATAGCGAATGGCTAAAATAGCGTATTGAAAAATAATGAACGTCTGAATCTAGAATATAGGTCGAAATAGCTAATGATCAAATAGCGAATGGCTAAAATAGTGAATTTGAAAATAATAAACGTCTGAATCTATCATATAGGTCGAAATAGCTAATGATCGAAATAGCTAATGGCTAAAATAGCGAATATGAATATAATGAACATCCCAAACTAAAATGTCCATCTTTATGGAATTGGCTATTTTAACCATTCACTACCTTGAACTTTACCCATCCCACGCCGTTATGTAGGGCTTTTATGCCGTCACCGTGACACCCAATGCCAGAGACTGGATAAGTATAAATGTATAGTACCTTCAGTGAACGATTGCGGCTCTCCTGGCACTTCATACCAAAACCGATCACCCTCTTGAATGCGTGTAAACTGATCACCAATGAGACATCTAAAAGTGGGTCCTACTAGACCATCAGCTTTGTCGCTTTCCGCAAGAGCCCCGGTGTAAAGGTCGACATCGTCCACATGAGCATATAGCTTTGAAATTTGATCAAGCGCTTCAGGATCCAATTCGCCCTTAAGTTCAGCAAAACTGTTGACTTTTCCGAGGCCACAGTATTCACGCCAAGCCGTGTAACCAGGAAGCCCGTGATCTCTTCCTCTTTGAATATTCAGGGAGACCAAATCAAGGCCACAAGGTATTGTTGCGTTGGAGAGCGGGTCCTCAAAGAGGTGCTTCGTCAATTGGGAAGTAACATGGGTTGACGTCTGCTGAATCGAATTCGAAGTGGCCATGGTCAAAGAGCTCTCCATTCCGCCCTTTGAATACAAACTGTAAGGGTTGAAGAGCATGCGATGCAGTTCCACGTACGAAGACGTGGATTTTTGCGCATCCGTGACTTTCATTAGACCTGGTAGAAGAGTGTGCGCGAATCTGAACGCTGCTGCGGCAAAGCTGTTCGCTACAGCGGGATTTACTTCCATAGAATTATTTCTAGGCCTGAAACCTGAAGTCAATGGCTTCAGCTTGCGAAGAGCAGTTTCCTTTTCACCGAGTATCGTTGGTACGAACTCTTTGTATGTTATGTGTTGCAGTTGAGCACCGATAATTCGACGTGTCTCTTGATAAATCTTTTCGTCGCTCCATGTGGGATTTACGTCAGAAAGAATTTTGGCTATTCTGTTGTGCTGGCGTGCCCATAGAAGGTGCATCGTCGTGAGATGCAGGTTTTCGTTAGCCCTTCCATCGCCTGACGCAAAACAGTAACGTCCGCGAATGCTTTCCACTTCTCTGTTGCAACCATCGTTGGGATCCGTACTTTGGGGAAGCAATGTTCTGTTGTCTGGGGTTTTGAACATGCGCAGAAGTCCACCTTGACCTTCGCGAAGACTCTGGGCTGTCGCAACATCTGGACCGTAGATCACGGAGCCGTCAATGAATGACGTGACCTAGGGACAGAAATAATATGGGAGATGGTTATAGCGAGTCAGCAATTTTTTTTAGGTATCGGATGAATTTTTTTCTGTGTATTGTTTAATGCTATCTGGAAACTTTTAAAGAAATGTTTAATTGCTGACCATCTAGAATCGGAAAAATAAATCATTGCCAAAAAACTCTAATACACATGATTTCCTATTATTTTGATTGGATTTTTTTTTTGAAAGATAGTATTTACTGGAATATCTGAAATCAGAAGTGGAAGTGGTTAACCATTTAGTGACAGAGATAGTACGACTGATCCTGACTTTTCCAGCTTTTGTTTTCGATCGCTTGAGTTTTCATACCGTGATTCTCTCACGCACTCACTATCTGCTGCCCATGTATTTTATTACCGACATTTGTTGGTAAATATAGGCTATTTTGTAGGATACTCTATTCATCATTATTGGACTACGTATATGCTTCGAATTGTACAGGGATGGAATATAAAGTATTTCGACGTACGGCCGAACAGCGGTTAATAATTTATATAAAACAGAAAAAATAATCACACATAACCGCGCAAACGCAGTTTTCGGTATACATAAATTAAACTTGTGTAATAGTCACAGTATTCGAATATCCGAAAAATGTCGAACAATTGACGTCCGGTCTGATTTGAAATATCTAAGTTTCAAAGACGATTGTATCTCACAAGCAAGTCTGTTGATGCATCAAGTGCGGCCATATTGGTGTTTGGAAAGTTCAGTAATATGCATTTTTTTCCGTTCCGTTTAAGTTTCGGGCAATTGCACCAGAAGCGATTATTTTCATATATCAAATCCCCATCAAATTTCAAGCATACATGTAGCGCGAAAGCGATGAATAGTTCACACGAAGAGAAGAAGCTGATTATAATGACCACACGCTATAATAAAAATCATCAAATGCGCCTGCTATTGGGTGCCATAGCCACCACCTGACGAACAATACGAGAACTATGGAAACTTGCACAATATCCATAACATTTTTCAACAAATTTCGTGGTAAAAATTCTTATCGTCCTCGTACTTCTTAGTAGGAGGCGTCGTGGCTCCCTGTACCAGAAATTTACAATCCTTTTTCCTAGATATATAGAAAAAAATATCAGATCCTTCTTTCCGTGTATACATCGAAATAGACAATATTTACCGACCAAACTCCGTAAAAAAGTCTACACTAGCAGCCCTTCAATTCTCTGCAGCAAAATCAATACAGAAAAATTCATTTTTTCTATTATAACAATTACTGACTTGATTCAGCTGTTGGCGAGGTCCTATTTTGCACTGAGCCGCAGGTGCACTCCTCACAAACTCCATGCAAGTTCTTCCAGCTAAATCGTATACAGGATCGCCAGTTCCCACTTGAACGGGAAAACATTCAGGATGCTTATGAGTATCTGCAGGACAACATGTCAATGAGGTACCATTTGTCCCCTGACTCAATGCAGTTGCCGTAATATCATGATCAAGGAATTGTCCGAATACTGCCAGCATCACAGTGAATGAGGGATTCGAACTTGGAGACGGTGGATGAACTTTTAAACTTATTTCACGGGCTGACGGTAAACTTGTTCCGAATTTGCTCATTCGCGGTGCTTCCACGCCATCTGCGTAAGCTGGAGGAAGCTTTCTGATGAATGGCGTCAGTGCTGAACCGTAGTTTTTCGGGTGATTGCAGGTTCCATCGAAGTTGCGATACTTGCTGGGCGGACACAAGGTCTTGGAAAATTGCTTACACGTTCCCTCAGGCGCCCATATATTTTTGAAGTATGTACCTACCGACGAAGGTTTTGCTAAAAACGTACGTGACGCCTCGACGTTTCTTGTCGCTGCCAATTCACCGATAGCCGCTAGAGCGAGTTTTCCAGCTTGTATACTAGTCTTTACAGCGTATTGGTGTCGGGAGTCGGGCGATGGCGCTGGCAATGGTGTCGCTAGCGCATCCGCAGCCTCGCGAGCAGCAATAGCTTGCTGTCCGGCTTTTACAGCTTCGTTATATTCCCCGATTGAGAGGGTCGACATAATCTTATCGGAATCACCCAAATTAAGCAATGGTGATCTTCCGGTCGATTTCAAAGATGGTGAAGGAGGCACTTCTTCGGGATTCGTTGAGTCTGCCACCAGAGGGTCAACCATTTCATTTATCGAATAGCTGACTGCTACCACGAGTGCCATTATGAAGACGGCTCTGAAATTGTAGAAAAAATTTGACACGTAAGAAACAGAATCGTAATAGCTAATTTACTTTATGAAATTAAGTTTTACGCTATGATAGAGCAACACGAGGCAAAATGAGACCTATAATTTGAACGAAGTATAAAATGAACGAAGTATAATTTTGCTGCTTTTAACAAAAAAAGTCGAATTGAATAATTGATTTTGAACGTCGGTAAAAAAAAATGCTGTGAAATTGAACACCCTCCTCTCACCTTAATCAGAGAAGGTAACATAGCTATGTAACCAGTCAATATTTCAAACCGGTGAATAAAAAGGCAATCTTGTAACACTTCAAAATCGAAGTTTAGACTTCGATCAGAACAAAGTGGGAGCAGGGTGAGAGCAAGGTGAGAGCAAGGTGATAGCGAGGTGAGAATATGGTAAGAGCAGGGTGATAATACGGTGAGAGCAGGGTGATAATATGGTATGAGTAAGTGAGAACAAGGTGAAAGCAAGTAAGAGCAAGGTGAGAATATGGTAAGAGCGGGGTGATAATACGGTGAGAGCAGGGCGATAATATGGTATGAGTAAGTGAGAACAAGGTGAGAACAAGGTGAAAGCAAGTAAGAGCAAGGTAAGAAAGAGGTAAAAGCAAGTGAAAGCCAGCTGAAGACATTAATGGCGTCGGCGCACTTGCAATTTCGGACATTCCCTTCTGTTTCAGTCAGAGAACGACTGCTAAAAGTAACATCTTAGAAATTGATTATCTTGATTTAAATACCATCGAATAAATACTTCAATACATATTAGTTTTTTATTATCTCTATGGTTCCATAATCAAAACGTATTTTCGAAAAAAATCCGATTAAATGTATATAGGGCATTCTATCCTGATTCCCTCGCACGATATTTTATAAATTATTTTTTGTATGCAAATCCTGATATATTTTTTTAAAATGACGTATCGAATGCCTTAGTTTAAAAAACTTGGGAATTTCTGAACAATACTTTGGTAAATATCGACACTTTCTAGCTTATAGCCAAAAATCTGGACGAGATCTTTCTTTTATTTTTTAAGCTTTTCATCTAAAAAAATAAAGTATAAGTTAGAAAAGTTTTGAAAAATGTCTAAAAATCTGAGGAAGTTCCACAAAAATCCGCCTTTACATGAATCAACGCTTGACCAGTTGCCTGTAGCAGATCAATTTTTTTCTTTTTTTTTGAATAATTTTTTTTTTAATTGACAAAGCTTAACAACTAAGAGGAGATAAATCTTGCCCACGTTGACTATAAGCTAGAAAGTTTGATATTCAACAAAGTAATTTTTTAGAATTTCCCCCGATTTTCAACTTATGGCATTCGATATATCACTTAAAAAAAAAAAAAATTGATAGAAAAAAAACAAAAATCAGTATCTGGTACATTTGAGGGTTTAACTAACCCTACAAAATTTTACAATCCAAATCGGGAAGGTCGAGGGTCAAACCGAGGTCGATTGAGGTTGGAATGCCCCATATGCTCTCTAAAAACCTGTCCTTCAAAAAAAAAAAATAATGTTCGACATAGAAGACAAAAAAACCATACAGAAATCGTAAGTCAAACCGAACATTGGTAAAACACCCTCCAAAAAAAGTGTCCGACTTATAAGTGACGACTTATGTCAGCAAGTGCTGCCACCACATAGTTCTTACTTCTCCAGTTATATATGTAGAAATGTTGCTTGAAAAACTTCATTTAATTATTAATATTATTGTTGGTATATGTAAAGATTGACAAACATCTACGCGGCCGGCAAGTCTGATTTTCATATCCCTAGGCGTTACAACCTTATATTGCATCACGTATATATGCTGCTGCAGTTGCGCGCAAGGCTGACAGTCACGTAACCGGCATGCAACTTCGAACAAGAATCTAGTCGCCGTTTTACAGCGCGTATAGTTGCATCGCATATTCGCAAGATTGCATGCGTTAAATGTGATCAACCTACACGCTTACATTCTGCATTTGATTTGTTGTATGTAATTTTCCCCAATACGTACGAATACCGTGAAACAACACAAAATATCCTACACATGTAAAGAACGCAGTAGGAAATGATTACATGAAGATCTTAACTAGCAATGTATCATCGCCTCTGTATTTCTGTATATATGACCAAAGCAAATATTTACATATTTTGCAATTCATCGACTCCTAATATTAAATACTAAAAGCAGTAGTTCATTTCCTGCGACACCTTTCTCCTGTTTTTACTTTACTTTTCTTTCAACACTCAACGTTAAGTTGGTCCTAAGTAAATCTGCTACATACGTCACGCACTAATATTTCTTTGCCATAGAGCAAAACATTTCGAATTTCGCATTATTCGCACTGCACAATTTGTGTGAATTTATGAAACGGTGTAAATTTTTTATTTTGCACACAAAAACTCAGACAAAACGTTTTGCTATTTCGGTGATAGACGAAAAATAAATGGGTATGGAAATAGTATTATTGCATCGTTTTTACCCCATTTATTACCGACCAACTGATCGATTGGTATTTTTTTTTAATTATTAAAAATGAATTTTTCCACTCCACAATTTTCATGTTTTTTTTTAAATCTTTTTAGTACACTTACATTACGACAACGAACGTGATACATTGCAACTGTTGCTCTTTTCGTCGACGCGTGTAGAACGGATGAACACCGGTATCGTTGCCATAGTACGGATAACTCAGGGCAGCCCTTGCCGCCGAATTAGTGAGAGGCGTCTTTTCCGAAGACATAACACAGTAGAAATTGTCTTTTGCTAAAAACTATCAGCGTTAAAGCGAACTGCGAACTGTCTAGCAAATATTTCCTTCGAACGTCAATCGTATAAGTCTCTTTAGCTTATGTAAGTCACCATGGTGGGAGTTTTTACTCTTTCCATCGACGACGGACACGGCGCTCTGCATCGTGAGTCAATGCCATCGCGCATTATACGTATATTTACAGTGATGCCAGACGGCGTAAAAAACCGGCCGGCAGGATTTTTTGGGCCCCCACCAACGACGCCAGGATTTTTCCCCTCTGCGAATTCCGCCGTCCCGCGATTCCCCACCTGCACGCATTCGAACAGGTTCAGATCTATGTAGCTTAGCGTGACGTCATTAGGTACGCGCCACCCCGCACTTTTTTTTGCTTATTAATTAATGATAATAGATCACAATAGAAAAGCTGCAAAGTGCCTTGCAAACTGCTTCACCGTTTTTCTGTTTTTTTTTCACAAAGCTATCTTCTATGAGGAGGTATTTTAATCAATTTTGGCTTCTTCTTAGAGGAAGCTTTGAAAAAAAAATAAAGCTGCAAAGTTAAACTTTTTTCATTTAAGTTAAATATCTGATTTTATTTGCTTATTAATTAATGATAACAGATCACATTGAAAAAGCTACAAAGTTGGACCTTACAAACTGCTTCCTATTTTTTTCGCATTTTCACATTACACTATTACATAGTAGTACCTCTATGAGGATGTAATTCAAGAACATTGAGAGTACCTGCACTTATGAAGAATTATTTAGGGAAATATTATCAATTTTGCGAAAGCTGGAGCGCGCACGCACTTTAAAAAAAAATCAAAAAGCCATAAAATTAAAATTTCGTGAAAAACTGCGTAAAATTTTTTTAATATAAATCGCGGCGATACAAAAAATAAAATAAAACTAATCGAGCGCGTTAAATAACGTCCAATAAACACGCTGCAAAGTAGAACCTTGCAGATTTTCAATTGCAAGTTGTAATTCAAAATCTTATAAAATCTGGACCTTTCCACCGATCTTCACGCAATTCGATATCTACTATGACTGGATATTATAATTCGACATTGTAGAAGATTCAAGTAGGGTTGGTCTTGATTTGACTTGATTTAGAACAAAAACACAAATTTTTAGAAAATTCGAAATTCTATAAAATCTAAACCAATTTACGAATTTCGCTCAAATTCAATATCGACCGTCATTTATCATTGCTTCATTTTCCAAAAACTATCTAGCTCATTAACTAAAAAACTGTGGCAGCAATAAATTTTTTTTGTTTGTTCATCTGTTACTTGTTGTAAGGATGATCGAAAACATGTTTATCTTCTTAATTATTATGTAAATCATTCATTGATTGATGCTTTTCCTTGGTATGGAGTTTATTTTAAATGATTAAATTGATTACAAACTAAACTGACTAACTAACTAAATTAACAATTTTTTTTTTTAATTGTATTGCACCATCATTCTCAACTTGTACAATGATCTATGAAATGTTGTAATGTGCCCTTCATCTTCAAACGGCTGCAAAAGGGTTATATTTATTTTCAACTTTTCTATTATATTTAAATAATCGATTTAGTTCAATATATAATCAATTTCTGTCTTTCCAGTATAATTTGTTATCACAATTTATTTATTAAGTGAATCTCAATCTTTAGCGCGCGCCCTTCCGCGCTCACGACTCGGGATGCACAGTGTGAGCCGGCGAGATTTTTCGATGCGCGTTATCTGGCATCGCTGCTCTATTATGCTATATTCTCGTGATACCATCCTTGATATACCGGTTTTATAGCGCGCTTCGTTGATCAATTTATAGTGTAACTAAGACTTCGCTATCGCATGCTCATTCAACTGCGATTAATCATGAAAGCGACTCTTTGTTTAAAATATTAAATCACCCTTATCAATCGATAAAACTACTTTTGTCGTATTCCACGTTATTTGTCAAAATGGCTACCATCATTATGGGCCAATTTACACCAATTCGACCCGTTTTCGACCCTCGACTTTCGAAACTGGTCAGTACCCAAGCAGGTAAACGTGCAGTATCGTACAGCACGATATGCCGTCAAAAGCACGTCATGCACGTCCGTACTTGACAGATACTGTGACGTTATGACGTGCCGAATACGGCACAGTGCCTGCACGGTTCCATTACATCGTGCATTTTTAGAGGGGCTGCTAGATCTGCTGAAACCATGCAGACAAAATGTTGAATTTAGTATACGTCGTGGCGTAACAGTACCTATTAAGAGGCAGTGGTACATCGCCAGAAATTTCGACGCACAATGCTAAACGCCTATAGCTCTGTCTCTCTCGCACTATTTTTCTTTTAATTCTTAAAAATAAACGGCTATGTTGAATGAGGAACCAGAAGCTTAGCCCAATTCTACGATACTCCTGCGCATCCTCTAAAAATCTGGACCCTATCTGACGCATCGTTTGGGAGAAAACAGCGTTCGAAATTTCTGCGGAGGGGAGGGATTCTTAAGGATGTATGATACGTATTGTCCGCCAAAAGTGAGTTTCAGAGACAATTTCGATCACTTTCCGATGGGATAAAAATCGGTAAAAAATAATGCATATAAAACGTGCTGAAAAGATTGATTTTGCATAATAATAATCCTAATATGTCATTAACGATTTAGTGAAAAAAAAACAATTGTTCAACAAACAATCAGTCAACCTAACTTTTTTTCTAATGAAAATGATATGTTAATTTATTTGAATGCATTCGAATTTTTTCAGATTTTTTTCTTTATCTTGATTTCAATTTTTTTTTTTTTTTTTTTTTTAAATGCGCAGGATATAACAAATTTTGGATATGCGTTTTGTGAAAAAATCTTGAGTGTAGTAGATGGTTTTATGCCGAACACATACCCAAAATTCGTTATTTCGCGCACATTTTTAATTACGGTGAAAATCACGCGTGAGTGTTAACACTGAAAATCTCTTTACCGTTCGAGCTTTCAAGCTTACGGACCGTCATTTCTGCCGTGATTATCGGTCTCAAAACTCACGCGTGATTTTCATCGCGGTTTTCAGCGTGATTTCGGTCGTAATCCGATCTGCTAGGGATGATATGGCGGTACGCCATCTGAAGTCCAGCATTGTGAGTACACCGTTCCAGCAGATCGCATGCAAGCACCGAGTTGGATTCTCAGCACACCGTAACGTCACAATATGTGTTGGTAGCTATGTCAGGACGCCGAAGTCATAGACGCTAGCGACTAACGCCATCGGAGAATAAGACAAAGGCTCGAAAAAATTTCGAGCTATCGGGGTAAGACTTCGTATTCAAATTCAAATCGTAATGCAGCCTTTGGTATTGAATTTTGGCAAAACCGGTGAAACGGCTCGGTTTTTATGAAATTTGGAAATTTTCAACAAACTTTCGTTTAACTCTAATTTAGATTAAATTTCAACGGAGCGAATTTTCTGCACAGGAAAAATAACATTCAGCATTCAGTAAAGCGATTTCGATTTTATGTGATTTAGAATTTTTCGAAAAATTTTTGTTCTCGACGATGTGTTACGAAATTTTAGTTCTCGATGACTCAAATTTCTATACATTCGAGACTTCGGAATGTATTTGAAATAATGATGTAAAATAAAATTGTGCATATTGCTTTGTTGATAATTTTCATTTTTCGCAAAGCTTCCTTTATGAGGAAGCCAAAAATAAAATCAATAAACTTCCTCATAGGCTTTGCCGAAGATGAAAATGAATGAGAAAGCAATATAGGTTCTCCTTACGTCGCATGCTATCAATATTTATTTTTGTTCTTATAAGTTCAGAAAATTTGCCAATAAATACCCAATTTTTAATTTGTGCTCTCCAAAACTCAATTCCTGACAATCGAAAAACGAATGAACATAATAAAATAAATAAAGTATAATTGCTTACTATGGTAAATATAATTGATTTGTTAGTAGAGGTTTTGAGTTATATAATTGCGAATATAATTCTTCGAGTATTTCTATCATTTGAAGATTTTTAAAAAAAGATGAATTTTATGTTCCTATTTTTACCTTTTCGTGCTGTCAGAAATTGAGTTTAGAGAGCACTGAAAATTAGGTATTCTTAGGTAACTTTTCTGAACGTAAAAAAAAAGATCGAAAAGAAAATGTGAGGTAAGCATCGAAAAGGACTTATTAATATTTTTTTTACCTTTTTGACCTTGAAAATGTCGTCGAATATAAACATACATATGCTGTTTAAAAAATTCGGAAAATTTCCAACAAAAAATAGTCCTTTCAATTTTCCTAATTAGATTCAGTAAGACGCTAAAATTTAAAATTTTAATTTTCAGCTAACAATTTAACGATTTTTTTTTCTTTGGGAACGATGAGTAAAAAATTTGGAATTAGGCCTTTTTTCTTCTTTCAGCATATTGAATAGCATCACAAAAAATAGAGCAGCAAAAATTTGCTCGCCAGATTTTCGTCCGATACTTGATAAAAAAAAAGCCCGAACATTACTCACATGAGTGCTGCACAAATGCAGCATTGCAATTGTCGAACTTTGGTTCTACGAGTGCGCAATAAACCGGAATATTCTACATATGTCGGTGAGTCCGTTGGCCTGGTGAGCGGTGTTCTTTCAGTCGCCGCCATTTTTTCTCACGATTAAATGAATGATAAATCCTTCGATAATCACGCTCGTTTCTCATCCGTTCTTGTAGGTAGACATGTAAAACGCAGTAACTGAGGGAGAGCCAGTAGAAACACGATCGCACGCATGAAGACCTCGAACGTCACTGGACTGCGCTGGAAGACCAACGGCAACCTTAGGCTGTACATCGTCTGCAAGCCCTAAGAGCTGCGAACCTTCGATATAAATGAGAACCTGCTCGCAAAAATTTAATGTCATGTCTTTCCTTTTACATTTTCTGACCGATTATTAATAATGGAGTGTTGTTAATTTTTTTAATGACGTTTTGACCTGTGAAAAAAATGTATGTCAGTCTAATTAAATTTATTTTCCTAATAAAATCTATCAAAATTTGTCGAAACTATTTTACTTCACCCTAAAAGTTGCTGCAATGAAGACTTCGTCGCTAATAATCTTAGTTGTTGATGCGACCCAAAATAAAACGAATTTTTAAAAAATGAACTGCTAGCTCTCCAAAATGTATTGTAGTGATTCTGCTTTCACAATTTCGAAACGATTATTAATAATTAAATGCTATTAATTATTTTTTTACGGTATTTTACCAGTTAAAAAAATTAAGTTAATCTAATGGAATTTACTTTGGTGATAAAATCTATCAAAATTAGGAGAAATTATTTCACTTCACCCTTAAACCTGCGAACCTTCGGTATCTATGCAATGGACTACTTGTTTTCCAAAATGTACTGTAGTGATTCTCCTTTCACGATTTCGGAATCATTATTAATAATTAAATGCTATTTTTTTCACGGAATTTTGACCTGTTAAGAAAATTGATGTCAGTGTAATTCAATTTATGTTGGTGATAAAATCTATTAAAATTAGTAGAAATTATTTTACTTAACCCTGAGAGCTGCAAATCTTCCATATCAATGCAATTGACGATTGTTATAAAAAATTCGATGTATAGGCTTCTTTTTTACAAATTCTGAACAATTATCAACAGTGACGTACTTAGTCATTTTTTGTAAAGAGATTTTGACTCGTTGTAACAATGTATGGCGTCTAATAAAATTTTATTTCCTGATAAAATAAATTAAAATTTGTATAAATTATTTTACTTCGCGACAATTATCGTCGATGCGAAAGTATTGCAAACGAAATGCGGTTGCGTTACAAAATTTTCGTGATGTTCAAAACTATAGAACTTCTTCTGAATCTGTGATTATAGGTAAAAAGTCCTTTGGTTGATCTTTGTAAACGAAAAACAAAGTTGCGAGAATGCCATATGAATGGCGTTGCATCGATGAACGATCACACCAAGACACTAAACCGGTCTCATTACATAAAACGGACTCCATCGAAGGGGCTTAACTTTGTTATTCCTGGAGCGAGAATATCATTTTATCTTGAGGTTTATTCGCCTGGGATAAACAGCACTTCGTTATTACTGATAGAAGAAAATATTATTAGTGAATAATATTGATAAAGCTATTCAGTAACTATCGCTACTGGTTTCTTCAAATCACAATTCTATTAGCAACAAATATATTTTTATTTTTCACTCATTAATTTGTTTATGTGAAATGGAAGGAAAACAGATTCTGAACACCATTGATTCAAATTATTATTATATTTCAATTAATATTATTGATAAAGCTATTCAATAACTATTGCTACTAGTTTTTTAAATCACAATTCTATTAGCGACAAATATATTTTTATTTTTTCAATTATTAATTTGTCTGTGTGAAATTGAAGGAGAATAGATTCTGAACACCATTAATTGAAATTATTATCATTATATTTTAATTGATATTATTGATAAAGTTATTCAGTAACTATCGCTACTGGTTTTTTGAAATGACAATTTTATTAGCGAGAAATATATTTTAATTCTTTTCCTTTCTAATTTGTCTATGTAAAATGGAAGGATAATAAATATTGAACAACATTGATTGAAATTCGGTTACATATAGTGTTGAGAGTGTATGAAAGTCAATAACCTGACATGTTGTAAGTCGATATCGTGTGCCAGACGAAAGGCTTCTTCATCCGGCTTCGCGTCGGCTGCATTCCTTCTACTATACTATATTATTTAATTTCATTGAGTAAATGAACTCACTCGCAATGAGAAATGGAATTAACATTATTATTGGTAGAGTGTTTCACATTAGTCGAATAAGGGCTAAATTACAACACCAAAAATTGGAAAATTGATAGCCTACGTTTGGGGAAAAAATTATATTGTAAGATGTGCTCCTAAAATACACACATTTATAGAGAAATAGATTTATGATCATATAATTCATATGAAAGTGACTAATTAATGGTTTCTTTGGGAAGATAAAATTCAAAACGCTTTTCTAAAAATAAAGCCACCAGTAAATCCGATAATTATAGGCGTCAGCTTATTTTGGTAATTAACCTCTCAGATTTGGTCAGTGATTTTTTCATTGTTGTTAAAACTCTAAAAGAAAAGCATGTACGTGTGCAAAAATATATAGAAAAGCTTCTTTATCGGTTTTAGAGTCGACTGCATTTCTTATACTATACTACATAATTTTACTTCATTGAGTACGTGAACCCATTTGCCATGAGAATGGTTTCAATATTACTATTAGCAGAGTATTTCACATTAGTCGAAAAAGGGTTAAATAACGATAACAATAAATAGGAAAGTTGATAGCTTATTTTGGGGAAGAAATTATACTGCAGCATGTGCTCCTAAAATACACATATCGATAGAGAAATAGATTCATACACTGTTAGAAAATATTGGAAGTTTTTATGCATAAACTTGTCATCGAAATTTAATAAACAATTTTGGTATAGCATTAATGGACTTTTCCAGTAAAATTGAAGCAAATTATTAAAATTCAAGTACTCTTACTGTAAAATTGCAGTAAATTATTGAATATGCTGTAACATACATTAATTTGACATTACACTTGTATACTAAATTTTATATACTTTATGAATACAAACTTCCAGTAGAAGTACACTAAATTTCAAGTGGATTTTTTTAACAGTGTACTCATATAATTCACATAACAGCGACTAATGAATCGTTATTTCGGAAAAAAAATTCGAAACGTGTTTAAAAATAAATTGCCGTTATTAATCCGATAATTATGGGGGATATTTCGTTAATTAAAAAAAATTGTTTCGTTACAATAGTGGATTATCTCGGGGAGATGATAACCAAACATTCATAATGTAGAAAACCAATCTATATTAATAAAAAAAGCTGATTAATGTTACGAAAAATTTTATTACTCGGTACAACAAAAATTCAAACGTCTCGGAGCTCGAAGTTCAAGCCACTGTTCTTGGTTTGGAACATACATTTCCGCCGGCATTCTCTCCAGCCCCAAAGACTCTGGTGATCCATTCTCGTTCGTCCTTTGGGCTGAAACAACAGTAAAATTTATATGATTAGGTTAATATGGTAGTTTGGGGGGCTTAAGGATATTAGGTAAAAATAGCGTTTCTGTTCGAACGTGACAACATTTCAGTAGTTTTTTCAGTAGCATATAGCACGCCGAATCATTCGTGATTTTTTTTAAATTCTCGATCTCGTAGTTTTTTATATAAAACTCCGTGGGAGAAGTGCGATTTCTCGCACGCAAAGCGAAGCGGAGCGGAATAATCATTGCGATGACTCACGCTGTCGTTTGTGCATCGCGATAGCTTCACCGGGATGTCTCAGAAGAAGGCGTCCAACTCCCTCGCAACGTCGTAAAACTTCGTTTTTCAGCAAATGGTCTCTAACGTTTTGCGATAATATCGAGCACTCGGTGACCCAGGTTGTAACAAACGCAAAATCTGTTAGTAGCTGAAGAGCTCCGAGCTCGCTGCAAATGATTACAAATCCGATATGTTTCTTTTTTCAACCAAAAATTCACATCGTACATTTTTTAAATATTATAAATATTCAATTGAATAATTCAATAACGCAAAGTCGGTTATTGAACATTTTTAAGTGTTTATAAAACATCCTCAAGAGGCCGAGTCAAGTAGAAAAAATCCTAAGAAAAAGAATTCTGTAGATAATACCCTTCTTTTATAAAAAATCTTACATTTTAACGTTATTAAGTAAATATGAAAAAAAAAATACAGATCTGGTTAATCTTCAATCGAAATAGTTTTTATGAAAGCCGTTTGACGCATTACATTTTTATATGAAGTTTGAAATTTAAAGGAAAGTACGTAGTCGCTCATACACAAAATAATAATATTCAGTCCTACCAAATTTGTCGATGATCGGTGAAGTTATTCGGATTTTATGTGATATTTAATTTTTCGAATAATTCAAATTCACGTAAAATATAAAATAGATATTAATAACTCAAATTTCCATAAAGTCGTAATTTTTCAAAGTGCTTAGAATAAGGAGGCAATTTGCAATTAATTTAAGAAATGCACGAAAAGAATTCTTTTTATTATGAGAAAGTAATCACAAAGTTACTGGACTTGTTTGAAAAAAATGTTACGTATTGGCTTTTCTTTTACAAATTCTGAACAATTATCAACAATAAAGTGTTAATCATTTTTTAAAACGAGATTCTGTTTATTTTTTTTCTATGTATAACATCAAATGAAAATGAAAAATTCAATTAGCTAATAAAATAAACGAAACTTCGTATAAATTATTTTCCTTCGCGACAATTATTACCAATGCAAAAGTAATGCAAACGAGATGAAGATGCGTTAAAAAATTTTTGTGATGTTCAAAACCAAGAACCTGAACAAAACTCACAAAAAAACAACATTTTCTTGATGAGCAATCACAAAATTACTCGCTTTCAAAAATTCAATAAATTGGCTCTTCTTCCATAAATTGTGAACAAATATTAACAATAAAGTGCTAGTAATATTTCTATCGAGTTTTTTACTTGTTAAAAAATATATGCCACTTAATAAAATTTCATTAACTGAAAAAACGAATTAAAGTTTGTATAAATTATTTGGCTTCACGACAGTTATTACCAATGCGAATATATTTAAAACTAAATAAGGATGCGTTAAAAATAACGGAAAACAATGTATTTCCTTATCAGAAGTTATCACAAAATTACCTGAACTTTATTCTATGCAGATAAATGTAGTCCAGCCACGCTTCACACATCAACTTCAATATCATACTCAATATTTCGTGATCCTGTACAACTTCCAGTACAGGAAGCAACACTCTCTCTGAAAAAAAAATTATTAACGGTTTGCAGAATAAAAAGTCTGATAGGAACCGGTAGAAACAGTCAATACGTAATTAGGATCATCTGTACCAATTTGTTTGGTATAGAATACCATTTTTTTAAATGTTGTTACGTACCGAAATAAATTTGGACGTATGCACTCGGCGCTACCGGTGCAATTGTGCTGCTCTTTCTCCAATAACTCGATCGCGGAAAGCACATGTGCAAATTCGCCAAGCTCACAACTCGACAAATTTTCGCTAATGATTTTATACACTTGATTGGAGAATCCTAATAAAAATTTAACGTGAAAAAATTTGGTTCATTTCATGATATTGCAATTAAGTATTAAATAATTTAATAAATTTCGGTCAATAAATGTTGAGTTGTTTTATTAAATGTCATTTATCATTACCTTTAATAATTGGATATTGGCCTGGACTTCAGAGACAATTTTCGCTCGCATTTTTGCGCAAACATAAACTTGAACACTGATAGCGTCATTGGCAATGGCATTTGTGTGATCGGCAAGCTGAAAGCAATTTTTTTTTGTCACCAAGAAGACTTCTTATTTTCTAACCCGTGATTTATTTTTTCACATGTGAAAAAAGTCACATGCGAAATTACGTAACAGTATTGTTCTCATAAACATTCTTAGGTTCTCGGATGTGAGTAGAAAATTTAGAACATTACTCAATGTAACGAAATATAAGTATGTATCGAACTTTTCAAACATGGACCGTTGGTTTTTTATATTATCAATATTGACTTATCGTCCGCAAGAATGAACACACGTAAAAATAAAAGTCAAAGTACGTGCCTATCAAACTAATATTATTAATGACTTAATTCAGTAATACTGACCATTTGTATGCAAATTTTCATTCTGTATGTAAAATGTCTTTAATAAACCAGTGAATTTTTATCAATATACGTTATTTTTATAAGAGAACTCTGCAATGACAGAAATCGATAAGTTTTTTCATTTAAAAACATTCTCTGTCGATTCAGCCACTTTTTCTCGACCCTCTCCGATCTATTTCATGATTGGATATATCAAAGGACCAGTAAAAGGGACTCTATGTGAATTTTTCCAGATTTTTTAAAACAATATGACAGAAAATGACAATTAATTAAAGGGCAAATATCTTAAGAATTTGAAGTTACTTAAAAAAAGTCTTCACATAAAAGTTGTCGATTTTTTGTTAGCTTTCGAGTGGACCGTTTGGAATAATTGTCACATTCCGCCATTTTAGTGAATATGGTTTTTACCGAAAAACGAGGGAATCATTTTTTTTTAATTAAAAAATGGATATATTTTTTTTATTCACACAGTTTTCGGGCATGACTGTTAATATTTTTTTTTAATCGCCAGAGCGGCACCGTTTGATGTTCTGGTATAAAAAATGTATTTCTGTGAACCTTTCAACAAACGGGGAAATTATTATTGTTCAAATTGAAAAACGGTCATTTTTCTTTGCTAATAAAATTACAGAGCATTCCTGCACGACTGTTGATGTCACAAAAAAATCATCAGAGTGGCACGCATTGAGGTTTGGGTTTAAAAAAACCGCCCTCGTTTTTCGAAATTTCCACACGAATTATTATTTTTTTATTATACTGAAATGTCGATTAATGATGATTTTTCTTTGCTGTATTGAGAATCTTGCAAGAATACTCTGTAATTGTATTAATACAAAATAAATGACCGTTTTTCCAGTTTTTCAAAAAATAATTTCCCCGTTTTTCGAAACTTTCACACAAATACATTTTTTTATAGCAGAATATCGATCAGTACCACTCTAGCGATTTTATTGACATATCAACTGTCATGCAGAAACACTGTAATTTTTTCAATCGAAAAAAAAATCCTTTGCTTTATTAAAAAAATATATTCCTCCATTTTTCTTAACGAAAAATGGAGGAACGTGACAATTATAATAAAAAGCGAAAACTTTTATGGACAGACATTTTTTTCTTTAAGTTTCCGAGATATTTGCACTTTAAAAAAACGTAATTTTTTAAAATAGTATTTTCAAAAACCTTTGAAAATTCACATAAAGTCCTTTTTAGTGGTACTTTGATATATCCAATTATTTCAGTGGACGCTTTGATAAAAGAAATATTATTTGAAAAAAATAATAAAAGGAGTATTAACTTTAAGATAAGATAATTCTTCAAGACAATTGACGACGTCGCCCTTGACGATAAGAAAAAAATTCTCGAGCTCCCAAGTGTGGGCGATCAATCTGGACTCTTGCATGGCCCAAAGTCGCATCGTGTGGACAGAATGATCAAGTCTGTGAAGCACGATTATTTGCTCGGAGAGAGGAAGTTCCAGGAGAGGTGCACCGATAACCCATTCGCCTCCTACCTCGCACTCGTTACTGAGAGTCACGAGAAGCTGGAATACTTCGGCAAACATTTGTCCAGTGTCAGTACCCTGATAAAATTAAAGTCCATCGTCAAACTCACAAATTGTTAACAAACATTGTTAAAACCAATAATTCTACCGCAATTTAAAGAACAAGTGAGTGATGAAATTAGCCTACACTCAGAGAAAAATATTGTAATTTAATAATGAAAATAGTTAGTCCGACGATGATCCAACTGAAATGATGTATAGTTGCCAGGAGAAACGACTATATTTCA
Source organism: Tromatobia lineatoria (assembly GCA_949699805.1). Lineage (NCBI taxonomy): Eukaryota > Metazoa > Arthropoda > Insecta > Hymenoptera > Ichneumonidae > Tromatobia > Tromatobia lineatoria. The sequence continues at coordinate 9,304,210 of OX453047.1, read as the reverse complement.
TGGTTATAGCAAATATAAGGAAATAGTTGGATCAACCATTAATATAATTCCCAGAAGGAACGTCTATATTTCATGATTATAGCAAATGGGACATTTCATACCGATTCGACGTGGGTCGGAACCCTCGACCTCTCAGATTTGGTCGAAATTTTTTTATATGATTGGACCAACTCCAAAAAGTACTGGAAAGTTTTTTTAGATTTTTTTATTTTTATTTTTTTACGATTTTCCAAAGCTGACGTATCGTTAGACCAAATTTGAAAATCTGAAAAAATTCTCAAAAATTCTGTATGAAATCACAAAATTTTTTATCCTAAAATCAAAGTGCGCTGGGTTTCGCTTCTATTTTTTTTTTTTCTACAAAAAACTATTCAAAAATGTAGAAACGAAAGAGGAAAAGTTCTAAAAATTTTCTAAAATATTGCTTTCTCATGCAAGTGCTTTCTTTTCGTGAGAACAAATGCGATTCATAGAAAATATGTTCAGAATGTTACGTTAAAAAAGCATATCTGGAAAAAATTTCCGGTGCATGTGTTGCAAAGGTGGACGTGTGTCTATGGGTGTGTATTTCGTGAAAGGCCGTGGACACGAAAACGGTCTGAAATTTTAAGCAATCAAGCTAAAATTTGGGACACATGTCGAATCATCACTAAAGTCGATTGCTATTGAAATCGGCCTCAATCGATTAACAGGAAAATAAGCTATCAAGATTTAAACTTTTTCTCTCTAAAATCGAAAAAGCTTAAATCTTATTAGCTTATTTCCCTCTAAAATCGAAATAAAATAAAATTTGAAAAAAATGTCTAGTACTTTTTTTGGAGTTGGTCCAATATTATTTAAAAATTTCGACCAAATCCGAGAGGTCAAAGGTCCGACCCAGATCGAATCGGTATGGACTCCCTCAAAAATAATTATAATAGCACTCATCAAAATAATAATAATTTCAAAAACTATTCGAATAGATTCAAATATGCCGTTTTGTTGCATATACGATTCCAACGTTGATTTTCAATAAACTTGCAAGTATTGTTTATTGAATACCATATAAATATAGTTCAAGTAATGATAATATTGCAAGCCTTTCTATATGCTTTTTATCATGTGAAATCGTTGAATCAACGATATGCTTTTCTCTCAGTGTAAATAGACATTTAAAAAATTGTGGTTTATGACCTCAGGCGAAGACGATTTTGATTGGCACTCAAAGGCCGATATATAGGCCAGTCTGAAGAGCTGGTCCCAGGCAGTGATTGTGACGTGGCAGCCCAACGCATCGCACAAATTTTGCAATGCAGGTCTCACCGTGGGCGGTACTGAAATATATTTATTCATCGAAAAGATATAAGCATATAATCTTGATACAACGTCAAATATTGATATATTGATAGTTTATTACATCCTGGAATAAATTTCCTAGATATAAGTTTTAGATGATTTGGCTGTAACTTCGCCAATGTTGAATATAACGTGAGAAATACGTGCTTGACATTTTTTATATTTTCCTGTCAATGCCTTGAAGATTTCCTGTGGATATCGACTTATTTCGATTTTTCGGTTACCTTTTTAAGGGGAAATAACAACTGTAACAGCCGAAAAAAGCGGTATCTGACCATTTTTTTTTTGGATCGAAGAAAAGGTAAGAGAAGAATATTCGACGAAGTTATTGAGCACATTGAAGTAATTAACAAAAAATTATCATCGACAAATATGAAAAATGGCGGCACTGGTGGAAATTTAAATTACCCACATAGCACATAATATTGCCTGAATATTGCAGGAATATTTCGAATGAGGTAAATGGCCCAGTTTCAGTCACTGTCCCGGTTTTGGTCATCGGACTTCCATTTACATTAGCAATAAATGTATTTGGCGAAAATAATAATAATAATTAATGCGATTTTGATGATCGTTTTTACACTACATTACTGTCGAAATGCGATTTTTTTGATGAAATTTCGCATAAAAAATGTTGGAGTGGGAAGCAGCGGAAAACTTGGGCCTGGACTCTAAACATGACCGAAGCTGGGCCGTTCACCTTATGTCATTGCTCAGGGATGATTTTATAAGCTTCGATCATAAGCTTGTTTGCAATATTTCGATACATTTCTAATAAAAATTTCTGAAGTAGCTCAAAAAGTTGAACTCGAAATGATCTGAATTTCGTGATAATAAAGAATTCACATAATTCCCTTCAGTATCATTGGAGTTAAAGAAACAGAAATATCTTCGGAAAATCGCCATATAATTGTTCAGAAATGGGAAAAAATCTCACATGAAATCTAAAAGGCTCGTTAGAACTTACTGAAAAATACAGCATTGTATGAATCGAATTTTTTCACAATATTGTCATGGACCAAATATCTGATGAAAACTTATCTTTACGTCTTCCTTAATATTCTCTTTGATCATTCGTGGTCAAGGGAACACATAAAGGGTGTTAAAAGTATTTACAAGTAGTTGATAATTCAGTGGTTAGCATGGTGGTGATTAGGTCGTTTAAAAGCTCTAATAGGGAGGCAGATTTAAGTCTTTGACGTAAGTATTTACTTATTTCAAAGTAAATAATTACCTTCGACCGCCCTAATCTCTGGAAAAACGTTAGTTAACAAAAATCTCATTCCAATCTTTTGTTCGAAGCAACACTTTAAAAAATTACTTATTGTTGATTCGCAATGAAAACATCATATTTGAATTGATTAAATTTCTTACGAATCACCCTTTGACGGAAAATAATGTCCACACAATATTGCTCTGCAATATTATTAAAATATTATATTTGCAACGTTTTCAGTAAACATTGAACAATTCCTGCAATATTTCAGAAATATTTTAAACATCTCTCACAATATTTATATGATACGTGAGTTGGCATAAAAAAATCATTAAATCTTCATGTTAACAGCTATTAAAATAGGTAAGAGGTTTAAAAAATATTGGATTTTGTGTGATTGGCGAGTATTTGAATAAAATGACTACCAATTATCGACAAATGAGGAAATTTATTTGTTAATAAATAATGCTTAAATTAACTTATCGAAAATCCCTTACTTATTGCACTTCAAAATATAATCCCAAAGATATTGTAAAAAATTTGAATGAACGGAATGAAAATTGTTGCAATTATGTTGCGTATCATTTTGAAAAGTTGTGGTAGGAGAAAAACGCGTTTATTTTTTTTCGTCAAAGATTTCATGCCAGTTCGTGCCTCTTTTGAAGCAAATATCAAAGACAGCTCGGCGTGTTTTATCCGCTTAGCATGGGCTTCCAGACAAAAATGACACGATTGACCGCCAATATCAACCTCTAAAACTTTCATCATCCATAGAATATTATTCTGGACATCATTAAAATTGCAAACAGCAATATCAGTCGCTGTTTGCTATTTGAATAGGGTTCAGAACCAAATTTCAAACTTTGTTTGGAAATGCTTCTAACTGGACATAACACTTCTTAACGACATCTATTATGTATTGGAGAAGTTGGAAATCAAAAGTTGAGACATTAAGCGGTGTAAGGATTTATTTGCCACCGGCAGTCGTTTTGGACAGGGATGGGCAATATTCGAATAAAAATGTATTCTAAATACTTTTGAATTTGAATAACTGTCAATAATTCGCAACTAGGACCAATACGACCGATTCGTAATTGTTAATTAATCCAATTTACTTCTCGTTATTTCAGACAAATATATATATCATGAATTGTTCTCACAATTAGTCATAATTATTCTGACCGAAATGTATTTTGAATACAATTTTATTTGAATATTGCCCATCCCTGGTTTCAGAGCAGTCCGCAAAATTTCAAGGAAAAAAATTCCTTTTACGTTTAAAAGTTTTTGTGTAATATTCTAAAAGGTTCAAAGCATTTCTTTAGCCATGAAGAACAAATCGATTTGCGGAAATATTTACAGTGAAGTATTGACCGGTAAAAATTATTTTGATACAGGATTTGCAATCTCACAAGAAAATTCAAGTCGTATTCTTACGTGTAAAAGTCTCATCTTTTTAAATAAAAAAATGGAGAAAAAAATATTTTTATTTTGAAAAAACAATAATATTTGAAAAATAATACGTTCATTTTGAATACACAGCGATATTAGAAAAAAACAATATTTTCATGTTGAAAAATTGTAACTTATTTTCATTTGAAAAAAATCGTGTATTTTGAAGGTACTCAAAAAATCATTTTGCATAATAATGATTCCGAAACGTTATCATCAAATTAATATTAAAATTAGTTCATTAACAAAGTTTCCGGCAACTTAATTTTTTTTTTATTATGAAAACGATTTTCTTATTTTTCTAAATACTTATGAATATTCCAGATTCCTCGATTTGTTATGATTCTCGTGTTTTTTCACACATTTATTCCATGTAAAAAACTAAATTCAAAGCAAATTTATAAATCTGAAAAAAATTAAACGTGTTCAAAATAATAAACTAATTATTTTCATTAAGAAAAGTTAGTTTCTCAGGAAACTTTTTAAATAATAGATTTTTTTCATCGAATGGTTAATGAAATTTCGAACTTACTATTATGCAAAATTATTCTTTTCAGTATCTCTAATATACATGAATTATTGAAGATTTTCGTATCATGTATGAGTATTTGCCATTTTCTCTAAATTTCCTGGAACTTATGTGAAAGAACATTAACCTACAGAACTCCCTTAATTCACCCCGAATTAATCTGGAAAAATTTTAGTAACCCTCTTGTACGTATTAAATTCAACATTGGTAAAGTTACGCTCGTGAATAATTAACAAAATGATCCATGTACACGGGAAATAATGGGAAGAAGTATCATTATGGCGATACAAAATAATAACAACAACAAGAAACAGGCAGGAAAAAAATCAGAGAGAGAAAAATATAAAAAGTACAGCGACACGTGAATTCGGAGAAAATTAATTTTATGTTAAACAGTTTGAAAAAAGAAAAATGATTGAACCGTGAAAGAGGAAAAATCTATGAAGTTTTTTCCTTACTTATTCGCATACCATTCTTTCCTTGTATAAACTGATGAAGCCAATCTTTGAGATGATGTGCTCCTTGGCTGTGTCTAGCTGCTAATCCCTCAGGCGACCACCATAAGACCACGTGATCCAGTATACTCGAAACCGCACCCCAGGCAACCTCTTGATAGTAATCCGATACCTTTCTCAACGCGCTCTTTCTTATTCTCGTCTCACCTGAATAAATTATACATCCATTTCATAGCTACACTGTAAGAAATATTTGAAAAATTCAAATACTGCATAGTAATTCCATGTACCATATTTTTACTAAGCCCGTACAGTGAATTCAATTCAATATACGAGAGAAAATGAAAATTCAAGGTACGTGTGGTAAAATAAAAATTAATCTATATTTAGGAGAGGATGCAAAGTAGAAACTGCATGTTGCTTCCGCATTATATTTCGCTTTCCACAAAGCTACTTTTATGAGGAAGTATGTCGAGCAATTTGACTTACTTTTCAACTTTTTGTCATATTGGATATTTTTTAAACAATTATTATGGATATTATTTAAACATAACAAAAATCGTTCGATTGAAAAATTCAATTCAATATACGAAAGAAAATGAAAATTCAAGGTACGTGTGGTACCTTGAATTTTAATTATTAAAAATTAATTTATATTTAGAAGAGGATGCAAAGTAGAACTTTGCATATTGCTTCAGCATTATATTTCGCTTTCTACAAAGCTACTTTTATAAGGAAGTATGTCGATTACTTTTGGCTCACTTTGCATCTTTTTGTCATATTGGATATTTTTTTAACAATCGCTACATAACAAAAATCTTTCAATTGGAAAATTTAATTCAGTATACAAAAGAAAATGGAAATTCAAGGTACGTAAAATAAATAAAATAAATAAAGATGGTAAAATAAAAATTAATCTATATTTAGAAGAGGATGCAAAGTACAAACTTGCATATTGCTTCCGCATTATATTTCGCTTTCTGCAAAGCTACTTTTATGAGGAAGTATGTCGATCAATTTGGTTTACTTTACATCTTTTTGTCACATTGGATATTTTTTAAACAATTGTGTGGTAAAATAAAAATTAATCTATATTTAGGAGAGGATGCAAAGTAGAAACTGCATGTTGCTTCCGCATTATATTTCGTTTTTTACAAAGCTACTTTTATGAGGAAGTATGTCGAGCAATTTGACTTACTTTGCAACTTTTTGTCATATTGGATATTTTTTAAACAATCGCTACATAACAATAATTCTTCAATTCAAAAATTCAATTCAATATACGAAAGAAAATGAAACTTCAAGGTACGTGTGGTAAAATAAAAATTAATTTATATTTAGGAGAGGTTGCAGAGTAGAAACTTGCATATTGCTTCTGCATTATATTTCGCTTTCTACGAAGCTACTCTTATGAAGAAGTATTTCCATCAATTTTGGCTTCCTCATAAAGCGAACTATAATGAGAAATAAATTTACAAAGTTCTAGTGTACATCTTTTTGATATCGGATATTTTATAAAGAATTGCTGCCTAACAAAAATTCTGATCTTTATTGAATTCGCTATCTACAACAACTGGATATTAATTCGATCGTGAAAAAGATTCGAAAAGGTTTTGTCAAAGTTACCTTAATTTAAAACGAAAACAAAATATTCCCGAAAATGCAGGATTCTCTAAAGTCTAAACCGCTTTATAGATTTCGGTCAAATTCAACACCGATTTTTCATTACTCATTTGTTAAGATCTATTTAGGCAATAACCTACAATTTTCCAGCTAATAAGCCGGAAAATTGCGGGAGCTAGAAATAATGCACAGATTTGTTGAAAAATTCAATGCTCAATAAAATCTGAGCCACTTTATTAATCCTCACCAAATTTAATATCTACTAAAACTGAATATAAATTCGTTCTTATAAAAGATTTGACTTGGTTTGGTCGAAGTTAACTTCAATTAGAACTAAAACTAAATTTTCTTGAGAATTCAGGATTCTATAAAATCTAAATCTCATAATAGATTTTGCTTAATCACACGTACGTCCATTTGAACATTTCTTCTAAATCCCTTTTCTCGACGTTTCAGACTATTTTGAATGACATGACATAGAAAACCCGAAAAAAAATGTTCGCATGAAAACAAAGCTTTCTCTATGAGGAAGCAAAAACACGACCTTAATAAAGAATTCAGGAGACTGTACAACATTTTAATATACTACGCACTAACTGATACTTTTTTAAATAGAATTTATCAGAATTGTACATCAAATTTACGTTATACTCGTAGAGTACATTTTCTATACATTTTCGTGGAAATAGCCCTTTGCACATGTGCAGTAATTTTATCTTCAATATATTTAACAGTGGACGAGGGTGTTGCAAAATTCAAGTTAATTCATATTAACAACACGTCGTGTATCGCGTATTTATTTAGTATATTCTGCATTAATTAATACGGCTTCTGTAATGGATTTAGCAGGCAATACGTTAATTAATACGGCTTTCGCAACGAATTTCGCAGAATGGTGCATCAATTTTACTTTGTACGTGTAGTAATTTTTATATATCCGTTTCTGTTGAAGAGCTTTCGGCACATTTGTAGTAATTTTACCATAAATATTTTAAAAAGTTTTCTCGACTTCTTGAACCATTTTAAGTGTTCAGACAGCAAGAAAAAAATTCATGCAAACAAAGCTTTTTCTGTGAGCAATCAAAAAAAATAGTTAAATGGACTGACGTGTTCAGTATTAATTTCATAGAAGTATTAATTCCATTCGCCATAGTGACATAATTTTCGTAAGTGTTTATTTTTGTTAATATATTCTGTTTTATGAAAATTACCGTTTTTGGCCTTTAGGGTATCAGCACCTAAAAGTTGAGCAGAGATATCTTTAACGATACCTAGAAATCCGATAACTTGTTCGGTTTGTGTGTTCACGAGGGCTTGAATACTTTCGACGTTCGTGGATTCGATCGCGTGTGCTGAATGACTCGTCACCGGCGGCGTCATGTGTTTTGTTAATGCACTTGAAAAATAAAACATCTCAATATATATTTGCACAACTTTAAAAAAAATCATTGAAGTCAACATTGAAATATGCTCAGATTTCTTTGAATTTCTTGAATTTTGAGATTTCAAGCATTTCCAAAGATTTCTGGAATTTCTGAGACTTATGAAATATCTAGGATTCCTATATAAGATTTATATCCTCTAAGATATAAATCTTAGAAATCTCAAAAATCTAAGATATAAATCTTCGAAATCTCAGAAATCTAAGATATAAATCTTAGAAATCTCAGAAATCTAAGATATAAATCTTAGAAATCTTATAGGATTTCCAAGATTTTTAATATTTCTAAGATTTCTAAAATTTTTAAGGTTTCTAAAAGTTCTAAAAGTTCTAAGATTTCTTAGATTTCTTGAGACCATTTACACCAGATGTCAATAGCAGTTAACCACACGGTTTTAACATTCGACGAATTTGTTCATCCATACCGATAAATTTCTATACTTGAATTTTCCGACATCTCCACATCATCAGCGGATTCCGGTGACTTTAATTCTTCCTCATTGTTCGGCTCGTAGTTTGCCAATAGACAATCTATGAGCTCATGGCAATACTCTTCTGCGCGATTCTTAGCCAATACCTGTTGCAGAATGATAAATTAATTCATTGGCCATTATGAGACATCCTCTCTCCATGGGGAAACTGATATAAACCTTTTCGTCAACTTATCTATTAAAATAGTCGTTTGTATGACAATAGCATAACAATAAAATTCTTCAAGAACATGCTTCGCTTTGCGTGCGATAAATCACACTTCTCGCACAGAGTCGCATAAATTACTACATCACACTTGTGCGCAAAAGCTACTTTCTCGTATAGGCGCACAAGTGCGCAAAAACTGCTATGTCACACTAATGCGGAAAAACAACTTTTTCATCCTTGCGCCCAAAAACTATTTTCTCACAATAATGCGCAAAAAACACTTTCTCGTACTGGCGCGTAAAAAGCGTTTTCTCGCCTTAGTGTGCAAAAACAATTTTCTCGCCTTAGACTGCAAAAACGACTTTCTTTCAAGGCTTTGTCATACTGAAGGCATAAAATGGCGGAGTTTTTGTGCACGCAATTTATAAAGTAGTTGTAACACCATTCATCGTGTAGTTTATTTTTACTTTTTAAGTGTGTTGTCGATGAATGTCTATTATCAATTAGTTTTACCTGCAGAATCCGAGTTACAGATATTTTCTTAAGGGATTCGAGCATCGCTGGACAGTCGTTTGTGAACAAATTGATAGACGGATCCGAAACATCGTGCTCCAAATCTAACATACCGTTGTACGTATTTACAAGCCTGCAATCCATAATTCAGCGCTCGCAGCAATCACTTTTTATTTATGCAAATTCTGATCAGTTATCCATTTATTAAATGGTCTTGAAATTTCGCATTATATATTAACCATTTTACAGTACAATACCTTAAAATCATTCGAAGATACTCGTCATCCTTGCAATCGATTATTTCAAAGAGAAGATTGCGCGTGAATTTTGCGACGACGTTTAATTTCTGTTTTAGAGTCATTGACAAATGTTTAAATTTAAATTTGTACACGGGATGCGAGGGAGTACTGATAGCCCACATAGATTTGTAAGCGATTATCAGTTGGTCCAAGCTTTTGACGAAAGGCCTCAAAACCTGAAATTAAAAATCTCAATATTTGCAAAAATAAATAGTGCAGTATTCTCTCAAAATGATTTGAAAAAACGGAAAAATATTTAAATTTACAATAGAAATAATAACTATGTTACTACAGTAAGCAAGTGTATCTGGTAAACCTCTTTATCACAGGAACGCTTATCCTCAACATTTTTTATAACAATGGCAATATTCCGAACATGCTTGTCCATCGTTTGAATTAAATTTAAAGCGTCGGCGAACCATTTTTCGAGAACAGGCGGGGGATAAGGCAACCACTTTGCTACGTTTGCTCTATAATTGGTCTCCATGTGGTCTCTAAATTGTTGGATTAACAAATATTGATTAATCAAGGTAAGAAATATTTGAGTCACATGAATGAGCATTAATTATTTTTAAAAAGTACTCAATCACTTGCAAGTAAAACTAGAAAACTCTCAAAACTACTTACGATTTTTTGGTATTTTATTTCATAACTCCTAGTTATTATCACTTAATCACACTGGTAATTAGGTATTATCGTTATTACTATCCTCTCTCCGCATTGCGTTTTGTTGTGATAAAAATGGGCGCTGAAACACTGGAAACTTGTGGTTCGTAGGATATAAACAGAACGCATTGTTGCCAAGGAAACTTGAGGCGTATGCCTTCACGATGTAATAACATTTTCTACGTGTGTGCCGAGCAGAGTTGTTAAAATTTTAGTGTGAAAATAATGCATTACATTCTTTTTTCAAAAATGGATAATGGTATTCGGATACAGTACCCATTACTTTTTTTAGTGAGTAATGGCGTGAAAATCCATCATCCATTACTTTTTTAATGAGTAATGGAGTTAAAATCCATCATTCATTACTTTTTTAATGAGAAACGGAGTGAAAATCCATAACCCGTTACTTTTTTAATGATTAATGGAACTCCCATGCAACACACATTTTTTTAAATAGGTAAATATACTGAAATCCATCACCCATTTTAGAAGTAAGGGTTGATGTCACATTACTTAAAAAGATCTTGCCATGTAAATATGGAAATTGGAAATATGGATTACTAGAATGTAGAATTTGGATTATGGATGGATATATACAAGACGTTGGTCAGGGAACACCGATAAATCAGTCAGGGAAATGTCAGGGAATTTTTTTTTAATAAAAAAAAAGCCACCATGTTCTCGAAAGCAAAGTTACGAAAACAATTTCGTGGAAAAAACAAAAAAAAAAACAAACAAAAAAATTACCGAAAAACTATGCAAAGAAAACTTTTTTTTCTACTGTCTTTCCCGGCAATCGTCTCCGGGAAATCGTTTTTTCGGGAAATCGTTTTTTCGGGGAATTATTTTCGGTAAATCATGTTTTCGGGCAATTGTATTTTGATTTGGTCAAAATTTCCTCAAAAACTGTAACGATTATTCGAGAAAAAAAAAATTTGGTTCAAAATGTTCTCAAACCGTTTTACGGACCCAATTAAAAAATCGCTAAAGATGTTTTCACATAATATTATCGTGGATACACGCAGATGTATTCACTGTTCTTACTATATTGCTGATTAATTAATTCAGGGCTTACAGGATCAATAAAAAGACACTCAAGACCTTATTATACTCATTCACGGGAATATATTATGTATAAAACGGCAATATTTGTAACAAGAAGAAAAAAAAGAAGGAAAGAACAAAAAGCTAAGTAAATTATTTTTCTTCACTACGAAATGCTGATACATTGGTCCCTAAATTAGAGAATAACAATATAATTTGATAGTCAAGACATATCATGGTAAGCTTAAAATAAAATGGCACTATCATGTTACCGTGTTTATCGTTTTCTTATTTTTAAGCTCTAGGCCGAGTTATATCGAAAAAAAAACATCTGCTCTCAATACAAAGCGAATGTGTGCGCAAAAATTTACATAACTCGATTTATTTTTCCTTTTCTTTGCGTTATACAAGTGCGGACTAGCAGTTAAATACCCTATTTAAACCTGCGTCGTTATTCGTACTCGTCTTATTATCAATGATATGGAACACTATATAGACGATTGATTTATCTCAATGCAGATATATATGTTACACAGGACGAATAGAATCTTCCTCGAAATTAAACAACTTTCTTTGGCATGAAAAACGAAATATTAATATAATAATAATAATAATAATAATAATAATATAATTATAGTAACGGATAAATAAATAAACCTCAATCCATCGAGAAGAGAGATGAAGTTGTGATTCTCGGTTATACCTATACGCAAATATTGTCGCTTTGTTGCGGTAATAAATATAAAATATTTGTCATTGGAAGGCCATACAGTTTTGTCGTGCAGCAAGGAAAGTTAAGCTTTTTCGATTGAACCGGAAGACACATATATCGAGAGAAAAGTGCGAAAATAAGTAAGGCATCATTTTTTAGATCTTTCGCTTAGTATAAAATTTGATATTCGCTAAAACCGTTGAATTTTTTGGAAACAACGGAAAAATTATTTTCAAAAAGAGTAAACTTACATACGTAATAATACTTAATTCACGCCCCAAGGTAATGCACTCACTGAATTATTATATTCATCACCGTGCCGATTTTTCTAGAGAATAAATAAAAAGAAATAACACGTATAAATTGCTCGAAAAATCCTGCTTCTGTAACGATAGGAAAATATCTAAACAAGTGTGAAATATGGCTAAAGAGGAATCGTGTGATTGCACGAAGATTCTTCGTGAATTATGGCTACTTTATCTCAGGGCGTTCGATAAAAAATTTTCAAAAATTCGATAAGTCGTTGAGTTACAATTGTCTACAGTAAAAAACTTCATCTCCATCAGTTTTTCTTTCTTTTTTTCTTCTTTTCGGTACAAATGTACAAAAATTGTTAGAAAATTGTCATCCGTTATTGTAAATCGTATAAGATAGGGAGAATCAATCACGAATTGCGAAAAAAAAGTTACTACGTCTCAAAACACTCCTTTTTAACGTACATGGCACGATCAGAAGTCACAAAAGTAAGTTCTGTCTATATATGTACCACCAATGTGTGTGTATGCGCGTATATCAAAATGTTTCTCCCTTTAACTAACGCTACCCTTTGTCTTTTATAGTAAGCACATCTGCAAGGCCATTAACAAGGAACGCAAATGTAATTTTTATTCTTTGCACAAATTCTATCTAAGATACTTACCTACGCGACTAAAATTGCTCTTTTGCGCTGCTTACGCTAATTTATCTACAAGCTAATACTTTGCCGAATCCGTTCAATCACGAATATAAATATGTATGTATATAGGTTTGTAAAAAAATCGAATCCGTGGTGGAAATTTCGAACTGAAACCGACGAACAAAAATTATTCTTTCACACATTCAACGTAAAAACAGAGCTAATGTTTTCGTGCCACTGTAACGAAAAGGGCACTCTTTCAGCGAGGTCAAGAAATAATCTTTTTATCGTCGATTTCAGGCTGCGGATGGTCAGTATAGTGCTTCGATCAAGAACCTTCAGTTGTTACGATCATAACAATATGAGTTTCCTCCTGACGCGAAGTAAACTGCTATTTGTACGCAGAACATTGTAAACAGAATTTTCGAAAGAAATTTACAAAAATTTGTTGAGATTATTGCTTGTGATGCGATTTTATCAAAATTTGATGTTTATATGTAGATGGACACATACGCTTTCCCCGTTTTGTCATAGCTGGGTTATTTCACCAATTATTGGACGAAAGTCTGGCCTTAAAATTTTTAGTGCTCTTTTTTTCATGATTCGAAAAGAAAAAGCCTGAATTTGCAATTTTTTGCTCATCATTCCCTAAGGAAATGACCTCCTTTAATTATCGACTGAAAATGTTTACTTTAAATTTTAACGTCTTATGAGGAGAATCTAAAGTAGTATTTTTTGTCGGATATTTTTCGTATTTTTGAAAAAATATCCATGTTCACATTGAACGAGATTCATAAGGTTAAAAAGAAAAGAAACATTTAGAAAGCCCTCATCGATGCTGACCCCACTTTTTAATTGAAACTGAACTGAAACATTCTATTTTGAATTTTAACTTCTTACCGAATCTGATGAGGAAAATATGAAGTACTATTTTTTGTCGGAAATTCTCCGAATTTTCCGAAAAAAATATGTATATTCATATTGGTCGAGATCTTCAAGGTCAAAAAGTTAAAAAAGATTCAAAAAGCGCTTACCGATGCTGATTCCACTTCTTGTTTCGATTTTTCTTCAAGTTCAGAAAATTTTCTCAAGAATACTCAATTTTTAACTTGCGTTCTCAAGAATACTCAATTTTTAACTTGCGTTCTCAAAAACTCAATTTCTGACAGCAAAAAAACGGAAAATTAGAAACCTAAAATTCATCATTGTTCAAACTTCAAATGATTAGAAATCTCAGAGACTTTTATTTGCAATTACATAACTCAAAACCCCTACTAACCATCTAACCTTGTCATTTTGGTAACAAATAACAGTTATCATTTTGGTAACTAATAACAGTTGTCATTATAGTATCATTTTAGATACCGTTTAATGTTATCAAAAAGGTATCATTCTGTGACCACAAAGTCGCCTTTTTGGCGAACATCAGTGGCACTATTTGTATCCCAAAAAGTTATCCGATTACTGAGAAAAGAATGGTAACCGAAACTTTTTAGACGGTCATCGTTTCAATGTCTTTTGGACAACTTAATGCTACTCGGGGTGTCAAATTATGAAAAAAAAAGGCACCAAAAATTTGAACGCCAGATTTTCGTCAAATATATGGTGGAATATCCCAAAATGGGGATTGCGTATTTACCCCAAAGAGGAACCAGTCAGCCAAAAAATTTTTTTTTGTTCATTCATGATTACTCTTTCCCTGATTGGATAAAAAAAATTGAAATACATTCTTCTCTCCAGGACGAACCCAAAAGACTTTTTTTTTAATTAACCAACCGTTTAAGTCAACCAGTTTCACCAAAACCAGATTTATAAGTTTTACCCTCTGTGCATAATTCACAGAACAAAGCCAAGGATTTTTTCAGCAAGTAATGCAAATGATTAGCCCTCGCTAGGTCTCATTCTCTTCGAAAGTAGACCGTTCAATTTTGGTTAAAGCGTTTCGTTTTCATGGTTAAACTTTAAAAGATCCATGTCTCTGATTCCAACATTAGAATTACAAAAACGCTCCAATCAAAACTTCTAGAGCGTAATTGCAAAGAGAATGAGATTTAGCAAAGACAAATCCTTCGGGCAGTATTTTCCGGATCATAAGCAAAGAGTAAAACCCAATCTCGTTTTATTGGAACCGTCCAACAGCGCAATGGAAAAACTTTAAAAAATTTCAAAAATCGAATGTCCTCGAAGATTAAAGAAAACGTTGAGTATATTACTCCTTAAAACCCTGCATTAGTCGTAGTTGATCGCTGGGCGGAATCAGAATTCGTGATTCTTCACTATTTCTTCGTAACAATCGTTAAATCACGGATACATTTGAGTGTCATTTCCCAAAGGGAAAAGAAATATTATTTTGCTATTACGCCGGAGTAGAATCTTCTCCCGGAGCTACGGGTTCGCTGGGCGGTATCGTGATTTTAATGAGATTGTGTGGAGGTGGTCTCTTAGGTTTTGGCGGCGGAGTTGGCGGCTTGACGTCGCGATTTTTACCACTGTCCAGGGGCGTAGGTAATTTGCACTTGAATTTCGGGCTCAAAGGATTGACGATGTTGTTTGTGGGACTTGTCGAACAACTGTCGAGTCCCGATTCCGGTGGCAAATTGCAGTAGTCAGCCTCGCGCGTTTTCAGAGGAAGCGGCGGCGGCGGATCGTCTTCGGATGCTGTACTGTCGGTTGTTCCTACGCTGTCGCGATTACCTTTCCCGAATTCTGAGCCATCCACGCCGTTAACGTTTCTGAGATAGTGTTGCGACTGACCGGACCAACGACTGCTTATCCGCCTTTCTTTTTCAGCCTCCGATCGCAAGGGCCTCGAGGGTGTCAACTGCAGGAAATAAATTTCATTACTTAACTGCGTATTACGAAATTGTTAATTTATTTATTCATCAGCCCATGTTCGCTGCGTGCAATTTTTTTTGCGGGACTGCGTCACGTGAAAAGAGTAATGAGAAACTAATTCTTACATTTAAAACTCACCAAGTACATATCAATCATTATAATTCCGAAATTTTGTGATGGTGTACAGTGCCCGAAAATTGTTTGAGATGAAAAGTTAAATTTTTAACTTGGAAGTTTCAGATCAAATCGGTGGACAGATTTCATTGTATAATGACTTATTTTATCTTGGAATTTGGATCCAATATTGAATTGGATTTTCAGTAACCAATTACTTGGAGAGTTTTTGATGTAGATAGATTTTTTACACGTTCAGATTTTTAGCTTTATCATACAGGCCGGAAATGTAGCTTTCGACACTGACTTTGTATTCTTATTTTAAATAATTAAAGAAACATGACCAAGAAAATTTTAACAGTTCTCACAAAATTGTATATTGGGACGTGCGGAAAAGGATCACTTTACGCACGCGAAAGACAAGATTTACAGTAGAGGTGTGCGGGTTCTCGAAAACTCGGGTTCGAGTTTTCTCGATCGGGTTCGAGTCGAGTTCGAGTAACCCGAAAATGTCGAGAAAACCCATAAATTTCAAGAAAACCCGAGAATTTCAAGAACACCCGAACCATTTGAGAAAACCCGAAGTTCTTGAGAAAACCCGAAAATTTTGAGAAAACTGGAAAATCTCGAGAAAACCCGTAAATCTCGAGTAAAACTGAAAACCTTGAGTAAACGCGAAAATCTCGAGAACCCTCAGAATTCAAACCGTTACAATGTCTTCTTTGTGACTTACACTGTGAAATATGTTTGAAAACGCATACAGAGTGTTAGATTTTCTCGCGAATACGCATATATTAGATTCAATATGCAAACAAAAATTGATATACAAAAAAATTGTGGGAAAGTTAATATACGGTATTATAAATACTCATACATGATGAGTTTTCAATATAATAATTGTAACTTCACAACGATTCCGTATATTAATTAAAATTTAATATACCGTGTCCGCAAAAAAACTTTCTCGGATTTTCTTGAGATTTTTGGGCTTACTCGAGATTTTCCGGTTTTCTCGAAATTTTCGGGTTTCCTCGAGATCTTCGGATTTTCTTGAAAGATTCGGGTAATCTCGAAGTTTTCGGGTTTTCTCGAAGTTTACGGGTTTTCTCGACCTTTTCGGGTTACTCGAACCCGACCCGAGCATCGAGAACCCGAAATTTTCGAGAACCCGCACACTCCTAATTTACAGACGTCATTATAAAAACGTTGTTTTTCGATTTTTTAAAGGTTGTGTTATTCCGGATTTTTTTTTAGTTCCATAATTAGTCACGCTTCGATTATTTTCTTTAGTTGCTCCAAATCGGGTACAGTATAGTAACGAACAGTAAGTTAGTAACGAATTAGAAAAAATACTGTGAGGTTTTTTGTGGCTCACCTCTTGTCTAAGTTCAAAAATCGGTGACGTAGGGAAGCTCGAAGTGGGCGATACAACAACAGAACTGGCGTTACTCGCTATTGTTACTGGAATTTCCGGTGTCGTGTACCACTGGCTCGTAGGTTGATCGTTTTTCGAGGCAGTCGTCGAATCGCTCTTGCGTGAACTCCTTCGCTTAGTATCCTTCTTTTTATTTGTACCGGGACTAGGATTTCCCAAAGCTTTTTGCAGTGATGCCGATGAGAGAATGTGCGAACGCACCGAACTGTTTCTGTATAAATTTCCATAAATTTTCCGCTTAGTACTTTTCTGCATTACTTTTTGAATGCGACAAAGATCGAGACCAGATTGAATGCTTGTATAAAGTCGATAGATTGATTAGTTACCTAAAGGGTCCTTAAAGGTCGATAGGTAGGAGTGGGGTTGCCAGATGTTATCGAGTAACGTGTGTGCGAAATAAAAGCCTGCTAGTCGAAAATGAAACGAAAAAAAAAAAAAAAAAAATAATCATGCGTGCTGTGAGAGCGAGAGAAAGAGAGAGAGAGAGCCAAAATGTGAGTGAAAACATCGTGGACACATTGTACAAATAAAAAACGCGAAGAAAATTAAACATGATCAATAAAAAAATCTTTAAGGTAGTTCCACTGATACATTCCGACGAAATGTCAGATTTTTAGAAAATTTCGGTATACTTCTTGATAGGATAAAGATCTTGAAGAAAACTAAAGCATATTCAAAGTGCTGAAAAGACTGATTCTGCTTAATAATAGTTGCAAAATTTTATTGACAAACTGATAAAAAAATGTCAACAAATCACTCGTCAGTCTAACTTCAAAAACAAAAATGATTTGGTAATGTTCCGATCAATGATTAGACAATTTATCAAGTTGATTTGCAAATACCGTTGAAACTTGTAGAAAAACGTAACTTTTGAAAATTAGATGAAATTCTGGAAAAATTTATGGGTATTTTTAATAAAAAAATTGGCGAATCATTTTCACCCCAAACATAAAGTTAGATTGACGGATCATTTGTTAAACTATTTTTTTTTCATGAATTTTGAAGTACAATTTTGCAATAATTATTACGCAAAATTAGTTTTCTATCATCTTAAAAGTGTTTGATTATTTTCAGATTGATCTCGTCAAGAAGTAGTTAAAATTCTTCCTGAAACTGATGTTTGACGACACTGTAATTAGTTTAAATACATCGCAATGTATTGTAAAGTTTCCCTAAAAATCGCAGACGAAATATCAATTTCATGAATACTGCATACATTGCGACTTTATGGCAACGAATTTTAGTGCATCTGTGGAATTTTACCAAAACTAATATTCAATTAAATAAAGGAAAACATGTGAGAAAAATTCAAATAACGATAAAAATTTTAAGTTCGCAAGAACGAAAATAGCGTATTGTATGGTATTTTATCTGGGCCGACGGCGATACTCCTAAAATCATATTCGACGTATTCGAGTTTGTTTATTCATGAACGATTATCATGAGTTTGCGAACAGTTGCGATTGTTAGAATTTTTTTAAGACAGAGTTAGAATCGATTTCTCGAGGCTCATGCAACTGACGCGGTAAGATTTCCTTTCGCTTTCACTGATTTAAGAGAGTCAAATTCTTTCATTTTTGTGTTAACTACAAAATCCATTTTTTTCATTCGCATTCTCAATTGTGTACAATTTTTACCTTGTCAAACTGACGTTCGTTACGCTGGCTATCGATGAACTGTTGTTAAAATTGAAGGATGCGAGGGACTTGAGGGTCGTTACTTGTGATCTCGTGAGTGACGATACTCTGGATCGAGTTCCACAACTAAATAATGACAAAATTGCAAATTTTACGAATAACTAAGTTATCATTTAAGCATTGACGTTAATGTTTTCTTCTTCTATCAGCCCCGAAAATAATGACGAAGTGAAATGGATGAATTTTACGATATAGAGTTTGAAAAATGCGAATATTTTTTTTTGATTTTGATGTTTATCGACATTTTCGTAATTTGATGCAAATGAAAATTTTCGCAAAAGGCGATGTCTTTTAAAAAAAATTTAGCACTGCTTCACGACACTTGAAACAAATTTAAAAATGCTACTGTTGGCAATTTTCAATAGCTCGTGGCGTCAAGCAACTTCGAGTTTTTGTTGTTCAATGAGGAATGAAAGTTTTCGTGAACCCTCAAGACAATGAGATTTTTTTTACTAAAGTTCTATCGAAATTGGTATATTGCAAATTCAATTCTGAAAATACCGAAATTTCGTATTTTGGTGCTCTCATGTACAATATTTGTTCGAACAATAACAAAATGAAAAAAAACTACGGTTAACAAACAAAAATATCTATTATATCCAGTAAAGTTTTAAAAAAAGACTTTAAAAGAAATATCTTTTTGTTTCTTTCGGAATTTTCTTCTTTCTGAGAAACTCATTAAATCGCAAATTTCTACAAAAATTACGAAAGATAAATGTCAAAGAATTTCAAATTTCATAGAATACGAATTGATCTCATTGTCATTTCACGCAGATTGAAAATATGATGCTTCAACTGATTCGAGTACGGCGAATTTTGAGTATTTTAAAACATGCAAAGATGAAGCGGTACTAAATATTTTCGTACAGACCGTAGCTTTCGCATAACTTATTTGGATATTAATTAAACAAAGATTGTAGATGAGCGCGAAGAAATGTTAAGAAATTATGTATTGTCAAAATCAAATTTGCAATATTTAAATTTCGATAAAAATGCACTACAAAAATCTCATCGTTTGGGCCATTTTTTTTCTTTTTCTTTCGGGAATTTCAAGCTTCGAAAGGCAGTGCCAAATATCTCATGTATAGACATCGCCTTGGCAAAACCTTTTCTTTTGCATCGAATTTCAAGAATCTCGATGAGCAGCAAAATAAAAAAGTATTGACCTTTTATGAACAGATCAATACACGGACGGATTTATGGACCAATTAGTACACGGTCACTTCCAGTATGAACTCGACAAATAATGACACCAACAAACATGTATAGGGTAAAGACATTTTTTTACAACAAAAGAAAAAGTACCGTCAAATCCTAGACGCAGTTTTCATTTTGTACGTAACTTTTATTTATCTGTGTTAACGCCCGTTTTCCAACAATCAGTAGTAAACAATTGACCCATGGTTATCACAATTAAGTGGTACATAAAAAATTGAATACTTACTCGGCGCTAATTACACTGGACTCGGACAATCGATGAGTTTCGCCTCGATGAGCATGATGCTTTCGCATTGTCACCGTTTGCGTCAGACTCTCAATTTGAAGGTCGCAAGTCTGTTGATTCAAAAACATTGATTTGCAAGGTTTCAATTATTCCCGTCCATAAAAAAAATCAGTGATAATAAAAAATTAAGAAAATGACTGCCAAGTTTTAAAAGTTGACTGACTTCAAAAAGACCGCCAGCTAATCGTAAGTTGACCCAAAATTAACACAATGGTTCACTGTAAGTTACCATTATGTAGTTCGAATGACAAAGAAGCAGCTCAGTTACTTTGTGAATTGCTTAAACGAAGAAGAAACTTCAAGCAACCGAAAAACAACTTTTAATTAACTGTCGGTTACTTTTGCGGTGCCTCAAGATTTGCTTTTCATAACAACATTGGCCGCTTTATCGTTACAATCGGGTTTTTTTTTCGTTCTATAGTGATGATCTCCAATTAATCACTGCAAGGTTCTTTCAAAGTAAAATAACCGGAAACTGACCAAAAAGAAACCTCATAATGACAGTTACTTGTGAGGGATCGTAAAGCAACCACGAAATGCCGGTCACTCGAGTTCGTGAAGTTATTTAAAAAAAAAAAAAAAAAAACAATCTTAAAACTACCTAAAGATAACCGCAAGATGTAGAAATCATCTGCTTTGGAAAATAATTCATTGTACAAAGAGGTGAAAAAGTAAAATAGGCCACCAGCAAATAAAATTACGCAAAGGGCAAGCGATTTTTTTTTTAAATGTTGAAGAAAAGTTAGAGAAAGCTGCAAAAGTGCTTGGAGAGAATCGCAAAATGCAAAAAGCTGCCTAGAAAAATTAATTGACCGCAAAATTACATACTTCCGGCTGATTGAAGGATAATATTTGCAGATCCAAAAGTTTTCAGGCTCATAATAATAACGAAAACAACAAAAAAACATGTAATCACTTTATTCTTTAATTTCTATCAACTCACCCTTTTTCCGTATTTGGCCTCAACCTGAGTCTTCATCGCCTGAAAACATTGCTCCAATCGCTGATGAAGAGGCGCGAGTTCCGGTGGTGCCCGAGCTTTGTGTAGCTGAACGCCAACGCCCAGAAGTGGAATTTGTTCGGCGATCAGTCCCTCGAGTTTTAAAAGATCGGAGCTCTCTTCGGGTCGAGCCTCACGATACTCGGCGTTCAGAAACGCTTTCTCGTAATTATCAACACCACCCATTACAGCAGGATCGAGTACTCCATTCAATTTCAAACTCAATGGATTTAATGGGAGACTGGAATCCGCTCTGTGAAGAAGAATCTCTAATAATATAAAAAATCTCACTTTTCTTACGGTCGATCTTTAAAAAAAAAGCCAGTCAAACATCCTCTACTAGCCAATTTTTATTAGTTTCTCGAAAGGATAATTTGGTAGCTGGGCTACTTTAAGGCAGCCGCTCTGCTACAATCAAATTAGTAAGAATTTTTTTTAAACGTTACACGTTGCAAACGTAGTTCGATTACGATTTTTTAAGTGTGATTTGTCCATCTGCATATGGGTTATTACATACCGTTTAAACATTTTATTTTATATGATTAGACCAACTTCAAAAAGTACTGAATATTTTTTGCGATTTTTTTGTTTATTCCAATTTTGTTTGCGATTTTTCAAAGCTAACATATTTTAGCCCAAATTTGAAAATCTACAGAAATTCTCAAAAATTCTGCATGAAATAACAAAATTTTTTGGTCTAAAAACAAAGTTGGCTTTCGCTTCTATTTTTTTCTATACAAAATTAGTTTTCCCTCTTTAGAGTACCAAAAACTTTATGCTAGCATCGAAAAACCTGGGCTATTTTGTTCAATGATGTATGCACACGAGTAATTAATTGAATTAAACGGTAATTTACCTATGAGCGATTATAAGTTCCCGCAATACGGAATTCGTGGCTTCCATCGTTTCAATCGCATTTCTCAATGGACTGACTAAATAAGTTTCGCTCGAAGTTACTGGAAACCACCTTAATATTCCAGGTAATGGATGACTCGTGACGAGAACAGTTCTCTCTAGCCACAGCGACGCAAATTCGTTGCTGTTGCCGCTCGTCGTACTGTCTTTATCCTTTTCGCTGCCGGACGTTGAATTTGTAACCGTGGAATCTTTTCGCGGTGCTGGTCGAGAGAAGCGAAAACGCTGAACGTCGTTTACTCGATGATATCTTGAAAAAGACAATTGTCACATATATCGAAGCAAAGTTAATGAAATCGCCGTTCTATAATCTATTTTTGTCTCTATTTGTGTGAACAGGGAATAAACAAAAATACCTTAAAACCGCTTCAGCTGTAACTGGTTTCCCACTCAATCGATGCCGCTTTTCGTCCATCAACGGATCAACTTTATTGATTTGGACGTATTGGTTATTGGATTCAAGAATATCTTCGCTCGGAGGCGATAATTTATTCATTTGCTCGGCGTTCGGTAATTGATTAAGCATTCTCGAGCAAAAATCACTGAGACGCTCGTACTCTTTTCCACGATAGACAAATACCTGGAAAAACGAAAATATATAATTGTATATTATAATACATAACATATATTATATCACATTATATCTCTATACTACAAAAAAATATCTTGTCTGGGCTGATGTTATCGAGGGATGACATTTTCGGGGGCTGACGCTTTGAAGGGCTGACGTTAAACACTTTTAGGTCAGAATAAGAACATTTTGTCCGGTGCTTGAACAGGAATCACCTGAATTTTATTATCACAGGGTAGTACGTCACATCTAGCTTTCAAACTTCCGTTATATTTTAATAAGCATTTTAAAAAACGTGTTTTATTAAAGATAAAGAAGAATGAATATGGACACTATAATATGAGTCGAACCATCGATAATCTCTAAAAAAGCTTTAGAGATGGTGGATAAAACCTTAAAAGACTTACGGCGATCTGAAAAGCCGTTTGGAGGTAAAGTCGTTATATTGGGTGGCGATTTCTGACAAGTACAACATGTACTTAAATACGGGAATGAAACTGTAATTATTGAACAAACTGGAAAGTATTCACATTTATAGGTTCTATTAAAAATATTGAATTTCAAAAAAATGCAAACTTCACACACGATGCATTCCGATTGGTTGCTTTCAGTGGGAGACGGGTCCATCGAACAAGTTCTTATTCCTGATAATTGGCAAAGATTAAAGACAAGATAAAAGACAAAAATTGTGCAAAGATATTCATGGGAAGTTATTGATTCAAAAGAAGATATATTAAATAAAGCTATGTTGGCGTGTTATAACGATGACGTTCATAGATTGAAACGAAAAATATTGAAAAAAAAAAAAAGATAAAGTAGAACTCGTCGATTATGGTATTGATACGATGACACATAGTGGAGTAGATAAGTAGGGTCAGGATATTTAAAAATAGAATACTTAAATTCAATCAAATTACAAAGCAAGTGATGAGGGGTTATTTTGCTATTGGCGGCAACAGCCGAATAACCCCTCAATAAACCCGTTGATAAACCCAAATAACCCCGAATAAACGCATATTTCAATAGTTACCTTGTTTTGGAGGAATGGCGGATGGCCGCGGCCATAATAAGCAACTCTAAAATATACAGGCTTGGGCCTCAGTTGTTTGACTATTGAATCGTAAAATTTAGCCATACGGCGAAGAAGAACGGACAACTGGGAATAATCGAAAGTTTCTTCCTCATATTGTCCAGCTAATTCTTTGCAGACACCTAAAGCACATTCCCACATCTTTCCCTTGTCGAAGTACTCAATCATATCATTGTACAAGGCTTCTTTCAAATCTCTATGAGTTTGACATAATGGATATCTAAAAGAAATATAAAATTACAGTTGCATTGTACCTTGAGATTTTCCACATTTTTTTATCTGATGTTTCAAATTTTTTTAGTAAATCACTGACGTTAGATACATTATCTAAAGTGATCATTTTCTACATCACCTTGTAATTGATTATAATTGAAAAAATTAATTATAAGTTGCGGTGCGAAAAGTGATTTAAAAGGTTGATTTCTTCAACTTTTTGCATCCCTCAAATACAATTTGAACCTTTCTGAAATTTTATCTGTCTTTTTCAATTTATCAAAGTGATACATTTATCTATTTTTTCAAAGTGATTTGAAAGGCTGATTTCTTCAACTTCTTGCATTTCTTCTTCTCTCAAATATAATTTTGAGCATTCTAAAGTTTTTATCTGTATTTTTCAATTTTTCAGTAAATCATTGAATTACTAGCAACATGCGATTATTTACCTAGATCAATAATTATCTAAATCGACTTGTAATTGTTCATAATTAAAGAAATTAATTATAAGTTTTAGTGCGAAATTGTATTTGAGAGTGATGTAAAAAATTGATTCCATCAATTTTTACTTTTAAATACAATGTCGCACCATAACTTGTAATTAATTGCTTATATTAGAATTAATTGCGAGGCAGCATTCATTAACAGTGGATAGAGATATAAATATTACCGGTTAGATCGTAGCAACGGCGGCAGAGGCTGATCGCTCCACGCGAGCAATTGACTATGTAATTTCAATGAGTACGCTGCTTCCGTGTAATTATCACACTCCAGATGCAACTCACAGAGCTTGTTGACGTACCTAAACAAAATGATCCGAGTTTTATTGAATATTTCGAAATGAAATGCATGTTCGTTGTTTGGAAAATAAAACGTGATTTTGTCTTTACCTTATATACATCTCCTTTCGATTGATTTCCGAATAGAATTCTAGCAAATTGACAGTGCAGAGCATCCGGTGCTCCTGCGATTCGGCATGAATTATATCACGATATTGCAACAATCTCTCCATTAACTTCGCTACTGTGTCTACAAAGCGCAAACCAAGCTCACGCATTGTCGAATGATTTTCACATAAGTCTCCCATCACTTGGACCCAAAGAGATCGGAATTTCTCGTCACCTCGTCCACCTTCCACCTAAAATATCGATATTCCCGTAATCCAAACTTATTGGCCGTTCCACATCAACAATTAACAACTCAACAATTATTTTGTGACCTGAACAACGCAGAGAGCTATTATTCAATTCATGAGGATTGGAATTATTAATCATAGCCGCGAATAACCTGCCCAAACGTGAAGATTTCAATTTGCCACTGTGCCGATGTTTTTTTGCAGTTCGTAAACAGAGTGGAATTTCTGTGAGATTTTTAAGCAAAATCGAAATAGTCGATCGCGAAAAATATATTCCTAACTTCGTTTCGTCCGGAAATAAAGAATCGAAAAAATGTAGAATATAGGGAATACTTCAGAAAAAATCTGAAAAAATTTCTCGGTTTTTCTTGAAACGTGAAACTATAATTTTTTAAAAATTTGAATGATTTTTGGGTAATCGAAATATTGAGGTCACACGGATGGGATGGAATGGCTCTTTTCCAAGCTAATATCTTTTAAACTTTTTGTTGTATTTATAAAAACAACGCGATAAGTATGTTCAATTCGTGTTTTTTACAATGAGCATAATAATATGAAGAGTTGTCCACTAACATTTTTGTTTTAATTTCTGGTTGGTCTCACAATTGAACCCACTTTAGGTGACATACTTGAAAATACTCATTGCTAATTTTTCGGATTTATAAATCCAATATTACAGAAAATAGTGTATTTGTTTGAAGTCGATATGTCGTGAGAAATTCAAGATATAGAATAAAAATATTTCACGAATAAAGTTGTATTTTCCTGTGGACCTTTCGATATGTTTTTCAATAATTGTGTTAAACCGATAACATTGCTTTTTGTCTGAGAAAAAAATGTAGATATTTTTTTTTTTTTTCATTAAAAAAAACTCCTTCTATTGAGCTAAAAAATGTGCAGAAATTTTGTGTTTATGCAACATAAAAAAATCGGCAGATTGACACGGATTGTGGTTTCGATCAGTAACAAAAAAATTGTACCTAGCACATTTTTTGTAAGAATAAACTGAAAGAATATAGACATTAAATTTGTTTATCATCGCATAATATAAAAGTTCCAGATAAGAAGTTCGTGGGAAATCCGGTGTAGTTAGATGCCCTTGCTATCCTCCAAAAAAAGTCATTGTTCAAGGTTTAAGCGGCGAATATACGTTTTGAAATCTTAGACACTAAATAATCAATCCAATGTCATTCATAATTTTCTTACGAGTATGTCGAGTTGTGCGATCATCTCATTCTCGCACTCGATAAAATTGCCCTTGATGTGCGCAGGATCGCGTTTCGTGTCGCCGTAGCCCTCAACGATCCTCGAGCTATAAAATTCACACTGCATCATATCGAAGAATATAGGAATGGTAGCTTTTCTCAACTCTGTTTCGGGTATCAGAGTCATTTCGAGAATTGGACCAACAAGTCCCGGAACGAAGAGAATTTTGTGTTGGCCTAAATTGAACCACATGGAACGAATCTCAAAAGCGGTTTCTCTGTGAAAAAAAAAAATCGTTGTTCAGTCTTTCCTATTAGATAGAAAATGTGCCGATGAATTTATGGGAGCCGAATCAGCTAAAAACAGTCATAAGAAAAAAAATTCTGTAGATGATACCCTTCTTTTAAAGAATCATACATATAAACTTGACTATGTACATACCAAGAATTATGAGTAGTAGTAGTAAGTTTATTACCAATATTCATCGTCGAACAGTTATTTATACAGTGGTTAAACATACAATATTTACAAAAACATATATTGCCAATCGGCCACTGACCGAAGTCCTTCAGCCTCGATTTCGATCGTTGTTTCGATAATCATATAAAGTATAAAGGCGAGCATTATGATTTTGCAATTTTGTAACCACGTACAGTGCATGAAAATGGTGCTAAGTAAAAATTTAATTTTTCAACCCGTTACAGGTTTGCAGACCAAATCCGTGAACAATTTTTAGTTTGCGATCACTCACTCGATTTATCGAAGAGTGAATTCTCTATTCTGGTGCACTGTATGTCTCTAAAAAACTGCAAAATCACAATGATTGACATGTACTTGATGAGGTTTAAATATAAGAATTATTAAAAGAAGGGTATCGTGCTCACAAAGTTTTTTTTTTTTGTTTTTTTAGGTGACTCAGGCTCCTCAAGATGAATAATTTAATACCTTCGCATGTCATTGTATCGAGAAACTATTCGATTTCGCTTGGATGGACTGAACATATCCAATTGGAGCGCTGGCTGAGTCAAAAAAGCGATTGCGCAGTGAAAGAAATTCGACCACGCTTGTTGCTCGAAATCTTTGAAGAAATAGTCGCGTATAGTGCCCGAAAAAAATCGTAGACTTTTGAGAATTACGCTGTTCTGGAGCATAATCATCTCGCTCCAATCGGAAGGAAATACGCTTCTCGAAACCAAATCTTTGAAGACCAGGAGAATTTCCATGAGGAAATCGAGTAGATCGAACGGCGTCCCGAAGTGGTTTATATATATCTCGTAGTGATACTTCTCCATTTGTCTACAGATTCATTATTTTTTAATTAGAATTGTTTCGCTTGTCCACATAAACAAAGGATTATAGGAAATATTTTAATAAAATATTTACTAAAACATTTCCAAGCCATTTAAAAGGTCATTGTCATTATGAAGTTTCGAAAAATGGATTTATTGTTGCATTTGTTTCAAGTACGAATCTTCAAGAATATACCATACAATCTTGACAGCAGAATACGAATTATTGTATCTTCAAGTGCTTCGTATAGAGATGTATTGTATAGAGATATTTAGTTCGCGTAAATAAAGAAGAAGGATAATCCAACAAATTACATGTCTCTTAAATGACGATTATCATTTTTCGGTGGAAATTTTAGACTTTCACATTTCGCGACAATGTTTTTAAAAAAGATTGCGATAGTTACTTGATGATCCCCGTTTACTCGATTTTTTAAAATCAATTCTAGGTTCGACGGTAGCGATTTTTATCCAATTTTTCGGCTACCATATATGTATAACCTTTTCAGTAGCGTTAAATAATTATCAGTGAACGAAATTATACCTGAATATCGATAGCATAACAGACACCAAATTCCCAACGAGAGGATTCTCACGATCCATTGATATCACTGTTTGTATGACTGTTCGTAGAGCCGTCAGCATTATTTCTTTAACGTCGGACGTCGTCGATCCAATATCGTCTCTGAACGTGAGCTCAAGAATATCCGACAAGATTTTAACGCACAATTCTACCTACGATTACGAATAAACAAAAGATTCCTCTTAGTCGATTAATTGTAGATGTTATGTATTCTGATAGACTGACAATTGAACCTTTAATGGGAAAGTTTTTCTCAAATTAAAAACAAATTCTTAATAACGAAAGAATTGCACTTTTGATCGAGTGCATTTTTTAGTTTATGTGTGTCAATGCTTTTTTCCACGATAAAATCACAATTTAGGGTGTATACCTAATGAAATCTTATTCTTCGTAATATATTCATATTCACGTCAGGTTTGGCGATATTCGAATGATAATGTATTCAAAATACTTTTCCATTTGAATAACTATCAATAATTCTTAACGAAGACCCATAATCCGATTTGTAATAATAAATTCATTCAATTAATTCATTTTTATTCGCTTTTGTCGTAGTATACGAAGCTCTGTTTGTGAAAAAGTACGTTTATGACATTTGGCTTCCTCCAGAATCTTTGATTTGCGATTCGTTACTTTGTTTGTTCTTCAGTTTCTTTTTATCAATCATGTCTGATATTGCGAACAAACACTTTCTGGCACAGCTAGTTTTATAGCAGAGGCGAAAAAATATCATCAGTTGCTTTTGTATTGTTTGTTTTTATAAAATGATTTGAATAGTTGAAATCTAAAGTGACTTTCGCCGCTGCAGATCGCAATTTTGTTTCTCCGCTCAATCGATCAATCAAACGAATGTACGCCAAATTTAACCCTACACCTTGTTCAATAAAAACTCATATTTGTTTTAAATTTCAAGCCAGTATGTAAAAAAATGTAGGAGTTAAAGTGCGTTAACACATTTTTACAACAATTCAAAATAGCGCGAAATCGGAAAAGGCTCAATAGATTTTGCTTAAATTCAATACCGATTATCGGTTTATGATAGCCCAGCTTTGTACAAAATTTAAGCTCGATATCTAAAAAAATGGGGCAGTTACAGCGCAAACAGACATTTTTGAAAAATCGAAATGGCGTGAAAATTAAATGGCTGTACAGATTGTGGTCAAATTCAATACCGATCATTAGTTTGTGATAGTCTAACGACGTGAACAATTTTAATCCGATATGTCAATTGCCCGAAGAAGCGAAAAATATCATAATCATACAATGTTCGCACAATTACTCACATTTATTCAAAATGAAATGGAGTTTGAATGCAATTTTATTCGAATATTGCTCACCCCTGATTCATATTAAAAATACGGCAGGGAAAATCGATTTTTCACTAATCTAGCAAATATGTTACGGTGTCAATTACTGTTTAATGTATTTTATGCACATGCACCATCGCACATTATTTTACCTCTTCGGAATATCCACGATGTTGATTGAGACGGTGTCGATTTTCGCCGAGCAGCCTGGCTACCTTTGCCACGCTCTTTCCCGGCGTACTTGTCAGACCCTTTACACGCCATAAACCAAAACCAAAACCGTACAAAAGGAATAGAAAAAAAAACAAACCCTCTGTTAGTCGAGAGAAAAAAAACAGAACAAAATACTCGTTCTTCCAATCAATTATACTACTAAAGACATATCTTCTACGGTAATAAATTAACCATCTAATCCCATAACCATTTGAGAATTGCCTCAGCACATATAGCACATGAAACTTACTAATAGTGCGTAATTTGAAGATTTGATATAATTCGGTTAAAGTCATAACAACACGAATATTCATTGGGCCATTTCATACAGATTTAAACTGGATGTGATCCTCGACCTCTCGTATTTCGTCCACAATTTTTCTTACTGTTTCGAACCTTAAAAGTGCTTCAAATTTTTCCCAATTTTTTATTTATTTGAATTATTTACTATTTCTCAAAATGAAAATATTGTTCATACGTATTTGGAAATCTAAAAAAATCTGAAATAATTCTGAAGCACATACTAAGATTTTAAGCGGAAACCCTCGAAAAAAAAAAACAATTTTTTAACATTATGGTATGACATTCTACGATACGTAAACCGAAAGCAGTTCACGGTCAGCTGTGGTCATAAAATTTTCATATATATATATATATATATATATATATAAATGAAAATCTAATATATATATATATATATATTAGAGGTTTATTTGAAGTTCGCCCGAACTTTTCTGGCCTTTTTTTACTAAAAAAAAAAAAAATCAACGTTAAATAAAAAGTACGAAAACCACGAATTAAAAAGTTTCTTATTATTTTACTGAATTCTCATCTAAAAAATTGTGTTTTTGTAAAGAACAATCTATATATGATACGGGGAACATTGTATATCTACCGCGGGATTCCTTATAACTTTCTCAAGTTTTGAAATCCGGCCTAACAACATTTTTATTTGGAAAAATTATCACTAATCTAAATAAACAGAAATAACGAAAAACAACCGAGAAAAGAATCCGATTTTTTTTTTGGATTTCCGATAATAAAACAAATCGAGGACGAAATTCAAGTGAAACCGTTATGGAATGCCCCTTGCATTTACTTTCAACATAGTTTTACAAAAATGAATATTTTGAATATTATTTTGGGCGACATATGTAAGCAAAATTTTCAAATTTTCTAATATCCATTAATTTATTCTCAAGTTTTTAATCTACAAAGAATATAGTCTGAATTCATGCGTCGAATTACTCAGTGTTAAAATTTCATGATTCGTGATTTCTATACATGCCGCACCATCATTTATTAATCGCCAAACGAAAATCGAGACATGCGAAATTAGAATTAGTTGCAAACATGCCACTTGAAATAAATCGCTAGACTAACGATAGAAAAGAAAAAAATCAACAGAATTCGTCGGGTTTTCCCAATCAGAACGAATAATCGAGAAACGATAAGATATTGCGTTGCGCAGGAAGTTGACGGACACAGGAAGACGAAGAGAACGAGAGAATGAACGAAAGAGAGAAAGGGAAAGAAAGACTGATGATTAGACGAGACGTGAACTGGACGTGAACAATCCATTGAAAGATGCGTGGCAAGAGTATTTCAGGCTGCACGGCAAGCACATAATGTATGACGTCGCTTTTCATAGTTATTAAAATTGTAAGAATGACGGATTAATCGTCGAGAATTTTTATTATGATTTTTGAATGGTTTTAATGAAAACTCACCTCTTCCTTGGCTTCGAGAAGATCTCGCACTAGAATCGTTATCCTGGGCAAGAGAATCGCACGACAATCTGCGTTGAGAAATAATTGACTGTGAACGATATCGTTTACGGTCATCATCTTCTGTTTCGTCAATCTTCCGGATGGCAACGTCACCAACAGATCTGTTAAAATCGTGCTTAATTGTGTTCTACTGTAAACGCGAAGCAGGTGAGGAATCGTTGTTGGCAAATATTTCAAACATGCCCCTTGAACTAACAAAGTTCCATCCGTTTCGTGACTCATGAGTTCCACGATCGATTTTAACAACTCTGTGAGTGTTTCCGAAAATTCTTTTTCATCCTGATCGACCCTAAAAATTGATGAAATTTTTTTATGTAATATTCCCGCCCTTTGGTTTTTTGAAGAAAGAGCTTTGATTTCATGAAAACAACATTTCGAGTGTGTATGTATACTTCGAAGATTCAAACGCCGATAACTTAAGAATGGTTTTGGCTATCGAAGTGAAATTTGGGACACAAATGTAGCAACAGCAACGCTTTGATTGTTGCAATTTTGAAGAAAATGTATGCAAAAATGTACATCACATTGCATTACTAGGTGCACTAACTTCCGTGAAAATTCGTCCACTGCGGTAAATAGTTCTTTATGAAAGCAGGTGAATTTAATGTTGTTTGATATTCTATTTAGTTGCAAACGGTTAAGTGGCTTAGATTATATGGAATTTTGGATTTTTTTTTAAAGATGTTGTCGCATAAACCTAAAAAATATTAATTTTACGGATCCAAATTTTGTATTTAATCGTAACATTCAGTAATACTCTATGTGAAATTTTGACATAAAATTCAATTAGATATATAAAAATGTTTATATAACCAATTGAATGTAACAATCCCATAAATTCTATTCATTGAACAAGCTCGAATAATTCCTAACTTTTTTCAATTAATGCAACTACATATTTGGTGTCATGAATACAATTTTGCAACTTTTCCATTACTAACAAAACTCTGAAAATCGAACGAAACAATACACTAAAGTTAGCGAGTGATCGGTTAATTAATTTTTTACATGCTCTTTCTTGATTCACAAACTAAAGAGATCCCGAAACAATATTATTTTTGTAGTTTTCACGTTTAGAAAAATTATATTTTACCCTGACTATCCAGCAATGCAGAGCGTGTTAGAACTGTTTTGTATTTAGATAGCAGCAGTAAACTGACAAATCTCTTATCGCTGCTACGAACGCGTCGATTTTTCCCCCGATTTACAAACCAATAGTCACGTCTTCCGCTGTGATTTTTTTAAACTTTGTTTAAACATGGATGGTCTTTACTAGATCAATTATCCATCGATTCGAATGTATTAACAAACTCGAATTATTTGGCAAGATATAAGAAACAGGATTATACATAATTTAATAAAAAGTATTTTAATTTCTTTTGAAATTCGTTGTGAATAATTGCGAATAGAAAATATTGCTATTTAAGGTAAGTGAAAAATTTATCTGAATTCTACTAATGATTGTTGTATAATTACAAACTTTTACTATTATTACGTGGAAATTAAAGATATTTATTTGGGTTGAAAATGCTATTTCATTGAAATGGTGCCCAGCCCCGATTTACATCACGTTTTCTTCTACTTACTCAGCGATCTCAAATAGCAATCTCGATTCCACAACGAAACGCATGCAGTACTGTAGACTCTTCATAGTTTTGAGCAGTAAATCACGCTCTTGTCCGTCGTTAGTGCTCGCACTGTCGATCCTCTTTCTTAGCACAGCTATGAGTTTTTTGTAGGCAAGAGTCGCAGAGAAGCTCTCGGATATGTACAGATCGAGGACCGGCTGAAAGTGTTGATACTTGCGATCAGACACTAGGCCTATTATGTACAATATGCACTCGAAAACCGTGTCATCATAGTCTTCACTGTCGGATTTGCTCATGAGAATGTTAAACAATGCGTCGAGTACATCCTGCAAAAGTAAAGCATTTATTCATGAGCAAAGACTCGCTACAAATTTCATGTTATTTGAGGAAAAAAATAAGAAATGATCTTTTTGCACTCACTTGTAAAAATTTAACGACTTCCTCTCCGTCCACTTTCATCAAAGCAGCCAGAGATTCTTGCAGATCAGTCGGACTCGATGCCCAGTTCAAAAGTCCCAACAGATCGACGTTTTGCGTCAATTTTGTTGAACAAACATTTGTGGCGATCGAAAAACTGTCTTTGCTCGTTAGACTCAAGGGACCGAGAGTTGGCTTCTTTTCTGCGTTCAATTCAGCCTGAAAAATGTAGCAATTAGGAGGAATACAAAGAGAATGTTGATTTTAGGACTCCAATTTATTCGCGGTTCGGGTCATCGAACTGAACTTCGTGACAATAAAGCGTTGGATGTAGGCGATAAATTTTAACCGATCCATTTGTAAACATTTCTTTAATTTACATCGACGTGATACTCCAAAAACATTTTTATAAATCATCTGTTTAAAATTTAAAAAGGCCGACATAATTTTTTTCAAATTAAATTGGGAAAAAAACAATTTTTTTTGTCAATCAAAGAGACAACTAATTTTATTATTTGAAAAAAATAAAGCGGCTGTCTGTTTTGTTCAAATTCCTGGCCCATAAAATGATTTCAACAGAAAATTTTGTTTTGTCTAACATAATGTAAATAAAAAATTTCGGTAAAATAAACGCCATTTACCTTGAAATACGATACCTTATGTTTATTTTGCCATTAATATCGTTCGCCAAGAATAACGTAATTGAATTTGAACGTTTATTTTATAGACCATTAAAAGATGCATTTTTTCATTTCCTCATATTGTAGATAGAGTAAACCATTTTCGAGATATTAATATTTTAGTTAAAATAATGAAAGATTGAAAACAACATCCAACTTTTTTTTTTTTAAAATTCGAAGTTTGGTGCATCTGTTGGAATTATGGAATCCAATTTCTAGAAAAAATTTCAGATCTATCGTTTTTTGAGTGACCGATATTATATGGAATGCATCATATATGAAAAATCGATAAATGTTGTCTTTGAAACGAATTTTGCGATGTACTTAAAACTTTATTCCGGTCAAATTGGTCAAGTTCTGAAACATATTGCAACGTAACTAGACAGTCAATATCTCTCAAACTTTGAAATCGGGTGTATTAAGTATTCATTTGAATAATTTTAAAAAAACAGAAAGCCATAAGTTGGAAGTCAAATAATAGGCAACTCTCCTTAATAATGTAAGCTTATTCTATATTATTATCGATGAACTCACTATTACTAATGCTATCAAATTGAAAAAATATTCCGTCATAATTTAGACATAAGCGAAATAACTTACCAATTCGCTTCTCGTAGAGGGAAGTTTGAGGTATGAGATCTCGTTTTCCTCGTATTTTTTTTGGTCGAGCTTGTAGACCAACAATTCATGCTTCGTGTCTTGAAGAGTAGTTCCATTGCGCTGCATTAATCTCACGTAACTAAGGGCAAAAGGTTTTTCGGACTTGTCTTTCGCTTCGTTAGAGCTGCGATGCTTGAAAGTGAACTTTAAGTGTGCTTGTTTGAACTCTTCGATGGGAACGGCAATTTTAAATGTCTCGCACCATTGCGGCTTATCCTCGTGATAATAAATAACGCTGCGGTATTCGTCGATCGCCGAAGCGCCGCCGCCGTGCGTCATCACACCGGGAATCGGTAAACCGTGCTCGTTGCAAACTTTAACCTGAAATATTGAAAAATGACAAATCGGATTTTTAGCTGAATTGAATAATATTAGCGGATTACCAAAATTAGCGAAATTATTCGCCAAAAAAAGTGATAAGAAACAAAATTTTGTAGAGGATATGCTTTAAAAAAAAACTTTCATTCAACCATTATTAAGTATATACCAAGCTTTCCAATTCTTCAATTTTGTGCACAGATACATACACTACAAAATAGTGTGAGGTAAAAAGTAAAATTTTCAACTAATTTTCAACTATCTAACCAAAGCAGTGAACAAATTTTAGTGTTCAATATAATGTTTTATCTGTCGAAGAGTGAATTCGTCTGTGCATAGTATGAGTGTGGGAATTTTTATTTCAGGCCTTTGACACAAAGCTATGATTTTAAATGTGTAAAGAAAACTTTCTTTATTAAAGACTCAATAAATAATTGGTTATAGTAAATCCAATTTCACTTTATCTGAGATACACTTCAGCTGGAATGCACTCTTCCTCTGATGAAATAAGACCTTGAACACTCAAATTCGCTTGCAGGTTTCATCTGTAAGCTATAAGTTTAAATGTCACTTTTTCCTTACACTATTTTGCACTTTATATCTTTACAAAATTGCGAATTATAGTAGCTGATATGTACTTAGGGATATTTAAATGTAAGATTTTTTTGAAGGGTCTACAGAATGTTTTTCATATGATTTTTTTTCGGTTACTCGGTCGCTTTGATGAATTGTAGGCAGAAAAAAATTTTGCAACGCTTACCGTAACTTCGACATTTTTGTCAGTGGATTTGGAGCCTTTACTGAATTCACCGCATATCAACGTCAAGTATAAATCGTTTCGCACATCGCCAGGTAAAATAACTTCAGGAAAACCCATTTTTCTAGCTATAGCAACACTACCCAGCACTAAATGAGGATTTTCCTCTCGTACCTGAAGGAAATTAAATATCGGATTAAATTGGGGGACAGAAATGAAGTGATTGAAATTAGAAGTAAATACGCACTTGTTTTGTGTCCCCTCGAAGCAATTTCAAGCTTGCCCACAAACCCTGACCTCCCGCTATGCTTCCGCTATTTGCCGCGTTATTTTTCTGTATACTCGCTTCCTTTTGCGCTAGAATTCTTCGCAGTGTACCATCCAAACTTTCTTTCTCACAACATCTGCAACGAAGACCACAAACAGAACGTGTTCTCCGCAAATGGATAACATAAATTTCATCGATGCTCTCGAGAATCGAGAAAAGCACGATAGAATGTTTTGAGGATACATCATAACATACATTTCAAGAAATGAAGACATTTTTTGGTCCTTCAAGATCGTCCTAACTACAGATTCGTCAAACGTGAGTTTAAGAACAAACCTCGAACACCTCTCGAAAGATAAAAATCGAAAAAAATCAGGCACATTGAAAGAGCTGAAAAGTGTGATTTTGCATAACGGTGATTCCAAAATGTTACTGACAAATTGATAGAGGACAAATTGTCCATCAAATTACCCGGCGTACTAACGTTTTTTTTCCAACTGAGAATAATTTTTCAATTGAATACGTATAAACACGAATAGTAATAATTATCTAATTTTTTAAAATTGCGTTTCTTGAAATGTTTGATCTACATTTGCGAATCTGCTTGATCAATTGTCCGGACCGGAAGTCGAAATTCGCGAGTTCCCAAACATAAAAAAAATCGTTTACTTCATTTTCAAAAATTGGACAAGATTCCGAAAAAGTCGCATGTAATTAAAGAAGTCTTTCAACCATTTTGATTTCATGAAAAAGTTCGTTCGTCGGATTTTTTGTTGAATAATTTTTTCATCTATTTGTTAATAACATTTTCAGATGATTATTATACGAAATCAGTCTTTTGAGCATCTTGAATATGCTTGATAGAGAAATGGTCAACATTTTTGCCAAAAGTACCTTATGGGCACTAGAGAGGTTTATAAATAAAAAAATTGGCTGATATTCAATTGTTTTTGATAAAGCTAAGAAAAATTCAAATATTTCTTAGGAATACTCAATGTAAAACTCTACAATAAGGAATCCTTCAAAAGTGGTTTTTAAATCGATAGTTTTGAGTTTAAACTGACGAAACAAATATCATTGGTAGCAACTGGTTTTACCACAATATCTCCTACCGATATTAACTTGAAATTATAACAAATATCGTAAGATAATTGAGCGATTCTGCAAAAAAGTAGCCGTCAAAATGTTTATTCCTTCAAAATTCGCTTAAAACATCGGATTTTGTTATTGCAAAAACTTCACCAAAATTTCAATACGATAAAATAGAAATCTGATGATATTAAAATTTTTTTATTTTTCATTCAACCAAATCTATCTTGAGGCAGTTTCATCATATACACATTTATGAAAAGTGGAAATGTGTCGAATATTATCAAAAAAATGAATGTAGATTCATACGGGATATTGTAGCTCAAATCAACATAAATGTTTCGAAAAAATTATCAAAAATTTTTTTTACGAAAGGCAACTCTACTTTTTCGAATAAATTTTCTCAAGTTCTGTATATGAATAACGAATTTTGAATATTTTTTTTGCAATGGGTTTCGAAAATGCTGACTATTTTTAAGACCGTAAACAAAATTATGTTATGTAAATTAAGTGATTGAATTTGTTGTCTACTTTAAGCAGAATTTCTTCAACCCAGATTACCCTTCGTTTTGGCTAGTTTTCCTTCGAAAATATGAACAATTATTCTAGATTGATACTCGATTGACCTGACTGAAAAATTTACTGAAACCTAAAAAAAAAAAAAAATCCGAAAACCGTATATCGGTATGTAAAAATGACCTACTGTAAAAATGGAATGAAATGATGATGCTCGACATCGCCCTCCAACTTCCCAGTTATGTAGAGTGTGATATCCATGGCTGCAACGCCAAAAGGTCGACGCATATTGTCGAGGCTTTTGACTTTTTGATTGCTTGGTACGATGCTGGATCTTCGGTGATCGATTTCTTTGGCTTCCATTCCACCGACGCGAATTACATAGCATACGAGATAAACTTTGTCTCTAGAGAGATCGCGTGAGCCGAGATCGGTGAAAAGAACTCTCAGGTTGTGAAGTTGATCAATATCACGAGCGAGGCCCTCTTTGCTCCAGGAAACGACGTAATTTTCCGTTATTGCTTTCATTTCTCGTCCGTCATAGAGCGTCAAAAGTAATTCCACGTCTTCGGCCATTTTACAGACAAAATTTCTAACGCTTACGAAAAAAATGTGCGAGTAAACTGGAACCTGCGGTTTCGAAGGTTTCTTCTTTGTATCCGTTGTCGCTTTTCGTATCATCTCGGCCGCCGTCTCGTGGTGGTAATACAATTGCATCGTACTCGTTTTCGAGGGATTTAGCACGTTTCCGTGCTCATCACGAACAACCATATCCAGACCCAACAATTGATTTCCTGTATCTATTCGCGCCGTTGCCAAACGCTTCATGTCCTTCAACTCGTCCACTGTCAGGGTACCACTTAAAATTTTGCTCCTGTAGCATATTAGCTCCAGTATTTGCTGCTGTATCGTTGCAAAATGCTCCGAATTTGTCTAGAAAAGATGTGAAAAATTACAGTCGGAATATCTTGTCTATAAATACATTCATCTATTTTGTTCCAACTTACTCATTAATGACATTACGTTTTTTCAAATCTAGCATATATTTGTCTAAAGGAATGTAAAATTTAAATTTTGCTCAATAAGAATAAGATATTGTTTTAACAACATATCATCTAAGATATGCAATCAGAAAAAAATGGTCTATCTTTATTCTTTACACATTGTCAATCACATATTTTTTTTAATTTATTACATTTTCTTGTTATATTGTTAAATTTGTATTTTTTCTGTCTACTCTAGTTATTTGTAAAAATGGACAGTGAAATCAAAAAGTGTATCTTTAATAAACTTTATCATTATTAGAGAATAAATAAATATGAAAATTTGATTTATTGAATTTATTTCTTTTCTATTCTAATTCTATTTGTTAGTATGGGAAAAGCTTAAATGTAATCAGAATTTTGGTAATTTATTTGGCAAGATTTGATTGGAAGTAGATCATGTATGGATAATACATACAACATATAGGTGTTTCCAATGATGACCCCATTCTCTCAATACACTGGTAATTTCATGCATGAGGGCTTCCATGTTCATTGATTGGGTCATAATGTGTACATAGGACTTGGGGAATATACCCCATGTCCCCTTGTACTTGCTGCATCCGTAGTACCAATCTTCGCATTCTTTTAATATCTGGACAACATCCCCGACCATGAAGTGTAATCTGTGTGGCCCCTCTTGCCCAAAATTGTGGATAGCTTTTTGTGAAAAAAATAAATATGTTATGATTTCTAACATTTTATCACATTTATTTAGTACTTGTTTCCATTAATAAATTGATCAAATTAATACCAATAACAATAAGTTTCCTACACGTGAAAATGCATGTGCAAAAATATTATAATTGGAACATAACTTTTTGCTCAAAAATATATTTATGGTGCAAATTTTTCATTTGGAAATTTCTAAATTATACTTAAAAATAAACAGGAGAAGGATTTTCAACGATTATATGGTTTTAATCATTTTTGCTTCATTTATATATCTATCAGTCTTCTTTTTTACCCCTGAATAGTTATATTTTAATAACGAGTTGCTAACACTTGATTTAAAACTTTCTAAAGAAAAGCCAAAGAACCATACATTTTGAATCTACTATATTGAATTGCATATGGATATGTACACTTTTTTATTTTATAGAAAATGAAAATGATAATAACAGGATGACTAGTAGCTCCCAAGTATAATTACCATATAGATTATGATAATTATATCCATATTTTTATGTATTTTATGCCAATCAGTAGATGTTCTTAACTTTTTACTTGCCGATCAGACAAAGTTTATTTTAATGCATGTAGTAAACTTAATAGGTTAAGGACACTCTGTACATGACTAATCGTCATTAGAGATGTATTCCTATTGCCCAATAATTTTCAAAGAAACAATTGTTAATTCATATGTTGTACTTTTGTGAAAATTAGAAAAAAAACATTGCTCAATTTCAATAAGAAAAATAAGATAAAAGTATAACATCCCAATCTGCAGTCGTATAATCCCATAGAAGTTGGCTGATTTTTAAATTATTTTTCTAATTGTTTGCTTTCTCATAGAGAAAGCTTTGTTTTTATGGAAAATAAAAAATTCCGAGATTTTTATGTCAGATGATTCAGAATACTCCAAAATGTCTAGAAAAGTGGTTTAGAAAAATTGTTCAGATGTATGTATGGGTGTGAGATGAAAAGCCAACAATTTATTCAACTGTAATTTTTGAATTATCTAACAAAATCAGCTCAAATTGAAGCAACGTGTACAGTACTGGCTAATCTTTCATTGGTATAAATTCAGGAAAAAAAAATTGACAAATTTTATTTAAAAAAAAAAATTTTAATTTTGAAAAAAGTACATAATCGCTTTAACTCAAAC
This sequence comes from Tromatobia lineatoria, assembly GCA_949699805.1. Classification (NCBI taxonomy): domain Eukaryota; kingdom Metazoa; phylum Arthropoda; class Insecta; order Hymenoptera; family Ichneumonidae; genus Tromatobia; species Tromatobia lineatoria. The sequence goes on along the minus strand of OX453047.1, from coordinate 9,263,329 downwards.
AAATTTTTAGCTATCGGGCTGAAACTTTGTATTAAGGTGGTAGAAATTGATGCAACCTTTAATATTTAATTTGGACCAAATCTGCAAAGCGGTATGGCTTTTATGACATTTTGAATTCTCAGAAAATCTCAATTTTCTTTAATTCAGATAAATGTTTAACAAATAGACAAATTTTGCACTGAAACAATAACACTCAGCTCTGCTACATACTTAATTTGGCGATGAACTGTACAGTGGTTCCAATTTGACGTTTATTTGAATTTTTTTTTAAACTTACTGCTGTCTCTTTGGATTTTATAAATCATCAGAACACAATAATAAAATTTTAAAAACCATGCAAAGTATAACTTCACCCATTGCTTTATTATTCTATTATTAGAATATGATAAACCAGTTGTTCTGTCTGACTGTTAATTTACATAGAGATTCTTGGTGCAAATAAATGAATCCCACGCAATGTCAATGATCTTATTGACGATAAGAATGCAAAGTAGAACCTTGCACAGTGCTTTATCATAATTTTTTATTTTTCCAAAGCTTCCTCTACGAAGTAGCCAAAATCAATTAATATACTTCCTCAAAGGTAACTTTGTAAAATTAAAAAAATAGTGGGGAAGCAATATGCAAGGTCCTTCTTTTTTATTATTCATGATTCATTTATTCATCCTTTTTGCTGAAGCTGTTAACTATGACAGGCCGTTGTCCTAGGATCTTCAGCCAAAGTAATTTTACATGTTTATTCACAATATAATGTACAATAACCATTAAGATTATGAGATAGTAACGTTTTTTTAAAAATGATTATGAAGAATAAAATAAAAATGATACTTTGTAAACATAAAGACGACGAGGAGTGCATAAATCATGATAAATAAACCAAAACAGAAAAACCAGACTAAAAAAAACCATCATGGAGTTTCATTTAGTTTGTTTAATCCTCTTTGTTATTTATCTTTAGTAAGTCGTTTATTCATATTTATTTAAGATATTTATAATAACGGTTATGTCTTGTAGTGCATCTAGAAAATTATAACGTCATTTTATTTTTTTAAATTCCACGTTCTTTCGAAAAGTTCTTTTCGAAATTACAGAACTTCTCAGTTAAAAATTCAACATAAATTGGATTTGCAGGTTAAAGCTTGGTTCCAAGTCCTGTCATTTCACACAGTTAACGGTTAACCATGATTCAAGAATTCTCTAAAGTAAGCGACTTATGAATTGTCTGGAATGCGCTTTGGCGAAGGACGTAATAAATGATCTAATGCGTAAGCGATCAATTGACGGAATTAACATTCCTGTCAATGCCGTATGAGCAATTTGAAAAAAGTACTAGGACGAGGAATCGGATGAAGGATTTACGATAGTTTAAACAATCGTTCGACTGTCATTTGTCATGGAAAACAAATGACAGTGAAAAAAGTAAACAGCTGATGGGATTTGTAAATCGTGGCAATTATCGAAATTGAATAATGTGGGCGCGGGGGCACCACCCAGGATGCGGGAATCTCTGTGGTATAGGATTACCACTATAACGCTTATAGTAACTATATAACCAAGCACGATACAATAAACTCGGGACTCACCCACGGCTAGACGTTCCTCGACAATCTTCCATGTCGTTGTCATTATCGCGAAGCACACGCGCGACTAACATATATATTATTAAAATAAATTAATAATAAAGCTTATGTACACTAGTAACATGACCAAAGCGCAGATTTTAACTGCGTGTCCTCCGCGAGAGTGGAGAAAAAAAATAATATTTGTTGTTTTATCTCGACATCTAACAAGCGTATCCCGAAACAGGATGCTCTTTCTCGCTTTGCCATAGGCGCAGTGAACGAGGGACTGCGTGGAAATGCATGAAAAACTGCGCGAAGGCGTTTCCTACGCGCACGTTCATAGGCGCGCATTTCACGTGCCGCTACTATATTTATTATTCAATCTTTTACTCCCGATGACTAAACTCTCGAAACTGGCGATCGCTGTAATTGACACAGCTGTGATTCATTTTATGTGCTCCATTCGATCATTTTTGTCGGATATTTATTCGCTTTGTATCTGCAGAGCTGAAAACATGTTCTTTGATAACATTCAATACCCAATAGTTTATGATGACATAATATGTCTGGATAACTAATACATGTGGAATATTTCGGTTTTTCTTTTCGCTTTGTATTTTCAGAGCTGAAGACATGTTACGAAATTTTCGTTGACGAAAATCTTATTTAGTAGTTGGTTTTCTTTGTTGAGGGTTTGAATGTCGAAAATAATTGTTCGTTATCAATAAGAAAAACGAGTATTCGTTCTCGCTGCATTGTGTGTGTGAGAGAGACGAGTAAATGTATCGTTTTAAGGCCTTACATGCGTCTAATGGTACCAAAAACGCACCAAAAGAAAAACGGTTCTTAGGAGGGATAGAAATAGAAATTGATTTAAAAAATTCTTACATATTGTTAATTACTGTGTTAACTTTGTAAAAAAATTTATTTCAATTTTTTTTTTTTCAAAAATTACAGCATGAAAAATCACGTTTTTTGAAGCAGTGTACAAAAAAAGTTGCTTCACGGTCGGCACCATTTCTTCTTCAAATGTTAACAGATCTGCAAAATGTAAAAAAAATATTGTAAAATAAGGTTCTAGTTATAGTCTGTCGAGTCGGATTTTTGAAATTCGAGAAATTCAAGAATTTACGGTAGTTTAAAAAAAATTATAATTTTGTGTCAAAAATGTCACACTTTAATTGTGTTTATAAAATTTTCTAATTACAATATCAAGAATCCGGCTTGACCGACTATAGAAAAAACAATTGCGAATATTAAAGCAATTGCGAGCAAAAGTAGTTTCGAGAAAAACGCGTTTAAAAGTGAAGCGTGGAAGCGCGTGATCTGTTTTCAAGATGATTTTTTTGTAATTAAATTTAGAAAAACGGTTCAATGTGAAGTGTCAATATTTTACGGTTACACTGAGAGAAAAGCATGTAGTTGATTCAACGATTTTACATGATAAACAGCATACAGTGAGCTTGCAATGTTTTATAGTTGAAGTGATGATAATATGGTTCAATAAACGATACTTGCAAGCAAACGATACCTGCAAAATGAATGAACCGGAGAAAATATGCAGCTGACAATAAGCAAAAAAAAACAAAAATAATTTGTTTTTCCAGGCATAAAAAAAAGATTTAAAAAACCACGAATAGATAATCGAAAAATAAACAAATGTATTAAAATTGAATGAATTGAACGAACTGGTCCAAAGATACAGCTGAAGAAGCAAAAAAATTACAGAAATTGGTGCTAATGTTACAGAATCACCGAAAAAAAATGATAAAATTGCTTCGAGACAATAAAACAAATGAACTAATATGTCTTAAATTAAATTTATTGAAGCAACTGGTGAAAAGGTACAACTGACATCAAGCAAAAAGTAACAAAAATGAGACCTACTTCTGCAAAACCATTTTTTAAACTAAAAATATGACATTCAGATAAATGCGTAATGAACAAATCTGCCTTTGCAATATACGAATTCACCACAGGGTTAAAAAGTTATAGCTGACACAAGTTCAAATTTTGCAGATGCAGACATTTTCAGGGTCATGAAGTTTAATTGACGAGCTTATGAATAAAAACTTCGAGTCTGTTGACAGTGAATAGTTCGAACATTTCACGGATACTGCGCAGTGACGGCTGTTGATTGCGCGCATTATGTTTGTTGCGCCGTCGCATCGTCGCGGCGTGCGTTCAACATCGTAACGTTGCCGCAACGATGGCGGACCAAGCGGCGAGACAGCTTCAATACGAATATAAAGCCGTGAGTATTAATCAACATTTAATGAACCAACACCGCATAAATTTAGTTAACGGTTATTTACATCGATAAAACGAAAAATTATCCCCTGATAATTCAAAACAACGGCGGCAAACGAATAGGTTTAAAGCATTATAGGTTATGTTTGTTTAATCGTCACAAGAACGCTCCATAACAAAATTGAATTGTTTTCCGTAACATTCATGTTAATCGCATGTTTTGTATTTTTTGTCATTTGCAGAATTCTAATCTCGTTTTACAAGCTGACGTTCGATTGATCGAAAGACGCAGTCGCGATGAAGCCACCGGTGAGGTCATGTCCCTTGTTGGGAAACTCGATGGCACCAGAATGGGCGATAGGTCACAACGTTCTTTACCCGCGAAACGCGAGGAACGCAAAGTCAAGTAAGTACACAAAAAAATGTTTCTGCTTTATCATGTTTTTTTTAGATTAGAAATTGGAAGGATTTTGTTGAAAGTGTTCAATCTTACATGCTTACGTTATCATATTTTCTCAAGATCGGTTCACCTTCATTTTCATTAAATTTGATAGATGAAAATGTGATAATCATTCTTGATATCTTGGTACTTGATCGAATTTAATATACCATCAAACAGCTTAGATCAGACTGATCTATCGCTATTAACGATTGATACAAATTTGATTATTAAAAACCTGTAAATATGTCCCATTACTAATTACAATGAGACAGCTTTATTTTCAACTTCATTCTTGCAAATTTGACTTTCAAAAATGTGCAAAAACCATTTGCGACATCTTAGTAGTTTATTGACCTGATTATATTGTCAATGGTTTCTTTAAAAATAGTCAATTTGTAAAATATCTTTTAAGAACAACGATGTACTTTTACTTTGAAAAAAATGAGAATAATATGACCCATTGAAAAATGGAGTAAACTTAGTCACTTCTCGGTAAATAAGTTACCCAGTTTTTCTTACACTAAGGAACGTTATAATTCAGGTTCACCTTAATTTTTATTAGTTTCCCTTTAGAAATCGTGCTGAAACAGTATTTTAAGTTCTACTTTTATTGATCTGACTGTATTGTCAATACCTAGTTGACAAATTGATATTTGTATTGAGTTTGTGTGTATTTTTCAATTACGCAGGCGACAAAAGCGAGACGAAGCACAGTACGATTTCACCCGGATGAGAGGTGCGACACTTTTATCCGAAGGTGTGGACGAAATGGTCGGTATAGTTTACCGGCCAAAGACACAGGAAACACGTCAGACTTACGAAGTTCTTTTGAGCTTCATTCAGGAGGCGTTGAGTGATCAACCGCGCGACATTCTTTGCGGCGCGGCGGACGAAGTTCTCGCCGTTCTAAAAAACGACAGACTCAAAGAAAAGGAGAAGAAACGAGAGACTGAGATGCTGTTGGGAACATTGGCCGACGAGAGGTTCGCTCTGCTTGTAAATCTGGGCAAGAAAATAACCGATTTCGGTAGCGAGGAAAAAACTACAAACAATGAAGAAAATATTGATGAAGCGTATGGAATTAATGTGCAGTTTGAGGAAAGCAGCGAGGAGGACGATGAAGACGCGTACGGCGAGGTTCGCGAAAACGAAGAAGAAGCTGAAGAGGGCGAAGAAGCCAATGACGATCGCGCTATTCACGCGGAAAATTTGGGCGGCGCTGAAGAGATGAAAAAAGAAAAAGCACTTCATCCTCTGGATATCGATGCCTATTGGCTACAAAGGCGGCTTAGCAGAATCTACGATGATGCTATGGTGTCTCAGGTAAATTGATTTAACTTTTAAATGGTTAATTAAAATTAACAATTTGCGGGAAAGTGATATTGTCGGAGTTAGAAAATCCAAATTTACATATTATGTACATTCGTATTAAATCGGTGAAAATCAACGAATTAGTCAAAAAACCGTTTTCTTTAGCGCGTTCCGCCACTTTAATTACAATTCTGTTTTTATTTTTGAACAACTGAACATTTTTCGCATAACATACGTAAATTTCAGCGTGCGATCCGAATGACATATAGTATTTTTATAGCCGGAAGCGAAAACAGCTCAAATTAGATTTTGCATTAAATCACATAGTTATCTATAGTTTTTTTTCTCTTTTATAGCTTAGTATAATTACTTGTCTATCATTTTCAGGCTGTATTCAAACGTACGAATAAAAATTTCGTCAAATATAATTGTTTATGACCCTAGAAAACGTTAATAAGTTTAGATCCCACTCTAAAATTTACATATGTTATGTGAAAAATTCTCAGTTCTTCGAAATAAAAGAAGAATTGAACTTAAAGTGGTGGAAAGACCCAAAAAACGGGTTTTTAAAAACTTTTTTCTTGATTTTTACTGCTTTAACAAATTTGGAAGTCAACGACTCGAATATAGCTTTCGAGAAATGAATTACTTACAATGAAACGGATTCACGTTTAACAAAACCTAAGATCACCTATGAATTTTTTCTATTTAACAAATTATTTTGAACCTTCAAAAATTTGTTTTTTTTCCATGATTTCTTCAAAATAATCTCTTTGTTAATTGTCTTAAAGCTATGACTCCTACAGATGTGCAATCGAGTTTGATTACTGCCTAGACAGGAAAACGATTAATTCGTAACCGGCGGGCGTAGTCAGAACCGTGCTGCACAGGCATACTCGTCATTGGTTATAAATACGCAATTTTTCGCGTTAATTCTGCAACCGCGAATGTGGTTTTCTCAAAATTAAATCGGTACAAAAGTAGTGGCAAAAATAATTTCACCTATAGCATAAAATTCACCATGGAATTTTGTTTCTTTTTAATACTTGGCGTGGCGACGCTATCGCGTCTCTTGATTATTTACTCACCCTCACGGCGACTACTTTAGTACATGTGCTTAACCGTTCTCATTTAATTTGATAATTTATGAAAATAAAAATGAATTTGTTGTAATATTTAAACGTGTTACAGGCTCGCGCTGCCGAGGTTTTGTCTGTTTTAAAAGACGCGGGTGACGACCGCGATTGCGAAAATCAATTGGTCATCCTCTTGGGTTACGATTGCTTCGATTTCATAAAGCAATTGAAAAAATACCGTCACATGATCGCCTATTGCACGATGCTGGCGTCTTCGCAGTCAGAATCGGATCGTCAGAAGATCCGTAACAAAATGAACGACGATCCGGCACTCGCAAAGATTTTGCGACAACTAGACACAGGAAAGGGGGAAGACGATGCTGATGAAACTATGGAAGCCAGAGCGCAGAGAAAGCGTCGGGAGGAAAACGAAGACACCGGCGGTCCTGGAGGTCAAGTTCAGGGTACAAGAAATCTAATCGATCTTGAAGATATCACTTTCGCCCAAGGCAGTCATTTCATGGCAAACAAACGTTGTCAATTGCCTGATGGAAGTTTCAGGAAGCAGCGTAAAGGGTGAGTTAAAACGCAAAGTTAGGAAAACACTTCTTTTAGAATATTGTCTATAAAGTCTATACGAATTGCATAACGCGTTTTTTGAATTTAATATACTTTGAAACAAAAAACCTAACATTTTCTATACAGTATATTACTTCTATAAAGAAACTTTAAGCAGCGTAAATGCGATAGATGTAATGCTACTGAATTAAAGTAGTTGAGCAGTTACCGGCTGAAGTCCAGCGAAAGACTACAAAGTATTTTTCAGTACTTTATAAAATGCGAACAACATGTTAAAAAAGTATTCCCGTTGCTAAAGAACACGCGGAGTCTCTAATTTCAACATAGTATGAATTATATTTAGCCAACAATAAATAAATTACGTTGGGTGACGTTCACTATTTAACTTTTTCCCCACGTGGTACCGCCTTATGAAATCTTGACGTCGAATATCAATACAGTCATAAGAATCACCATATCTGGACAAATTTCCGGCTCAGACGTGGAGATTATTACATACATTTTAATGAAAAATATATTTTCGGCCCGAGATCTGGTTGAAACCTGGTTTTTAGTCTTATGATAATTCGCCGTAAAGCTGGTTGAGACGTTGCAACAGTGTATATTTCAATGAGTGGTACTACTGACTGTGACGTATCGTAGTTAGCGGTTTTCACAGAGCGGTCGATTAAAAAATTCTTGCCGAGGGAAATTGAGGTTAAAGGTGGAACAACTGAGAGAAAAAAAGTAATTTATTTTAAAAAGTCGACCTCAAAACAAAGTAAGCGAGGTTTCACAAATGAAAATGTTTCTTTTCTCATCTTTTTGTCTTTATCTGTTTCCTCTTGCTTTCTTTTTCTATTTGCATTCTGCTTTACCTTTTACAAACTTTTTCACTTCTCATAAACTTCTCTTTTTCTTAGTTCGTTCACTCCCTGAAAAGTCAAAACCAAACTCATCTATCAAAACTCATCATGCATAATGATAATAGTCTTAGATAATATAATTTTTTTATTTCCACCGTTTTTGCCACAATACTTAATTCAAAAAACGTCGAAATATGATTTATTACACTTACTATATACGGTTCATCCCATTTTTTAAAATTAATTAAATAAAGAAAATCTTACACTTTCCATCCCATGTTAACAAACATAGGATGAAGTTAGTTGCGGTTTACTGCTCAACGACCTTAATGTATAAGCCAATCCATAAAACGCGTGAGGCTAATTTTTCGTGACATGAAGTAATGTTTCGTTCGCATCTCCTTGTAAAATTACGCAAAGCCTGAATCCTCCTATCATCGAAAATTCAAAACCATTTAAACACAAAAATTGTCTTAACTTTGTTGATCTACTTATATTTATTTATTTTTTTCCCCTCTAAAATCTCCAAAAATCAGATTCTTCCCAAGAAAATCGTTTTAAAAAAATGGCATGTAAATTAAAATGATATGAAATCATATTCAAAAACAGAATTCAATAAAATCCAATTAACAGTTACAAATTTATCGTGTTCACAGATACGAAGAAGTGCACGTGCCAGCGTTGAAACCAAAGCCATTCGCAGACAACGAGAAGCTGTATCCGATCGATCAGCTCTGTAAATACGTCCAGCCAGCGTTCGAGGGTTTCAAGACGTTAAACAGAATCCAGAGTCGTTTGCATCAGGCGGCATTGGAGAGTGACGAGAATCTTTTGTTATGCGCGCCGACAGGAGCAGGTAAAACGAACGTGGCGCTTCTGTGCATGATGCGCGAAATAGGCAAGCACATAAACGCCGACGGTACGATAAACGCCGACGAATTCAAGATAATTTACGTCGCGCCAATGCGATCACTCGTACAAGAGATGGTGGGAAACTTTGGCAAACGTTTAGCCGGTTACAATCTAACAGTATCCGAATTAACAGGCGATCATCAATTAACGCGAGAGCAAATAGCCGCGACACAGATAATCGTCTGCACCCCCGAAAAATGGGACATAATAACACGAAAAGGCGGTGAAAAAACTTTCACATCTCTCGTGCGTTTGATAATCATCGACGAGATTCATCTTCTCCACGACGAACGAGGTCCAGTTCTCGAAGCTCTTGTCGCCCGAACGATAAGAAACATAGAAACGACTCAAGAAGACGTTCGTTTAGTCGGCCTTTCCGCCACCCTTCCAAATTATCAGGACGTCGCGGCTTTTCTCCGAATCAAACCTCAAACCGGTCTTTTTTACTTCGACAACAGTTTTCGTCCCGTCGCTCTCGAGCAACAATATATCGGCGTAACAGAGAAGAAAGCGCTCAAACGTTTCCAAGTAATGAACGAAATTGTCTACGAAAAAACGATGGAACACGCGGGTCGTAATCAAGTCCTTGTTTTCGTTCATTCCCGTAAAGAAACCGGAAAAACTGCGAGAGCGATAAGAGATATGTGTTTGGAAAAAGATACGTTAGGCCAATTTCTGCGCGAAGGTTCTGCCTCGATGGAAGTTCTCAGAACAGAAGCGGAGCAGGTTAAAAATCAGGAATTGAAGGATTTGTTGCCCTACGGTTTCGCTATTCATCACGCGGGAATGACGAGAGTCGATCGTACTTTAGTAGAAGATTTATTCGCGGATCGTCACATACAAGTGCTAGTTTCCACTGCGACACTCGCTTGGGGAGTAAATTTACCGGCTCATACGGTAATAATCAAAGGAACGCAGGTTTACAACCCGGAAAAGGGTAGATGGGTTGAATTGGGCGCTCTCGACGTTTTGCAGATGTTAGGACGTGCCGGTCGACCTCAATACGACACAAAAGGCGAGGGAATTCTCATAACGAATCACAGCGAACTTCAGTATTATTTGTCTCTGTTAAATCAACAGCTGCCGATTGAATCGCAACTGGTCAGCAAAATGCCGGACATGCTCAACGCGGAGATTGTCCTCGGAACGATACAAAATATTCGCGACGCTGTTACTTGGCTCGGTTACACATATTTGTACATAAGAATGATTCGATGTCCAAATCTCTACGGTATTTCTCACGATAAATTGAAGGAGGATCCCCTTTTGGAGCTTCATCGAGCGGATTTGGTTCATTCTGCTGCCGCTAGTCTCGATCGTAGCGGTCTCATCAAGTACGACAGAAAATCCGGTAATTTTCAAGCTACTGAACTGGGAAGAATAGCTTCGCATTATTACTGCACTCACGAGACTATGGCGACTTACAATCAGTTGCTAAAGCGAACTCTCAGCGAAATTGAATTATTCCGCGTGTTTTCTCTGTCCGGCGAGTTTAAACATATTAATGTTCGCGAAGAGGAAAAGCTGGAGTTGCAAAAATTGATGGAAAGGGTGCCGATCCCTATAAAAGAGAGTATAGAAGAGCCGAGCGCCAAAGTAAACGTTTTACTGCAGGCATACATATCGCAATTGAAGCTAGACGGTTTTGCCTTAATGTCCGACATGGTTTTCGTTACACAATCGGCGTCGCGTCTTATGCGCGCTATTTACGAAATCGTTCTTTTCCGCGGTTGGGCCGCGCTCGCTGATAAAGCTCTTTCGCTCTGCAAGATGATAGATCGTCGCATGTGGCAGTCAATGTCTCCTCTTCGACAATTTCACAAAATGCCCGAAGAGATTGTTAAGAAAATTGAGAAAAAGAATTTTCCGTGGGAGCGACTTTACGATCTCGGGCCTAACGAGATTGGTGAATTGATAAGAGTACCGAAACTTGGTAAAACGATTCACAAGTACATACATCAATTTCCCAAGCTCGAATTATCGACGCATATACAACCGATCACGCGTTCTACTCTTCGAGTGGAACTTACGATAACGCCTGATTTTCAGTGGGATGAAAAAGTCCACGGAGCTTCTGAAGCTTTCTGGATTTTGGTTGAAGACGTGGACAGCGAAGTGGTTCTTCATCACGAATATTTCCTCTTGAAAGCGAAATATTCCAGTGACGAGCATCTGATCAAATTCTTCGTTCCCGTTTTCGAGCCTCTTCCTCCTCAATACTTTCTGCGCGTCGTTTCCGATCGTTGGATCGGCGCGGAGACTCAACTACCGGTTTCCTTCCGTCATCTCATTCTCCCCGAGAAAAATCTCCCGCCAACGGAACTTCTCGATCTTCAACCTCTGCCGATCACCGCGCTTCGTAACGCCAAATTCGAGTCTCTCTACACCGACAAATTTCCCCAGTTTAATCCCATCCAAACACAGGTTTTCAACGCGGTTTACAACTCCGACGACAATGTTTTTATCGGCTCGCCTACAGGATCCGGTAAAACGACGATAGCGGAGTTTGCGGTGTTGAGATTATTGACACAAAATCCAGAGGGTCGATGTGTCTACATGGTTAGTAAAGAGGACCTCGCGGAGCTCGTTTACACAGATTGGTACGCGAAATTCAATCAGCAATTGGGAAGAAAAGTTGTATTGTTAACCGGTGAGACGGGAACTGATTTGAAGCTCCTGGCGAAAGGACAGATAATAATAACGACAGCCGACAAGTGGGACGTTTTGTCGCGTCGTTGGAAACAGCGAAAGAACGTGCAGAATATCCAACTTTTCATAGTCGACGAGTTGCAGTTGATCGGCGGTGAGGAAGGTCCAGTTTTGGAGGTCGCTTGCTCCCGAGCACGTTACATATCTTCGCAATTGGAAAAACCAACGAGAATAATAGCGTTGTCGGCATCGTTAGCCGATGCCAAAGACGCGGCTCAATGGCTGGGAGCTCCAGCGGCGGCAACCTTCAATTTTCACCCTTCCGTGCGTCCAATTCCAATGGAACTTCACGTTCAGGGTGTAAATATAACTCACAATGCGTCGCGACTCGCTGCAATGGCGAAGCCCGTTTACAACGCTATATTGCGACACGCGCCGCACAAACCCGTAATTATATTCGTACCGACACGAAGACAAGCTAGATTAACGGCAAACGATCTCCTAACATTTACCGCTGCTGAAGGTCAACCCTCGCGCTTTTTCCACGCTGAGGAATCCGATATCAAGCCGTTTTTGGATCGCATGAGCGACAAAACTCTCAAAGAGACTCTGTCACAAGGTGTCGCTTATCTTCACGAAGGTCTCTCATCCGATGATCGACATTTGGTCGAGCAACTCTTCGACAGCGGAGCGATACAAGTCGCAGTTGCGACACGGGATCTCTGTTGGGGACTCTCGATAAGTTGTCACCTCGTTGTTGTGATGGACACTCAGTGTTACAACGGAAAAACTCACGCTTACGAGGATTACCCGATAACCGACGTTTTACAGATGGTAGCGCGAGCGAATCGTCCTCTAGAGGACGACGACGCCAAATGTGTTTTACTTTGCCAGAGCTCGAAGAAAGATTTCTTCAAAAAGTTCCTCAACGAACCGCTGCCGGTCGAGAGTCATCTTGACCATCGATTGCACGATCATTTCAATGCGGAAATCGTCACGAAGACGATTGAAAATAAACAGGACGCTGTGGATTACCTCACGTGGACTTTCCTCTATAGAAGACTCACACAAAACCCGAATTACTACGGTTTGCAGGGAGTTACTCATCGACATCTTTCCGATCATCTTTCCGAACTCGTTGAGAGCACTTTGAGCGATCTCGAACAAGCTAAATGCGTTGCGGTCGAGGATGAGATGGACACTCTTCCGCTCAATCTTGGAATGATCGCGGCTTATTATTACATCAATTACGCTACTATTGAGCTCTTCAGTTTGTCGCTCAACAATAAAACTAAAATTCGCGGTCTTTTGGAGATCATATCAGCGGCTGCGGAGTATGAAAGCGTTCCGGTGAGACAGAGAGAGGAAAATTTGTTGAGGAGTCTCGCAGGGCGACTTCCTCATGCTCCTCAAGTCCCTAGAATGGCTGATCCTCACGCAAAGGCTCAGCTCCTTCTTCAGGCGCATCTTTCACGAATTCAGTTGAGTCCAGAGCTGCAAAAAGACACGGAACTCGTGTTGAGCAAGGCCGTAAGGCTTATTCAAGCTTGCGTCGATGTTTTAAGCTCTTCGGGTTGGCTTGCGCCTGCCGTTGCCGCTATGGAACTTGCGCAGATGGTCACACAGGCAATGTGGTCTAAAGACTCTTATCTCAAACAGTTGCCGCACTTTACTGCGGATATGATCAAAAGATGCACCGATAAACGCGTTGAGACGGTGTTTGACGTCATGGAACTCGAGGATGACGATAGAAATCGTCTTCTCCAATTGACAGACGCTCAAATGGCCGATGTTGCGAAATTCTGCAACCGCTATCCGAATATTGAAATGTCTTATGAGGTTCAAGACAGGGACAAATTACACAGCGGCGGTACAGTTAACGTTATCGTCCAACTCGAGAGGGAAGATGAAGTTACTGGACCTGTTGTCGCGCCTTTCTTCCCGCAGAAACGAGAAGAGGGTTGGTGGGTCGTTATCGGCGATTCCAAGACCAATTCTTTGCTGTCTATCAAGCGACTCACCCTTCAGCAAAAAGCCAAAGTAAAACTCGATTTTGTAGCTCCTGCTCCTGGACAACATTCCTATACTCTGTACTTTATGAGCGACGCGTATCTTGGATGCGATCAGGAATACAAATTCACTATCAATGTTGGGGAATACGAATCCGATGCCAGCTCCGGTTCCGAATCCGAGTGAAAATGTTGATAATGAAAACTGAGAGTTTTCTGAAGGAAACCTCGAGGCCGAAGGAACTTAGGAAGGCATTGGCCAAAGCTTTGCCGATTTATATCGATTTCGGGTGGCGATTCATCTGTCGTGAGTTTCTCGGTACGTTGTAGATTTTGTACATTGTTAAGAGTGTTCGCCAATAGCACTTGACATTGACCTGAAGTGGACTAAGTAATAGCAAAGTTATTTTTCACACAGTTATAAATGAAGCCGTGCGTAATAGCGAAAAGATCGCGATATCTTTTATGTATCTTATTTACTGTGTTGATGAAGAAGACGCGGTCGAATGTGGGGCTGACGGAGGCTCAGAGCAATCTATGATCGCGGGAGAATTTACTGTAAGACGTCGATGTATCATTTAAGACTTGTCGAAAAAACCTCAATAAATTTTTTTTTTATTTGAACACATGGGCTTCTGCTTTCTCCTGCGATAAATCGATAAATAACCAATCCATGATAATTGAATACCGAAACATTGTATTCCAACTTATTCAACCTGCAAGAAAAGGTATCCTTAAGTATCCTCAAATTTATACTCTCCTACATGTCCTTCTTCAATGTCAACCATACATTGAATTTGGGTTTAGTTTTATTTTAGTGGGCTCACCAAAGATCGATATTAAATAAATCCAACGGTATTCGTCAAAGGGCAAGTATCGAGCGAGTAAGACAAAAGCTGAAGAAGTTGTTTTCTCTCTACTATCTCTAAAACTAAACGGTACATCATCCTAACATTTTTCCAGAATATTCGGGAAGTCTCACTCTACTTTCATCTAATTTTTTTTAACTTCTTGAAAGAAGTGTTGGCAGTAAAATTATATTTGATCAAATTCTTGAAGAAAAAAAAAAAAAAAAAAAAAAAAAAAAAAAAAAAAAAAAAAAAACCGATCCTGTAAGACAAGTACCTTCAATGAATTGAACAGAGTCATCCGATTCAGTCGATAATTGATGAAATCGACCTGAAATATGGATCAACTCGAACCGCCAGCGTTATTAGATGGAATAAAAACTTATAAATGGTACATTTTTGAAACTTGTTTTGAAAATTACGAGAAAAATAAAACATTCGAACTCGCGCAGTCCGATATATTCGTATTTGGTAAAAATTGGATATTAATAGAGGTCAAGAAATGAATTATTCCACGTAAATAAGGAGGGTCTCCTTTAATAATAGTTCATAGTATATCGTTACATTTAAGGCTCTGATAGGAACACGCATGATGAAGTTTTTCTTATTTTCTCTCATAACGTTATACGCTTGGTACAATAAACCTTATCGTTAAACTATTATCATAATAACGATAATTCGAGCGTGTTTTTCACACGTCGAAATAAATCTAATAAATATCTCGTGTAAAATAAATTTCTTCGACGTAAAAGCATCAATTGAACCCATCGGATTTTTCGCTGGGTTTCTGTGATCTCCGTTTACGGATTCTCTGTGTGCGTTCGATAATCTCTCAATCTCGTCATTATTTCCTGGTGACGGTGTTTTATTTTCTTGATATGCACATTTATCGAGTGCATAAGCAATTGATGCGTATAATAACTTTTTTTTCCGGTATCGCACTTTGTTCTTTTTTTAAGAAACTTACAAATTTTACGATATAATTGATTTTCGTGGCCGGTCGGATTCGCTTGAGTGTTTTGCTGAAAATTGTCTTATCAATCTACAAAAATCTCTGGATATGCTCGGTGTTAAATGACGTTGCGCGAATTGCATTTTTGTTGGACGGGATCGACGTGTAATCGCGACCTCAAGAACGCCTCCGATATATACATGTGTATACCTTCATTGTGGCCATTCGATTTTTAATATATATCTATTAATATTTTTTAAATATTTTGTCATCTGGGTAAGTTTTAAAAATAAATTCACGCCTGGAATAAAATAATTCTTCCCTAATAGGATAGACGTACCATCTTTGGCCATCTTAGGTCCATCACATTCAAATGAATGAAGCGAAATATTTAATCGAACAAAAGAAATATCAAGTAGATCATGCAGTGAATTGATATAAAAATGTTCGAGAAATCAATGTGCAATTATGAGAAAAACATTATTTAGATAATATAATAACAAAAATTGCCACAAACCATAGAGTGGCCACTAATGGTACATCTATCCTACATTTTATTTGGGGGGGTTTGTTCAAATCTCTCAATACCAGCCCTACCAACATGTAGAATACTTTGTAGAACTTAGAACCAGCAATTTTCGAATAGAGATGATACTTCCCTAATAATACATGACATCAATTTTGGACCATTAATTGAAAAAATAAAAATAAAATATTTCCAAAATAGAAATTGAGGCAATCGCCACGAATTCGACGTGGATCTAACTAACCGTTAACCCTTCAGAATGTGTCGGTGATTTGTTTTCTTTTCCTATTCCAGAACAGCTGATTTTTTTTATTTATCGCTCTTGAAAATAAACAATATTGCCCATAATCGATAATTTGAAAAAATTTTCAAGCTGTACGCAAACTGAATAACATTCGCTTGCATTTAAAAAGAAGTTTATAGGAAAAACTTTGCTTCGTCCCGTGATACCATTCAATAATTCAATGTTTGACAAGTAATGTTTGTATACTGTAAGATAAGAAAATTCTATTATTGAATCGCCAGGAAAATGACATCATGTAGTTATCTCGCAGTTATTCATGGTTTTTGTTAACTGTGAATCAGATTCTAAATTAGAGTAACTTTTAAGTTACGAAAATGACCTGAAAAATCGTCGACAATTGTTTTAAATCCCGTATTCTAGATACAGATGATTAAGCGTAATTTCCCAATTTACTGCTGCTTCGAATTGTCTAATTTTTTCTTTGATAAAAGTTTTTAAAAACATGGAAGCAAATGCGGAACCACTTCAAAATTGTGAAACGTGCCAAAAGATTTTTAAGGATTTAATAGAAGACTGTTTGTATTAAAAGTGATAAGTAAAAAAAACATGAGATATTTCTTTCTTGTTTCTCTGCTTTTCCATTCAGGTTAGAAGCAACGACATGAAAAATCACTGATCAAATCCGAGAGGTTGCGCGTCCAATCCAGTTCGAATTGGTGTGAATCACCCCATTTATATCCACATTAAAGTCCCTAAGGTAGTTCTATCGCTTGGTGTTCATTTCACTTAAATTTGAGAAAAATTAGAGAAAATTGCTAAAACTTTTTATGGTATAAGAATCTAAGGAAATTCATGCATATTAAAGGTACTGTAAAGAATCATCTTGCATAATAATAATTCCAAAATGTTATTCACAAACTAATAAAGAATTAATTAATAAACACATTTGCCGGCAGCCTAAGTTTTTTTTTATTACGAAAATGATTCGTTTATATCTCTGAATACTTATGAAATTTTGAGATTTTTATAGTTGTTTGAATTTTGTGTTTTTCACACATTGACTCCATATAACAAAAAATGTTGACCATTTGAAAAAACGTTCAAAAATTCAAACGTATTCAGAAAAATGAGCGATCATTTTCACAATGAGAAAAGTTGGGATTCTGTCGGATTGGTTGACCATTTTTCTCTGCCCTCAATTTGTTAATCACATTTTGGGATTATTATTATGCAAGATGAATCTTTTTAATACTTTTAATAAGGATATATTTTTTTTAAGATTTTTGTACCATTAAGAAGTACTTTCAATTTTCTCTGATTGTTGTCGAACTGTTAAAAAAACAAACGACAGAACTACTTTAAAATTTATATCGTACGATAACCGTTCGTTTATCCAAAATACAACGTTTAATTTCCTGGTATATTCTTATCAAATACCTTTGTGGTAACTGCAGACCGATTTAAAATTTGCCAAATAAAAAAAAAACTTGCGTCAAGATAACTATAATTTCTATTCGTAAATAGCGATTTATAAGTGCGCAAAGTTTAGTCATATGCCGATAGGGAAATTATAGAAAGCCTTGAGAGAAAACCCCGATATAGAAACTATCGAGGGGCTATAATTTTGTCCCAAGAAAATGAATAGAAGTCGAATGTTGAAATTCGGGATTTGCCGGGAAAACACTCAAAAGCAGATTCGCATAATTAACTCTTACTGTTAAAATGCGTTCTTCTATTCCATTTGGTTAATAGCCGGACTCTGTCGTCATCGATAGTTTCGTCCTTTCTTCAGCCGAGTTTGGATATTTACACGCGGAGTAAAATTTTGGCTTTTTTATAATCGAGATATTTTGTGTGATTTCATTGACATCTATGTTGACCGTTCACTTTTATCGGAGGCCATTTGACGGGGTGAGGAAAAGGGGACCGCTTATTGAATGCTATCCTCGACCTCGGCGTCACCAAGAGTGTGCAGCCAATTGAATATCATCATGTTTCTCTCGTACTTGGACAATTGCTTGCCGCGCTCACGCTCGACGTCTCTTCGCGTGAGAAGATGATTGTGACTCTCGCGACCCACGAGCGCGGAACCAACTACACTCGGCACACCAGGAACAACGAGGGTCGCGACAGGCGCCGTTTGTGCCGCTGATGCCGCTGCCTCCAGTCTATCCAAGTTGAATTCGCTTTGAGACAGTCGCTCGAGCGCTCTGTAAGTCGTCAGTAGTCTGCAAAAAAAAAATAACCAAGTCTTTTGGTAAAATTTCGACTATTTGCAAGATGCTGTACTACATTGTTAAATTAAAAGTATTTTGCATCCTCTTTATATTGTATTACTATAGAACTACTATAGAATTATTATAGAATTATTATAAATTATTATAGAATTATTATAAATTATTATAGAATTATTATAGACTTATTATAGACTTATTATAGACTTATTATAGAATTATTATAGAACCTAGGCATTGCTCCCTCATTAATTTTCGCTTTTTGCAAACTTTTCTCTATGAGGAAGTAAATTAATTAATTTTGGCTTCCTCACAGAGAAAACTGTATCGAAAGCGAAAAGTATTGCAAAAAAATTCGCGAGATTTTACTTTGCATCCTTTTTGCATGACATTTTATGTAAGTTATAACGCAAAATGTAATTTTATAAAAATGTTCATTAAAACCGTAATCCGTATCCCATAGAATCCGAACCTCATTACGGTTATTTATTACGTAAATCGTTACGGAATTTGGTACGTATTAGCACTGAGTACGATTGTTAGTATAGAAAATTTTAATTGATTCCGCGATATTTCACGTGAGTTAGTGTAAAAGAAAAAATATTCGAAAATTTTGCTATCCGATAAGAAATAACCTTATTTATAGATTTATCCCAAATTCAATACAAAGCCTGCTTTAGCATGGCTTTATTTGTAAAAAATTAGTTAGCTCGATAGCTATTAATTTGCGGAAGCTAGAGAAACTACAGACATCTTTTTTTTAAATGAAAAATTGAACAAGATATAATGTTATGCTTAAATTTTTCTCATAAATTTGAAGTTTGAATTTTAGATGTCGGCTACACACAGCACACACACACACATTTATTTTAAGACGTGCATGAACAGCGGTGCTTTTGATGGCAATTTTGCCCGCTGACAGTAGCTAAAGTTTCAATATAGCAATGTTGTAACGATAGGTGGGCGCAAGCGCAGTTCGCGATTTCGTTACCTTTAACCCTGCTGGGTTAAAGGTAACGAAATCCTCACTTTCAATCTTAGGGTCGAAAGCTTGTAGCCTCACTTTTGACTGTTCGTCCCGCAAAACTACTATTCAAAGTACCATTATTCTTGCACTTGTTGCAAAAAATATTGTGTGCAACACAGTCTAAAATTGGCGTTTGCTTCTTGAGTCCATTACCCACGCGTTCGTCGCAATCGGTAACTTTCGATAATGAACTATTGAACAATGTACTATTCTAAACGACTCTTCTCGAGGTTTCAGACGATTCTGAGTACTCAGACATGAAAATCTCGAAAATAAAATAATTCACGAAAAGGAAGCCTCCTCTATGAGGACGGAAAACAATGCGAAGTAGAACCTAGCATATTGCTTTCGCATTTGTTAGCTTTCTTAAAAACGAAATACAATGGTATTTTACTTTTTAAAAGGTCAAGGTCTAGAGGGAGATTTGTAAAGGGTTAAATATAATACGAAATCAATGAACAAAATTCTACTTTGCATCCTTTTTTCATGTCGGAATTCGGATGTTATTTGTACGATTGTAACATAACAAAAATGGCAAACCATTCCAAATTCGATATCTACTACAACTGAATATTAATTATATCTTGGAGAAGATTTAAGACGACTTGGTCGAAGTTAACTTACATTGAAACGAAAACCAATTTAAAAAAAATATAACTGCTCTATGGACTTCGCTCAAACTTAATACAGGACATCATTTTTTTATTGCCTTATACGCCAAGAACTATTTAGCTCATTAGCTCAAAAATTGAGAAATCTACAGAACATACAACATATTTTACGAAACATCGAGTCTTGTCAAATCAGAAATTTTTTTACCAGTTTTTGCATGAAAACTACCACTAACTATACATTGCATTTTTTGTAGATTTTTGTCACAGTTTATCTTTCGAAAAAATGAAGCAACCCTAAAATAAGATCGATTTCGTACGGTGTAGTTTAATTTTATTTTTTACTCAAAAACGGCAGTCAGTGCCAATCTGGTGTTTCTTTTTTGCGATATCGAGTCATGCACGAATAATTTTTGTAATTTTCTCAGCATCTTAACTTTGTGAAATATTGTTAAAGGAATGGGAGAGTTTGTTTCATACGTAAAGTTCAGAAATATATTTTTTAAATACTAGCAATTTCGTTACCTTTAACATCATTTCTGAACCTTTTATTCACAATATTGCAATTAAATATTTGTGAATATTCGACTGAAAGCTTATGGAAATATTCCTGTGCAATGAAAGTTTTGAAACATTTTTGCAATATTCGTGCAATATTATGTGGTAGGGTAGAAGTACCGTTTGTGGCCATCGACTTGATCCGTTTGTGGCCATACCTATTGCATGTAAATGACACTGGCCACAAATAGTGTAAACGGCTTTGAACATAATTTACTAAGCAATAAGGAATTCTAAGCGTTGAATATTCAATGTTACACTGAGAAAAATAATCGTTACAATCAACAAAACGTGCGTTTGCCGGCAGCGAAAAGCATATTTTGTCGATTGAACAAAATATTTGTCAATGTTGATCGAAACATCTATTAATAGTATCACCAGCCGCTTCGATCAATTGAATATTTCTTTCGATCAAACAAATATTTATTTCGCCGCCCGCAAGCGCACGTTTTGTTGCTTCTAACAATTTTTTTTCTCAGTGTAAGTTTGCGTTGATTATTGTAGAATAAACTCATTTAGTTATTTCTATAGATTAAAGCAATCATGAATTGATCTATACATTTTTTGTGTGGCCACTAATGGTACAGTGGTCACAAATGGTACGTCTACCCTATGTGGAAAATAATAGCAAGACTTTATATGAACCTTCGACGAATGTAATTTTGTCGGACTTTCTTGTTGATTAAAGAAATAATGAATTGATCTATGCATTTTTTGTGTGGCCACTAATGGTACAGTGGTCACAAATGGTACGTCTACCCAATGTGGAAAATAATAGCAAGACTTTATACGAACCTTCGACGAATGAAATTTTGTCGGACTTTCTTGTTGATTAAAGAAATAATGAATTGATCTATACATTTTTTGTGCGGCCACTAATGGTACAGTGGTCACAAATGGTACGTCTACCCAATGTGGAAAATAATAGCAAGACTTTATACGAACCTTCGACGAATGTAATTTTGGCGGACTTTCTTGTTGATTGAAGAAATAATGAATTGATCTATACATTTTTTGTGTGGCCACTAATGGTACAGTGGTCACAAATGGTACGTCTACCCAATGTGGAAAATAATAGCAAGACTTTATACGAACCTTCGACGAATGTAATTTTGTCGGACTTTCTTGTTGATTAAAGAAATAATGAATTGATCTATACATTTTTTGTGTGGCCACTAATGGTACAGTGGTCACAAATGGTACGTCTACCCTATGCAGAAAATAATAGCAAGACTTTGTACGAACCTTCGACGAATGTAATTTTGTCGGACTTTCTTGTTGATTAAAGAAATAATGAATTGATCTATACATTTTTTGTGTGGCCACTAATGGTACAGTGGTCACAAATGGTACGTCTACCCAATGTGGAAAATAATAGCAAGACTTTATACGAACCTTCGACGAATGTAATTTTGTCGGACTTTCTTGTTGATTAAAGAAATAATGAATTGATCTATACATTTTTTGTGTGGCCACTAATGGTACAGTGGTCACAAATGGTACGTCTACCCAATGTGGAAAATAATAGCAAGACTTTATACGAACCTTCGACGAATGTAATTTTGTCGGACTTTTTTGTTGATTAAAGAAATAATGAATTGATCTATACATTTTTTGTGTGGCCACTAATGGTACAGTGGTCACAAATGGTACGTCTACCCTATGCAGAAAATAATAGCAAGACTTTATACGAACCTTCGACGAATGAAATTTTGTCGGACTTTCTTATTGATTAAAGAAATAATGAATTGATCTATACATTTTTTGTGTGGCCACTAATGGTACAGTGGTCACAAATGGTACGTCTACCCAATGTGGAAAATAATAGCAAGACTTTATACGAACCTTCGACGAATGAAATTTTGTCGGACTTTCTTGTTGATTAAAGAAATAATGAATTGATCTATACATTTTTTGTGTGGCCACTAATGGTACAGTGGTCACAAATGGTACGTCTACCCAATGTGGAAAATAATAGCAAGACTTTATACGAACCTTCGACGAATGTAATTTTGTCGGACTTTTTTGTTGATTAAAGAAATAATGAATTGATCTATACATTTTTGTGTGGCCACTAATGGTACAGTGGTCACAAATGGTACGTCTACCCAATGTGGAAAATAATAGCAAGACTTTATACGAACCTTCGACGAATGTAATTTTGTCGGACTTTCTTGTTGACAGATCTAACGAGATCAGCAGCTGTGAACGGTATAGGCTGAGGGTGAGGTGCTGGGGGTGGTTGCTGTGTCGTTCCACCGTGAGGACTCGGTAGTTGCGAAGTACTTGCAGGATCACCGACCGCGACCCAAGTGCTGCAGGATCTGGAAGCGTGGTCGAGTCTCGCTTGCTCGAGAAGAAGGCCGGTTCGCTGCGCGGAGTCGATGGCAAGAGCGGATACTGCCGACCGTAAAGCCTGGCCGGATGCCGTTTCAGGACTTGGCAATTGGGAGACGTCGCTCGTACTGAAACTTTTTTGTAGCCCTAGAGCTGACGACAAAGCTCCACAACTGCGTATCAGCTCCGTTTCCTCCTCGAACCACAATATTTCAGGAATGTCCGCGGGCCTGCAAATATACCGGAAAATTATTTTCCTCTCAGGATCTTTTAATCCTACCGGAGCAGGTATTTTTAATTTTGATTTATCAATCCTTAAAATTGAAGACGTTATAAAAGTTCCAGCTCGTTACTTGAGCACACAGCGCAAAAATTTAACTGCGTTTTTTTCTAAAAATGTCATTTTTATGAAAATTTTGAACGATGTATCTCAACATATTCTTGAGTCCTCCACTTTATCATATTAAAAAATTTTCTAATTGGATAATTTAAAGGGGAAAAAATAAGAAGGTAAAGAAAAGGGAGTTACAATCAGCTTTGAATTTCTGATGGCTGCCATTATTCAAATTATCTCTTCCCCTCCTCTCTTGCAGAGGACTGTTTTATAGGTAATTTGTGTAAAAAAAAAAATAGTTTTGCGCTGGTCAGTGATAATGTCAAATCTACGGAAAACTTTCGACAAATTCCTTAATAGTCTATAAGATGCCACCGATTTACAGTATTTAATCCTTGAGATCGAGATCAAATTGGTAAGATCAAGAAAGAAATATTTGGTTGATTGGAATAAATAACATTTATTGTGAATTATGGATTAATTATGTAAATTTGATTCAATTAAGCGTTGGTTCGCTTAACCAAATAATCCTCCCAATCAACCAAATATTTCTTTCGCCACCTGCAACTGCATATTCGTCTGATCTTACCAATTCGTTTTCTCAGTGCAGGTGTGAACCTTCAAGGAGTTATCAGTGTAAACCTCTAGATGAACGAAAAATGTTTTTGCACTATTTGAAAGATTATACTTTCTAGAACATCACGTTGAAATATGAATATGGATTTTTTTCATTTGCTGCAGCTCGAACTCAAAAACAAATTATCGGATCAACTTAAACCTTCAACGGTGTGTTCTGAACATATTTTGTCATCCAATGATCTAGGATTTTTTTGATTGGATGCGAAATGTCAATTTGGGGTTAAAAGAACTACAATTTTTTTGGGCGTAATTTTGATTGTTTTTTAAAACTTTTAACATTTTGTTAGATATTTATATTTTTGCAAAATCCTAGATAATGGTACGAACAATCCCTACTAGTGTAACCGCGTTTTCGTTTTCCTTAATTTTAGGACCTCTAGCGGCCGCAATACTGCAGCAGTGGAGCAACTTTTTTTTTCTTCAAAGTTGCCGCTTGTATTCAATTATTTTTGTACTACAAAATTATTCTATATAGTTAATATACGAATAAACACATCCCTCAAGTTCGAAAACATTCGATGCAATTTCTTTTCAAACAATTCCCAAAAATCACTCAATTATAAAATCTCTGATTCTATTAAGTATAGCCTCTCAATAATAAACTTGAAACTTGGAGAAACAATGTATTGCCTGGATCCTTAAATGTGATATTAAAAAATTCTTATTTTGTACACTGAAAAAGTAAAAGATTTAAATTTTATTATATTAAAATTTGGTAAAGCTTTTCCAACAACAAAATCTGATCTTGTTATTTTTTTGAAGAATAAAAAATTCGGGGCTGAACTGCTCATATAACTGTAATAATGCTTTTTTTTAGCTTCGAGGAATAGTCTATAATTCGTTCGCATTTAATTATATTTCTACCAAAAAATTTATTGATATAGGTAAATTTATGCATAAATACGCCCGTCAAGATCAAAAACTTGCAACAAGTTTCTGATCTTGACTAATTATAGACACTCTGGCCCTATTGACTATAGCCCTGTAATAACAAATTGAAACGTGGAGAAAAAATATCTTGCATGGATCCTTAAATGAAATATTAAAAAATTCATATTTTGTACATTTAAATAATTTTGTAAATTTATTCATATAGGTAAATTTATGCATAAATACGCCCGCCAAGATCGAAAACTTGCAACAAGGTCCTTTAAAAAAAATTCCCGCAAATGTCCTAATTATAGATACTCTGGCCCTATTGACTATAGCCCTGTAATAACAAATTGAAACGTGGAGAAAAAATATCTTGCATGGATCCTTAAATGAAATATTTAAAAAATTCATATTTTGTACATTTAAATAATTTTGTAAATTTATTCATATAGGTAAATTTATGCATAAATACGCCCGTCAAGATCGAAAACTTGCAACAAGTTCCTTTAAAAAAAATTCCCGTAAATGTCCTAATTATAGACACTTTGGCCCTATTGAGTATAGCCCCGTAATAACAAAATAGAAACTTGGAGGAAAATACTTGCCTGGATCCTTGATTATCGCGTAAGTCCGGATTCGGCGATGGTCCACGTCCAGAGAGTTGAACATCACTGTATGACTTGAAGGTGATGAGCCGATTTCCGCATTTTGTGGCATCGTTTGCTATCGACGACACGCTGAACAATGACAATTCGGACGTAACGCTTTCGTGACTCGGCGAACGCAACATTCGGCAAGCGATTTGTAGAACAGGGGGTTGAACAGTGATGAGAGTATTTCCACTCGGTGGAGCCGGTGATGCTGGCTTCGTCTCTGCTTCCGACATCGTCACAATATATAATTTTACTTTTTTTTCTCACTCAAAAATTGAGGTTGTTTTTTTTAACGTGAAATTATTATGTCATGATCTCTTGATTCCATTATTTTATATTTAAAAAATTATCTACTAAGGAAAAAATTATTCTATTCACTTCTTATTTTTAGAGATTTATTAATACGATGATTATTTATATTCCACGTATTCCTCGAGAGAAAAAATCATTCCGTTTGATTTGAATGCAGCGGACGTCCTCCCGAGACCTTCAACGCAACTGCGACTCCTGTGGTGACAGAAACACTCGTTCACTTTGGATAACACACGACTTCCTGAAACATGAACGGAACGATATACTTGAGTTGTGCCGAGGCTGCATAGATGTCTTCGTGGTGTACGATTGTCGCAATAAATGCGTCCAAGTAGCAAATGTGGTCGTGTCTAGTATCGGTCAGAATGTCGACG
Source organism: Tromatobia lineatoria (assembly GCA_949699805.1). Classification (NCBI taxonomy): domain Eukaryota; kingdom Metazoa; phylum Arthropoda; class Insecta; order Hymenoptera; family Ichneumonidae; genus Tromatobia; species Tromatobia lineatoria. Next base: position 9,237,172 of record OX453047.1, on the reverse strand, counting down.
ATCGTAGTGTGCAGTAAGCGTTTCTTCTGATATGTACACAATCAGTGCCAAAAATATTTAGAAAATCAATATATGAGCGAATTTTTTTTCTTTTTAGCCGGATGATTTTGGTGTAGGGATTCATTTTTGCTTCCTCATAGAGAAAGCCTTGTTTGCGTGAAATTTTTTTTTTCGAGATTTTCATGTCAGTACACTCAGAATAGTACAAAATGTCGAGAAAAGTGGTTTGTGTGTGTGTGTGTGTGTGTGTGTGTGTGTGTGTGTGTGTGTGTGTGTGTGTGTGTGTGTGTGTGTGTGTGTGTGTGTGTGTGTGTGTGTGTGTGTGTGTGTGTGTGTGTGTGTGTGTGTGTGTGCGCGTGTGTGTGCGCGTGTGTGTGTGTGTGTGTGTGTGTGTGTGTGTGTGTGTGTGTGTGTGTGTGTGTGTGTGTGTGTGTGTGTGTGTGTGTGTGTGTGTGTGTGTGTGTGTGTGTGTGTGTGTGTGTGTGTGTGTGTGTGTGTGTGTGTGTGTGTGTGTGTGTGTGTGTGTGTGTGTGTGTGTGTGTGTGTGTGTGTGTGTGTGTGTGTGTGTGTGTGTGTGTGTGTGTGTGTGTGTGTGTGTGTGTGTGTGTGTGTGTGTGTGTGTGTGTGTGTGTGTGTGTGTGTGTGTGTGTGTGTGTGTGTGTGTGTGTGTGTGTGTGTGTGTGTGTGTGTGTGTGTGTGTGTGTGTGTGTGTGTGTGTGTGTGTGTGTGTGCACATTTCGTTGTTTACACGATACCTGACGCAGTTTTCGATAAAAGCCTTTTAAATTTTCTATGCGAGTGGGCTATCATAAACTACCGTTTGGGATTGTAATTGACGCGAATCGGTTGAAATTTTTTTTTTTCTACACCATTTTCAAAATTTTGAAAAAATTGTTTTCACGCTATAACTTTCGCAATTAAAAAGGCACCGGGCTGATAATTTGTACATGAATGGGATACTCGTGAAACATTATGTGTACCAAATTTTGCAAGAATCTGTCGAGCCGTTCTGATTTTATAACAATGTTAATTTTTTCAAAAATGTCTGCAAATACTATAACTCATGCAAATTCTGAGATATCCGGCTGCAATTGCCGATATGATTTCACGATTATTGATTTCCAATTAATATTTTGGCTTAATTAACTGTTGACGTGTCAGAAAAATTTCGATTTTGGCGAACTGAAAGGAAAAAAGCTTTTACGAAAAAAAAAAAATTTCGAAATTTTCCACAGATTTATCTTAAATTTTCTTTACACTTGGACGACCATTCAAAAAGATATTTGGTACAAATTTGACACCATTCGGTTGAGTGGTTCAAATTTTATGGCATTTTGAATTATTTGAAAAATCTCATGCAAATTACTAGGTATCGTGTTCCAATTTATTTTACATATGGACTATCATTACACAATTTTTGAGTAACAATTTTACACAAATCGGTCGAGCGTCAAAATTTTTACGTCACTTTGAATTTTTATAAAAATGTCTTCCGAGTATAAACAAGCCTGCAAAGTAGAACCTTGCAAATTACTTCCTCATTATTTTTCGCTTTCTACAAAGGTTCCTCTATGAGGAAGCCGAAATTGATCAACATATTTTTATAAAGCAAAAAATAATGAGGAAGCAATTTGCAAGGTTCTACTTTGCAGGCTTTCACTATGATATTTAGTCATCAAGATTTTTGCTCATTGTGATATACTGACGTGTGATGATATGACTTTAATACTATGTCGTGTCGCCCTTGTTATTTATAAAAATGTTGACGTTGCTTCTGCTTCATATTATTTTCATGAATGAACATAAAATTTGATATGGATATTCAAATATTCAATATAGGAGAAATGCAAAACCTCTGGATCCCGAAGTACTAGAGTCGACGAAGGTTTCAAATAAAGCTGATTCGACAGGAGCTCACCGGGAGTATATAATATACGAGAGTACATAATATATGTCACGTGTTCAACAAATCGAGCGGAATCGGGTCGTCGGGTCTAGAAAGGGGACAAGCGCTCCTCTTGAGTATATTTCTTCGTCAAATACAGGCCGAAGGGTCACATCCCACGGATAACTGGCTTGCGGAAGAGCAGCGGAAGGCAAGGGTGAGAGAACTCACGGGGTTGGAGCAAATCGATCGTAAAATCTTGGCAGATTCCAATTTCCCGTCATTCGAGTGGGCCAAAGAAACCGCAGCAATGAGTCTAAATTACAGAATTTAGCGGGGAATAAAATTCAACACATTTTTGCTGTCTTATAAATTAAGCTTTTTTTGTGATTTTTATGCAGAATGGTCAACAACGTCGGGAAAAGTGGTTTAGAAAAAATGTCTGTATGTGTATGTGTGTGTATGTGCAGATTTCTTGTATACGATAATGTCACGATAACTGTCGTAATTTTTAATTTATATTTGTCAAATTGGGACGCAAGTGCGTTATATGAGAAAATTTGGGATTCTAGTTTGCACAAATCGGTTAAGAAATGTAAATTTTCCAGCATTTTGAAAATTTTGAAAAAATCGTTTATACGCTATAATTTTTGCAAATCAAAAGATATCGAGCTGAATTTTCGTACTTTAATGGATCACCATCAAGCCATTGTGGGTACTAAATTTGATGAGAATCGGTAGAGTCTTTCTAATTTTATGGCAAATTCAAAAAGATTTAAAATGTCTGAGAATACTTCAATTCCTGTGAATTTTGAGATATTCAGCTTCGATTTTCGACATTATTTCACGATAATTGATTACCAATGATGAATTTAGTTTAATGAACTGTCGATATGTCGGTAAATTTTTATTTCGGTGGATGGAAAAAAAAAAATTACCGTCGAGAAAAGTACAATTTGTAATTTTTCACTGAATTATCTAAAATTTTATACACATATGGAATATCATAGAAAAAAATATAAGTAAAAATTTAACGCAGATCTGGCGAGTTGTTCAAATTTGACGGCATTTCGAATTTTAAAAAAATCTCGTTCATGCGTTTGCTGGACAAATGACAAAATAACGAGTCCAAGTTTGATTCATACATGGACTAACGTTGAGCAAAGTTCAAGTAAAAATTTCACACGAATGGTTCAAGCGGTGGAAAGTTTATGAGACTTTAAATTTTCATAAAAAATCTTTTAAGAATAAACAATTCTGCAGAGTAGAACTTTGCAAATGGCTTCCTCATGATTTGTTAAACACCAACAAATCATGAGGAAGGAAACTTCGTCTATGAGGGAGCCAAAATCTACCAAAATACTTCTTCATCATGAGGAAGCAATTCGCAAGGTTATACTTTGCATCCTATTTCATTTTTATATATTATAGAAGATTGAAATTGGAGAAAAATGCAGAACTGAACAAGTTATGTTTTTTTATAAACAATTCCATGCGACGTATTTTTTACTTTTATATTTTTTTTTTCGCTGTAGATATTATAGGATATATTTAGCAGTATATCGAGTGTGTATTAACATTTTTTGGCATCGAAGAATTCAACATTCTTTTGTAATAAAGAAAAAGATTTTTTTCTGTAACATGCACTCATGGTTTTTCATGAATTATCCAATGCAATATGTATTGATATTAAAAGCAGAACTCATATGTACTTTACACCCCTTTCTCTGTAAAATAATTTTTTGAATCGGCATGAATGATGGCAAACGAGTTCGACGATGCCAATTTTCTTTTATACTTTCTCAATTCACTGCCAAATGTCAGCACTAAAATAAAAATGCCGCATTGAAGGAAAAAAAAATCAATTTTTTCGCTTGATAAATTCAGTTCAATGTTATTACAAGTCTAACACATAAACCATACATAGTTCTTGGAAAACATAATTTTTTTCCTTCTCGATCTCAATCTTTTATGATTGGGGTTATAAAAAAAGCCATTTCCGAAACGAATGAACTAAAAAATCTGGAGAAATGCTCAGCATCTTAAAATGGAATTACTATATGCACTGTTAGAAAAGATTGGAAGTTTTATTCTTAAGCTCGTCATAGAAATTTAATTAACAATTTTGGATAGAATTCATGTACTTTTTCAGTTAAATTAAAGCAGATTATCAAAATTCAATCACATTAACTTTCATTAAAGTATGATTTACTTTAATAAAATCAAAGTAAATCATTGAATACGCTGTACAATACATCAATTCGACATTACACTTGGATACTAAATTTCATATAGTAGTATATAAATAAAAACCTTCAGTAAAAGTCCACGAAATTTCAAATAATTCTTTTACAGTGTGGCCAATTATAGAACAGATCTGATAGTATGAAAAAAATCGGCTGAGTTGTTGAAGAATGTCTTATTAATCGGTCAGATATAATGCAAAATATCAAACGATCAAGAGTCGCGGTAGCGATTTGACACCAAGTAAAAAAAAAAATTTATAATGCATTCACATGTGACTGTCTGATCTCGAACTTGGCTCTACTATATATTCTTGTCCAAAAAGAATATTGAATATATATTAGGAAACACATATTTACATAAACATTTTTCCCCGTGAGTATTAATGCCTTTTTCAACAATAATTTGATTCGAAAAAAAAAAAACAATTCGTCGTAACTTATATACATTCGACGACACGGTCGACGGTTGAACTTTATTCGTCACCGTCCATGAATAATTTCAAAGCAAGAGGGACTGCATTTTTCATGCTCGCGCCGTTATTTTAAGGGCTATCATCCCTAAATTCCCACGATACATTTAGCTTCGTTCTCAAGTGCAAACGCCGTGTCGATGGAACCCGGAGGCTCCATTTTATTCTATACACGAGTTGTGAATTATTTATTTCAACATAGCCATCGTTTTCTTCACATTTCGCCGTCAATCGTAATCGCGAGTATCAACTTCAGAGACTGCAAGCATTTCTACGTCTTAGTCGATAGGTAAAATAAACTAGTTCTTTATAAAAACTTATGCTTAGAAATTTTTATCCGTAATTTACCCTGTTTTCTTTTTTAACTTTTTTCACATTTCGCGAGCGACTGTAATCACGAGTGTTAAATGAAGACACTGAGGTCACTCAAGCACTTTTACTTCTTAGTCGATAGGTAAACGTAAGTGCTTAGAAAAAAAAAAAACGCTTAACAAAAGATATTACTAAATTTTCTCACTTTTTGAAATTTTCTTACATTTCGTGGGCGACTGTAATTGCGACAATTCACTACAGTCACTGACTACACTTAAGCATTTCTGCGGCACCGTCCATAGGTAAATAGAGAAAAATATAAAAAAACTAGTTCTTTGAGGACAATAACGTTTAACAAAATTTTTTACTCGAATTATCCTTCTCTTAATTTTCGATTTCTTCACATTTCACAAGTGACTGTAATGCAGTCACTTTTATGACTGAGACGACAGGTAATAGAAAAAAAATCTAATGTTTCTAAAGACAAGAACGTTTGAAAGATTTTTTAAATCAATTTATCCTCTTTTCTTTTTTTAATTTCTTCACATTTTGCAGGTGACAGTTATTGAGAGGTTCAACAACCGGCAAAGCGGTCACTCAAGCACTATTATTACTCAGTCGATAGGTAAAGAAAATAAGCTAGTGTTTAAAAAGACAATAACGTTCAACAAAATTTTTTAGTCAATTTATCCTCTTCTCTTCTTTTTATTTTTTCACATTTCGCAGGTGAATGTAATTGTGAGATTCAACTATTTACTATACAGGCACAGCGGTCACTCAAGCACTTCTATGATTCAGCCGGTAAGTTAAAGAAGAAAAAAATCTAATGTTCTAAAAGACAGTAACGTTTAATGAAACTGTTCCCCTAATTTATCTTCTTTCCTTTTTTTAATTCCTTGATATTTCGCAGACGATTGTAATCGCGAGTATGAACTACAGGCACTGTGGTCACTTAAGAACTTCTACGACTTAGTCGATAAGCAAAAGAAAAAAAATCTAATGCTTCGGACGACTATATCGCTTGATAAGACTTTCCACTTAATTTATCTTCTTTTCTTTTATTAATTCCTTGACATTTCGCAGGTGATTGTAATCGCGAGTGTGAACTACAGGCACTGTGGTCACTCAAGCACTTCTGTGACTTACTTAATAGTTCAAAGAAAAACAAAAAACTATTGCTGTAATAGACAATAACGTTAATAAAAATTTCTACTGAATTTATCCTATTTTCTATTTTTATTTCTTTATATTTCGCAGGTGACTGTAATCGCGCGTATGAACTATAGGCACTGCGGTTACTTAAGCTCTGCTACGATTTAGTCGATATTTAAAAAAAAAATATTGCTGTAAAGAACAATAACATTCAACAAATTTTTTTACATAAAATATCCTATTTTTATTTTTAAATTTCGTCACATTTCGCAGGTGACTGTAATCGCGAGTCTGAACTACAAGCACTGTAGTTACTTAAGCACTTTTACGACTTAGTTGATATTTGAAAAAAAACAAAAAAAAAAACTATTGCTGTAAAAGACAATAACGTTCAACAAAAGTTTTTATTCAATATATCCTATTTTTTGTTTTCAATTTCTCCATATTTCGCAAGTGACTGTAATCGTGAGTATGAATCAAAGGCACTGTGGTCACTATAGCACTTCTACGACTTAGTCAATAGTTAAAAAGAAAACTATTGCTGTAAAAGACAATAACGCTTAACAAAAATATTCACTCAATATATCCTATTTTTATTCATAAATTTCATCACATTTCGCAGGCGACTGTAATCGCGAGTATGAACTGCTTGCACTGTGATCACTCAAGCACTTCTACGACTTAATCGATATTAAAAAAAAGGAAAAAAACTATTGCTGTAAAAGACGTTCAACAAAAGTTTTTATTCAATACATCCTATTTTCTGTTTTTAATTTCTCCACAATTCGCAAGTGACTGTAATCGTGAGTATGAATCACAGGCACTGTGATAACTCAAGCACTTCTACAACTTAGTCGATATTTAAAAAAAGAAAAAAAAAACTAATGCTGTAAAAGACAATAACATTTAACAAAATTTTTTACTCAATATATCCTATTTTCTGTTTTTGACTTCTCCACATTTCGCAGGCGACGGTAATCACGAAATTTAATTCAGGCACGACGTAGTCGACAGAAAAAAAATAATGCTTCAAAGGACAATAACGTTTGGCAAAACTATTTATTTAATTAATCTCAAAATTTAAGAAAAGAAAAACAATAACAAAGATCGAAATAAATATTCCAGCACTCTTGCAGCACAAAATTGCACACTTAAAGCCCGAAGCAATTTTCCCCGATGCCGCGAGTACCGGCATTGAGTCGAGTAAACTTGATCGCAAGGAAAATCCGCTACAATGAAAGTAGGACTTTGAACTTTATGTAATCGAGCAATCACCTTGTTTCAGATTCACCGCAAGTTCTTAAGTATCGTTATGGAGAAATTCAGAGTCGAGAGGATGAGATAACGTCGGTGTGGGAGTATGGAGAACTTCCTTGTCTTAGGAGCGAAACGCGATTCGCGAGTAGGGGGTGTATGGCGATTGTTTCCGGTGGACTACTGGTGATTCTGGTGTTGCCGTCGCCGCTGACGCTGACGCTGCTTGTCCTGTGTGCTGCCGAAAGTCCTCACTGCACAGGCGTCGATCGATAGGGGCGAGGGAGGGCGCACTACTACAACCATCACCACAACCGACACCAACCTCGAGGAACACTCAAGCAAACAACCCTGTCATGAGCGTATTTTCGCCGCGGATTGTCGTGGTGCAACGCCCGCTTTTCTGCTTCCTCTATTCGGAGCAATTAAAATTCTCAGCCTCATTCCATTATTTCGTACGTGGGCGATTCCACCGAATTTTTTTTTTCTTTTTCTTAATGCCATTGTTATTGCAGAAACTTTACGAATTTCAATACGATGAAATCGAAATTTCATAAGGAATTTTTTCATTTTTTAACGAATTTTTATTTAAAAACGGCTCAATCTTAGGACAGTTTTATCGTAGATACTCTATTCTGAGCAATTGAAATTCTGAGCCTCATTCCATTATTTCGTACGTGAGCGATTCCACCAAAATTCAGCCACCAAATTTTTTTTCCTTTTTTTTTAAATGCCATTGTTATTGCAGAAACTTTACGAATTTTAATACGATGAAATCGAAATTTCATAAGGAATTTTTTCGTTTTTTAATGAATTTTTATTTAAAAACGGCTCAATCTTAGGACAGTTTTATCGTAGATACTCTATTCTGAGCAATTAAAATTCTGAGCCTCATTCCATTATTTCGTATGTGAGCGATTCCACCAAAATTCAGCCACCAAATTTTTTTTTCTTTCTTTTAAATGCCATTGTTATTGCAGAAACTTAACGAATTTTAATACGATGAAATCGAAATTTCATAAGGAGTTTCTTCATTTTTTAATGAATTTTTATTCAAAAACGGCTCAATCTTAGGACAGTTTTATCGTAGATACTCTATTCCGAGCAATTAAAATTCTGAGCCTCATTCCATTATTTCCTATGTGAGCGATTCCCCCAAAATACAACCACTTTATTTTTTTTTACATTCATGGCTTAAAATCGGGTTTTGTTATTGCAAAAACTTCACGAATTTCAATATGATAAAATCGAAATTTCATGAGGTATTGGAATTTTTCATTTTTTATGAATTTCTGATTTTCAAACGGCTCAATCTTCGGACAGTTTCATAATACATATATTTCGGAAAAATGGAAGTGACATCCATGACAACCCTGTCATGAGCGTATTTTCGCCGCGGATTTTCGTGGTGTCAACACCCGCTTTTCTGCTCTATTCCGAGCAATTAGAATTCTTAGCCTCATTCCATTATTTCGTACGTGAGCGATTCCACCAAAGTTCAACGATCAAATTTTTTTTTCTTAATAAAAATGCTACTCTTATTGCAAAACCTTCACGAATTTCAATACGATAAAATCAAAATCCGATGAGGTATCGGAATTTTTTTATTTTTATGAATTTTTATTTTCAAACGGCTCAATTTTGAGAGAGTTTTATCGTAGATACATTTCAGAAAAATAGAAATGCGTGGAATTTGATGGACTAAAAAAAAATTATACAGATTTGAATGGGATATTTTATCTTGAATTAACTCTATTTTTCTAGACAAAATTATCAATACTATTTTTTTTTCACCGGAGGTTACGCTACTTCTTAGCCTTAGCTTGGAATGAATATTTTAAAGGTCTGTATACGGATACTGAATTTTGAAGATTTTTTTTGGGATTGAATTCGGAGTTGCTAAAAATTTTTGAGGTCAAATCATTTCTGACGACTTCTTCTTTTATGATGAGAACCTCGTTACTTTTGTGCCGAATTGATTTCCTCGCATTATGTATAGGAATAACAAACGTTAAAAACGATTTTTGTAATGAGATTAATAATCATGGAAAATCCTCCATGGCATTATGATTAAATTATAATACTTCAGCCATTACAAGAATTGTTATTAAAATTATTATTCATACACATAATTCGAGGAAATCAATTTGGCTCAAATATAAGAAGGGTTCCGCAAAAAAAGGAGGTCTTAGAAAATGATTTGGCCAGCACGAACTCTGAATTCCGTCTCAAAAAAAATCTTGGTAATTCGGTATCTATATACTATAACGTTAAGAAAATGCATTCGGCTAAAAAAGAGGGTCATTTTCGGTGAAAAAATTATTGATAATTTTTTTCAGAAAATATGATTTGATTTGAGCTAAAATGTCCCGTATAAATCTGTATAACTTTCTTTTTGTAGGCCATCAAATTCTATACATTTCGATTCTTCAGAAATGTATGTATTATGAAACTGTCTCAACATAGAGCAGTTTCAATGAAAAATTAACAAATTCTAACATCTCATCAGATTTCGATTTTATCATATTGAAATTTGGTCAAGTTTTTACAACAAGAAAATCCGATTCGATGAAATTTTTTTGAAAACAAAAAAAAATTTTGTTGCTGAATAATATTAAAGATGCCTTAATAGTGGACAGTGAGAAAAATTTTACGTGGTCGGTCAGGTCAAGCAAGTTTTTAGCTGTATTCAATCTCTGACCATCATATGAAAAGTATAAAAATCATGCAGCATGACGATTTTTTTTTGGGATCAGTAAATTTGGCTATTACAAATCGTTTTGAGTGCACTAAGTGAAATCGTCATAGTACAGTTAACTATAAAGTGACAACTATTGATTTTTAGTCCTTTTATAGTTACGGTGACTATAAAAATAGTTGTGATAACTAATCAAGTGGCAACAACTATGTCTGTACCAACTACAAATGAATAGTTGTCACTTTATGGTTGCTAATACCATAATTTTCTCTCAGTGTGGGTATTTTTTAGTATGGAATGATTTTACATCAAAATATGTTTACCGAAGAGTTTGACATATGTTGACTTCCATCTTAAGGATAAGCTCTGATCATAAAGTGTGGTAGAAAATGTTTGAAAAATCAGGTTGATTCAATCTATTTACACTTCGCATTACAATATTCAAATACAGCATGAATTTCTGAATTCTTCCATTCCACTGACAATCTCGTGTTTAATTTTCGCATTTTTAAATTTACTTTGGCCGTGAAGTGGGCGGTAAAAGGAGCGTGGTCGGAAATAGGAACATTCACCTTATTTGAAATAATATATCATACTTTTGGATAGGAATAATTTATAATATTTTATTGACTTTTGGATCGGTATAGAAAACTTCGGGGTTTTTGATACGAATATTCACGGACGGCAAGTGGAAGAAAATATTGAATGGAAAACGTGGTAAAAGGTCAAGGAAAGCTAAACACTAGCCAGAGGTGGTCGGTGATCGAACCTGTAACGCTATGAACTATAGGCTAATGCGCTTGCGAGTAAACCATTCTACCCTTGTGAATTCACTTATAGGTAAATATTGAAAGGCATAGAACAACTTTGATCGAATATGAAGTGGAAAACAATGGAAGCGTGTAAAGTGAAATTGAAAGGCTTTGTGACGTCTTATAAATAACCAGTGCATATAAACTGAGAAAAAAATGTAACGTCAGCGCCTTAATAATCGCATACGTTTTATTTAATGCATGACGCTTTTAGAGAGACGTACATATGTATTTTTATTCGGCTCGGAGCGACAAAAACGGTTTTCTCCACGCGTGTAAAATTATAATCCCTAATTTTACACCTTGTAAAATTAAATTTTCTATGATACTCGTGCAATACACGTTTTCTTGACTCGTGGAAAATAGACACTTGTCAGAAACAGTTTTATCGCACTAGTATCGTAAAGTAATATTATGCCACTCGGTTCGAAAAGTCCCTACTTCTCACGTGCTTTGTGTCACGTGCGAGAAGTGCTCACTTCTCACATGCTTCGTTTCACGTGCGGGAAGTGCTCACTTCTCACATGCTTCGTTTTACGTGCGAGAAGTGCTCACTTCTCACATGCTTCGTTTCACGTGCGAGAAGTGCTCACTTCTCACATGCTTCGTTTCACGTGCGAGACGTGCTCACTTCTCACGTGCTTCGTTTCACGTGCTTCGTTTCACGTGCAAGAAGTGCTCACTTCTCACATGCTTCGTTTCACGTGCGAGAAGTGCTCACTTCTCACACGCTTTGTTTACTACAACTGCGATAATTTACGGAACTTTAACTGAACTTACGAGAACTTCGGGTTACTGAGATGTGTCCACTTAAACGTTGTCGTTTGTTGTTAGCTTTCAAACGGAACATTTGAAATAATACTTTACGTTCCGGTAACAGTAAATCTTAATCAAAAGACGAGGTAATGGTTTTTCTCCCATTTTTTATACTTTTTCCATACCATTTATTTTGGTGTTTTAGATCATTTTGAATGATCTAACATGAAAATCCGGGAAAAATTGTGTTTTTTTTTTTTACGAAAACAAAGCTTCCTTGATGAGAAAGCAAAAAGCTATTGGACATTTTCAGCTGTTTAGTGCCTTTAAGCTAGAAAATAGTACTTTACTTTACTTGGTGCGAGAACCGCAACTTCACGCATGCTTCTTGCGCATGAGTACCCATTTTCACACCGTATGAAATAAAATTTCTTTTTTTTCAACTCGTGTGATTCCAACACTCACTTCCGGTTCGTGCTCACAACCTCAAACTTGTCAGAAAATTTTTTATCGCACTAGAGTCTTAAAGTACTATTATTTTACGATATGTGGAAATAAGGATTCATGCCCACAAAGCATGTGTGAAACCGCGTTTCTCACACTGAGTGAAATAAATGGAAATTTATTTCACTCGGTGCATAAAACCGCGTTTCTCGCACCGACTGAAATAAATGGGGATTCACGTGCGTAAAACGCGCGTAAACATCGCGTTTCTCGCACCGAATGAAATAAATAGGGATTCACGTGCGTGAAACGCGCGTAAACATCGCGTTTCTCGCACCGAATGAAATAATAGTTATTTCCTCGTAAGGGTGCTTTGATCTATCGAGGCTAATGACCAGTCATCACGCACATTGTTGCATGTGTGACACAATTATTCGTCGAGATGAAACATGTGTGTGTATAGATCTCCAGTGGTTATATACAGATTACACTACAATTCGCTGGCTCGGCTAGTACAACGTGGGCGCGTGTCTGTCTGCGATCGCGCGAGTGAGAGAGCGCGCGTACGTGAGAAACACAACACGGGACAGTCCGCGAGGAACGATGATCGTGCTGCAACATCAGCAGCAGCAGCAGCAGCAGCGAACCCGGCCCTCCGGCAGTTTTAGTTTAGCATTTAGTTCGTGACGGTGTCTCTCACGCGGAGGAACCCCTCCGCCGCGAAATTTATTCGACTAAAAAGAGATAATAATTCGTTATTATCCTTTACTCTTTTTCTTTTTTTTTTTTCACTCTTTAATCCGACGATAACGCGGCATTATGTCTGATCGTCATTACGAAATTGGTAAGTTGCACAGGTATATTTTTTTTTATGGACAATAATTAGGTAATATGTGATATTGATAATAATATTATTAACTGATACACGTACAATATTTTGATAATTTATTCATGAAGATTTGCTTACTTTCTTCTTGATGTTTATTTTTTTTTAGTATATGAAAAATTGTTGACCTGTTTTGTTGATTCGAAATTTTTAAGAGCATGAAGATGTTTCAATCAATGATAGAAATTGTGGGAGCAGAAAGTGATGGAGTTACTTTTTTCTTCTAGTATAATGCTTTATAGTGTAGAAAAGTTTGTCGTGAATTAAGTCATTGCGAAATTGGTATATATTTTTTAATGCCTATAATTAGGCGATATGTGATATTGATAATAATTTTAATAATAAATACACGTACAATATTTTGGTCATTTATTCATGAAGATTTGTTTACTTTCTTCTTGATGTTTATTTTTTTTAGTATATGAAAAATTGTTGACCTGTTTTGTTAATTCGAAATTTTTAAGATCATGAAGATATTTGAAGCAATGGTAGAAATTGTGGGAATGCAGAAAGTGAGGAAGTTTTTTTTTCTTTTTTTTTTCTAGTATAATGCTTTGTAGTGTGAAAAGTTTGTCGTGAATCCAGGCGAATTCGGTGCTGAGTCGTTGGTTTCTATTTTCGCTTTGGCCTCTCACGTTTCTAAATTCAATCCGCGCCGGTTCGATGCCTATCTCAACTCGGCGTCACTCTTCGCGTTCGAAACTGTCGAAGCGATCCGAACGAAGGAAAAATTTACGATACTCGTATACCTACTATTCTGCTTGTACACTATGTAGAATCGTGCTTTGGGGGCGTATGCACGGTATACGACAGCTTCGAATGAAAAAGACACGATAATAATAATAGTGAAATGTTGGATCTGACGTTAGTCCACATGCTGAAGGACGGGTATATGCAATAACGAGAAATAGAGTTTTCAACGCGAATGCTGAGAAGGGGAGCAGTCGCAACTACTGGAGTGCATCAACTGTATGATCCGAAAATATATGTCTGGGAATGCGCCTCATTTTTTTGCCTTTTTACACCGATGACGAGCTGTTGTTATGTCCATTTTTCGAGAATTTTGACGATGAATACTAATTTTTAACGATATAGATAATATAATAAAAATAATTTTTGCTTCGGACAGAGAAAGCTTTGTTTTCATGTTGTCTAAATTTTAAAATTGTCTAAATTTTACGTTAAACGTAACGTTAACGTAAAATTTAGACAATTTTACGTTAAACACTCAGAATGATCTAAAGAGTCGAAAAAAGTCGTTGAAGGAAATTGTCAGGGTGTTTGTGTGTGTGAGTGTGTGATAAAAGGTACAAAATTCATATCACTGTGACTTGTAAACTATTGAACTGAATCAGGTTAAAATAAGCAAGATGTGCAGTGCTAGTTAGTCTTCAATTTCTATAAGTAGTAGTAAACCTTATTTATTGACAATATATTTACATAATCATAATTATAATTTTCTGTATATTATAAATTATACTATAATGACAATCGCCATCGACCAAAGTTCGTCAGCCACTGTTTTTCTTTTTTTTTGTTGACATTTTTTTTTTCAGTTTTGGATATATTAGGGTTTTCTCTTTGATTATTTTTTCTAGTTGCTGGTAGATTGTATGCGTGGGGTGTTTGAATTTATGGTTTATGCTTGGGGTGGATTGTATACGAATAGGATTGAGGCCAATTTGTATAAATTTCATAAAAGCCGCTGAACGCATTTGATTTTTATAAGAATTTTGAAATTTTGAAAAAAGTATATAAACGTCCTACTCGAACTAATTTTTAGCTATCGGGCTAAATCTTTGTATTCAACTTAGGCCAAATCGGGGGATCGGTTCGGATTTCACGTTATTTGAATTTTCGGAAAAAATTTCGTTTGTAATATTTTATTACCAAATTTTATTTCTCGACGACTAAAATTTCGATAAATTCTAGATTTTTAAATGTATTTGAAATGAGAACGCATTCATTTTCACCGTTCAAAAAGCTTTCGCTATGGGGAAGCCAAACATATAAAATAAATAAACTTTTTGATATAAACGGCTTTGGTAAAGATGAAAATTAATGAGAAAGCAATGTGGAAAGTTATACTTTGCATCCTTATTTTATAATATTTATAGAAATTTGAATTTTGATAATGATGCAGCTTATTAATTTCTCTCAATTTCCAAATGTTCGAGGACTTGAATTTTTTTCAAAATGTTGTCTAATTTTCAAAAATTATATTTCCTTATTTATTTTTGAGCTGTATTTGCGAATCTACTTCATCAATTTCCCGGATACTTTGTGGGCATAATGTGCAACTACTTTACTGCATCAACTGTATGATCCAAGAATAAATGTCTGGGAATGAGCGACATTTTTCGCTCTGTTAGGCCGATGAGAAGCTGTTATTATGTCCATTTTTAGAAGATCTTAACGGTGTATATTACGTTTTTACGATATAGATAACAGTATTATATAGTAAAAATAATTTCTTAAGAATGTATATAGAAATTTGAATTTTGATAATAAAGCAGCTTAGTAATTGCGTCCAATTGAAAAAATTTTTGGGTTTTGAAAGTTTTCCAAAATTTCATGTAATTTTTAAAAATGATGTTTTTTACAATTTTAAGGTGTATTCGCGAATCTACTTCATCAATTGCCCAGACACTTTATGGGTGTAATGTTTTGTTTTATGTATACATGCGCACATCCAAAATTCGTGACCTTACACACATCTAAAATAATTGATAAACATGCTTTTCAGAAATTAGATACAATTTAGCAAAAAATTATTCGTATTAAGAAAAATGAACAAATCATTTTTATTTGAGAATAGTTAGGTGATCGGCGATTTGTTAAACACTTAAAAAAATCAATTTGTTATTAATATTATGGAATCATCATTAGGCAGAATCACTCGTTGTGTCACCTTGAACGTGTTCAATGTGTTTCAGATTTTTATCCATCAAAAAGTGTTCGAAATTCTCTCTGAATCACACGTTTGATCGGGTTGTAACTTTTGAACTCCCTTAACAAAAAAAAGGCACTCGCTAATAGGAAAAAATTGTAAATAATTTGTAATTTTATATTTCTAATTGTATAATACATTTCATTTGTATTAAACCGAGTTATTCACTGAGCGATATTCATATAAAACTGTACATAAGATCGTTTTTGTGCCGGACGAGTGAGCCGTTTTTTTTTAAACCTCGGTTTTTTTAAGTTCATAAATACGTTGTGAGTTATTTGAAAGTTTTTTTCTTAATCACAAGGCAACGAAAGATTTTATCGATTTTAATGATAATAAACTATTATTTTAATTAATTAGTATATTTCCAATACATTTATGTTTACATATTCCATATCAATGATTCAAAACGAATGTTCTAGCTTCATTGAAAAAGATATTTATGTGTGCAAAAGACAGAGCAGTTTGATTAATTACTTTCATTGTTATTAAACGTGAAATACACGTGACGGAAGTTCCCTCGGAATGTAATTGAATTATCGGATATTCCTGCTCGATATGCATCGCATTTTATGATAAATAGAGATCAAATAAAACTGACAGTGATGCGAGAAACTAATTAATTTATACAAAACTGAACTCAAAATGTGTTTGGTTCCTCAATTGACACTTTTATAAAAAACGTAGAATTTTTAAAAAATTATAAAGCTGTTATTCGAAAGTCTTCTTTTAATTCATA
This sequence comes from Tromatobia lineatoria, assembly GCA_949699805.1. Classification (NCBI taxonomy): domain Eukaryota; kingdom Metazoa; phylum Arthropoda; class Insecta; order Hymenoptera; family Ichneumonidae; genus Tromatobia; species Tromatobia lineatoria. The sequence goes on along the minus strand of OX453047.1, from coordinate 9,220,568 downwards.
AGGTAAAAACTATTTTATCAATTTCCATGAAAACACACTATTATTTGTATTAAATACTATTTTTAATAAATTTTGATTTAGATATTTCGCATGCATGGATAGGAACAAATTATCCAGCTTCACTGAAAAAAAAATATTGGTGTGTGCAAAAGACAGTACAATTTAATTAATTTTCTCTTATTGTCCTTAAACGTGAAATACACGTGCCAGAAGTTTTCTCGGAATGTAATTGAATTATCCGACATTCTTTCGTACTATACATCGTATTCCACGGTGAATAGAAGTCGAATGGAAGTGAGAAAAAAAAAGGGAATAGGGATGTGCCGTTCATTGATCGGTTACCTACATTTCGCCGGTGACTGCAATGCTCAGTGCTAATAGCTACGTAAATGTCGTACACAGACACGATAAGCACATTAACCCACGCCACGGGAGAGACACACCTTCGCGCTTACGCTCTTGACCGACTAATTTGCCAATTAATTACAGCTACTGAGCGTCGAGTTTTTATTTTTTTCAGCACAATAAACTGTCGATTGCAACTCTTACAACAGAATACAATATCCATTCAATGCAGCGTATTAAAAACTTCATTATTAAATTTCATAAATATCGCCGTACAAGTAGGTGATTAGTTATTGTTTAGTTATCCAGCGGATAATTATCCGCTGGATAATTATCTCTTTCCATAATCCACATGAAAATAATGATATAAAATTAAGATCATAAATAGGCATATGGAAAAAGTATCATTTTTGAGATGCGTTATGAATAAAATATCGATAATTATCCAGCGGATAATTTTCCCTTATCATAATTCGCGTTAAAATAATGATGGCAAATTAACATCATAAATAGACATATGGAAGAAGTATCATTTTTGAGATACGTTAAAATGAAATATCGTAAACAATTATCGCAATAATACTCGTAATAATAATTATCGTAATATATCGTAATAATTATAAATTAACAATCGATTTGATATCACTCTTACTGAATAATTTTGAGTGCAATTTGTGACTTTATTTAGGAACTTTTTTTTAGGAGGTTTTACGGTGGATAAAAATCTTACGGTTTGATTATTTTGAGCTCTGTTTGAGAAAAAAGTGGCTAACGCTAAATCATAAATTGTGGCTATGCGGGTTTGAATGTTCATGTCAAGTATTGTGAATAACGATTCATACATATTCCACAGTGAAATTAATGAACATAACTAGTTTTAATATACTCATTAGGGTGTCCCAAAAAAAATAAAAATTTTAAATAAAAATCTGTTGGCCGTTACTAAAAAAGTTGGAATGTATGCAGAAATACTTTTTGGTGGAAGGGGACGCTGTAGCTATAATCTTTTAGAGGTCGCTCATGCCATATTTATATTTTAAAAAATGATTCTAAAACATTGTTTTAAAACATTGAAAAATCACATTTAGAAAAAATGTCTTCATGTACTGAAGTCAATTACGTAAACGGGAAAATGTCTTGAAAACGATTATTTCCTCAATTTAGTTGAACTAACAAAAGAATAAGCATGTATAAAGCAGAGCTGGGCAGTATTCAAAATACATCATGTATTTTAAGTACTTAACTACGTATTTTAAATACTAAGATACGTATTTTTAATCCTAAAATACTTCGCAGGTATTTTAAGTACTTAACAAAATACAAAATACAAAATACTTTTCTATTTTTTAATCCTATGTATTCGGAACATTTTTAAAATATTTACCAAGTTCACGTTAAATTTCAAATTTCAAATTTAACATGTACTTTTAACAAGCGACATTTAATGTTTCTAATAATAATATTAGATGTCAGAATAAAAATAAAATCTAATAGCTGAAACTTATACGACATGTTGTGGAGTCAATTCCTTTTATTTGGTAAATTTTTTATCAATACTTCTGTGTACATTTTGCCACATATTTGAAGGTTTCGGGTTAAAATTTCGTCCAAAGTTGGATTATCATAAACTTATGATCGGTATTGAATTTCAGCGAAATCTATCGAGTCGTTCTATAACAACGAAACGACTAAATAGATTCCGCTCAAATCCAATACCGATCATAAATTTATGACAGTCTAACTTTGTACCAAATATTAACCTAATATCTCAAAAAATTCGGTAGCTAAAAAGCATACAAATATTTTTTAAAAATTCAAAATTGCTTCAAAACTAAACTTGCCTGGTTTACGCATAAAAAATTACAATCTTTTTTCACAATGTCTTTTTAATTAAAATGTCTCGTAATATTTTTTATCGAACTGCGATTTGCTTGAACAACTCTATGTCATTAGGTCGAGTTTATATTCGTAACATTAGGAGTTCGAGTAAAATAGATTCGGTGAAAAAAAAAACTTGAACTCTATTAAAACGAAGACGCAGATTTAAAAAGAAAGCAAAGAGGGCAGATAAGAGTGAAAACTCGTCATCATTCATGCATAAATACATAAGTGTGCATGCTAGTAAATCATATAGATATATTTATGTACATATATATAGTCGAGTGACTGGAGAGGAGGCGAGCTAAGTCTTGACTCGAAACACCCACGTGCTAACTGACAGAACAAACAGAACGTGCCCACTGTCTCGTTGTACTGCGCACATATTATTACACTAATACCATCGTCTCGTGTCTTCCCGTGTGCGCACGACCTCAAAGTACTCGCATCCTGTCACACAATAACCAATCTGTCGATCGAACCGTTTTCGTTTTACGTCTTCAATGAATATAACATTTGGAAAATTCACATTAACTATGAGACTACGAAAAATTATCATAAATTCAACGTCGTTTAACTAGAGGTAATTAAGAAATATGTATCGTTATTCCAATATTATTTAATTATAGATTTAAAAAATTTATCGTACTTTAATATCATTCAATTAGAGACTGCAAAAATTTATCGTAATGTCAATATCATTTAATTACTACAAACGATACTACAAAAATTTGTCACAATTTTGATGTTATTTAATTAGAGACTACCAAAATTTATTGTAATTTCAATATCATTCACTTTGCATGCGGAAGATTTTAGAGACAGCACGGAATTTTTTAAATATTCTATTTTAAAATGAGTGCAAATTTTACACTAATTTGTCAGTCGAAAATATAGTCTACCTCATGATAATGCATTTCTTCATTCTGTATGTAATGAATAATTCTGAATTTACTTTAATATTAGGTTTTGAGGTTATTATAGTAATGTGTCTTGTAGAAGTGTATTTTTTTACTTTGTAAACATATACAGACTTTATACAGATACAGATACTTTATAGGCATACGGAATTCAACATTTTCTGTTTTCCATTTCATATAAAATATAAATAATAAACTTTGAGCTCATTTTGGCATTAACGAAAATCATTCATTTTGCGCTTATGATTATACGTTTTGAATGCATTTCGAATTCGCTCAATTTTTCATAGTACGCAAATAAGTGAAGGTTTTGAGCATTCAGCGATGATTAATCTCTTAAAAATATGTTTCAAAGAATAAATTATTATTTTCGTCGGCAGATGTACTAAAAATTCGTTTTTATTGAACAACGGGAATGCAAAGTAGAACCTTGTACATCGCTTTCACATTTTTTTTTGCTTTTTACAATGTTATTCCAATGAGGAACTCTGTTAATTGATTTTGGCATCGTCACATGAGAAGCTTCGTAAAACGGCGAAAAAATAAGGAAGTATCGTACTTGATTTTATTTTGTAGCCTTGTTTTGAATAAATAAAGTCAAAAAATTAACTTTAGCGAAATTTGAGTCATCAAAATATAAACAAAAATTGTAATTCCTATAAAACCGGAATTCTGTCATTGTCCTACATTGAAATAAGTATGTAGCATTTCGGAACATTATTTTACTTACATAGAAAATTTGTTTTCGCTCGATAGAATTTTCCGAAAGTTTACCGAAAAAATGTCATTAAAAAAAATGTAAAACACCATAAGACCAGAAACGCCTTACCGATTTCGTTCAAATTTAATTTCAGGGCTCCCATCTTTATAATCAATTCTAATACCAAGTTTCAGTCCGATGGCCAAAAATTTGTTCGAATTCTCCCATTTACAGACATTTCCCAAAATGGTAAAAATCTCAAAAAAGCGAAATACGTCGACCAATTTTCCTAAAATTAATACTAAGTCAAGATTGACTAGTTTTCTACATGACATTAAAATTTGACCGAATTATGTCGAGTGGTTCGCGAGATATGATAAAATCAATTTCAGACCCTTCGTAAATTAAACACTTTCAAGCATTCGAAATAAATATCTGAGCCCTTCTCCTCGTTGTTTTGAACCATTTTACGTAAACATAAAAATCTCAAAAAAAAATGTTCACATGAAAGTTTCCTCTACGAGTAAACAAAAAAAAATATAAATTTCGATTTATCAAATCGCCTTATGACTTTCCGAAGTTACGTAAATAAAAACAAACCGTCCATTCGATGTACTTCCGCATTGGGCTTCGCCTGCAATTCGAATGTGGCCGTGACGCTGTACAACGAATGCGTAACAGCGATTGCAAACACGCAGATTTTTTTTTTCCTTTCGTGATTCGATACTTCTTGGTCCTATTTGCAATCTGTACTTTTTTATTTATCTCTTTTATTTTTTTAACGTGTGCGAATGTGAGTTGGGAACCGTCGGCGGGTGCGGCCAATCGGACACGCGGCTATGAATAGCGTTGCGACCCGAGCGACGTCGTTCGGACTCTCAACGTGATGTGCAGCCGAGACCAAAACTTTAATGTCATCTATAGTGGCGCACAAAAGGGCAACGCGAGCCTCATGCATGTTTAATATCCTTGGCAATTTTTTTTGTCCACATTATTCGTTGCTTTTTGCGTTCTTTATTATTTGACAAAAAAAAATAAGCATTAACGTCAACGCAATGCGAAATTTTTTTTTTATTCATACTTTTATTAGTGCAATATTAGTTTGCATTTTTATGATTTCCGGGATTTTCTACTCCCATTAATCTTATTTCTGGCGCAATATCCGGACTTGTGATTTAATATTTTTTTTATTCCCTGATCGCACACGTATCAGATGGAAAAGGTTTAATCTCGTTCGCGCGAGTTTCAATCCCCCTCGGGTATCGTTTATAAATAGAGATACCCGGAAAACGAATCGCCTCATCTACATTCGCGACAGGTCGTATACTCCCCCGTGGTCGCGTTTGTTTTTCGTAAGAGCTCGCGGCTGTTAACCATAAACTATAAGTATTGCGGAACAAGGTTCTGAAAAAAATCGGAGGCCGGACGGAAAAATCTGAATGGATATAGAGTAGTACAACAAAACTTTTACGCTGCATTCATTTTGATTCTTCATAGAGGAAGCTTTGTTTTCATTCCTCGTGGGAACCTGTTTCGTATAAGCTCACGGAAAGAAATGTTTAGTTGTGACAACTGCGTTTCCAATTTGCTGTACACGATCTCCCAAAAAAATTTGTTGCCTCAACCATATCGAATGGTAACCTCAGCTATTCACGACTAGTCCTCGCAAGATTAGTGAGGTTAACCAATCCAATTGTTGCGACTACCACTCGGATTGTTGCGACTACCACTCGGATTGTTGGGACTACCATTCGAATCGTTTTTATTGCCATTTTAAGGTAGTCCTCCTGTATTGTCTGACATCGCATAAGTTCGAGCGAAATCGAGACAGAATTACGAACTGTTCTCGAAGAAATAAAAATCTGAAAAAAATCAACTATATGGAAGATGCTAAGGAGATTAATTTGGAATAATAATAATTGAAAAATGTTATTAACAAATTACTGAAATAGATAATTGTGCAACGAATTGCCCGGCAACCTAACTTTTTTTTGTTATGAAAATGATTTGTTTATTTTTCTGAATATGTGTGGATTTTTTTAGAATTTCATCTGATGTTTGAAAATGGTCGTTTTTTCCAAGTGTAAAATTGAAAATCAGAAAAAAATCTGAAAAAATACATACGTATTTAGAAAAATAAACAAATGTTTTACATAACAAAAAAAAGTTGGGTTGCCGGGTAATTTGTTGCACTATTATTTATTTGAGTAATTTGTCAATAACATTTTTCAATTATTATTATGCCAAAATAACCTTTTCAGCATTTTCTATACGCTCGATTTTTTTTCAGATTTATATCTCATCGAGAACTGTTCGTAAATTTTGTTTAATTCTCCCTCGAACTTATACGGCGTATGAGGAATACCTTAACCGTTGGCACTATCATTTGAGTTTTACGGGAAATAGAATAATGAGGCAAATAATTTTTGCGAGATTGTGTACAGCAAATTGGAAACGTAGTTGTCACAACCAAATATTTCTTTTCGTGTAGTTTGTTTTATTAAGGGTTTTTTTTAGAGGGACTAGATATTTTCTAGCTGGAATACACCTATAGATGGCACAGCTGTCTAAAATCTATCTAGTTTTCATGTCGCACGTTATCTGACGAGAAGTTAGACATAATCTAAATAGCATATACGTATAAATACTTTGAGAGAAAAGCATATCGTTGATTCAACGATTTTGCATGATAAAAACATGATATAGGAAGGCTTGCAATGTTTTATAGTTGAAGTGATGATGATATGGTTCAATGAACTATACTTTTAAATTAATTGGAAACAAACGTTGAAATTGTATATGCTACAAAACGGCATATTTGAAACTATTAGAATAGTTTTTGAAACTATTATCCATTTGATAATTGCTACTATAATTATATTTGCTATAACCATAAAATATAGACGTTTCTCCGGGGAATTGTATTAATGGTTCATCTAACTATTTTCTTATATTTGCTATAATCATAAAATATAGTCGTTCCTTTTGGCAACTATACATTATAATTGGATTATCGTCGGACTAACTATTTTTATTATTGAATTACGATATTTTTCTCTGAGTGTGTAGATATCTTGGTCATCTAGAGCCGACCTTGTTTTGCTTGACTAATACACTGAAAAAAAATTCACTTGATTTAAATTGTTACGGTTTGATGATTGGAGATTTTGTCAAGTCAACAAACGTTTGTGTGAATTCAATAAATTTTTGCAATAAAATGAACAGTGTTGACTCTCAGACCCGGGTTCATTATCGCGTTTAGTTAAATCAACATACATGAATTTAGTTAACTTGAATAACGGTTGGTTAATTCTAATAAATGCTTATTTTCGTTAAATTTAATTAGACAAAATATTTTATTGAACTGAATCTGAAAACACGTTTGGGTATCTTTGTGATTTGATTAAATCATGTAATATTTCTAATAAAATATCGAATGCAATTTAACTAAATCATTGCGCACGTAAATGGGTATATTAGTTTGGATGAAAAAAAAATTCCATGCTCAAGGAACTGAAATCGTTGTTGATAAAACCTCATGTGTCGATAAAAAATGTATTTCATTCAAAACCCTCTGTATTTTGGAACATCAATTATCTTGTCGAATATGAAGTGGTTATGATGATAATCCTTATACCATCATTCGTCAAAATAATTCGTTCAACATTTTAATCATTCCAAGATAAAAATATGAAAATTATTAACGAAAATAAAACTCCTCTTACGGGGAAGCAAAAATAAAAAATTTATTAAGATTACATTATCGAATAGAAAAATTGTAAAAAAATGTACTCTATGCTTGCAAGTGGCTGTTAGCGAAGTACGTCGAGGTCCATTCGTTCGTACCGCACGGTGGTTCAATTAGTCTCATGGACGCGTGGTATCGTGTTTCTAAAGCTCTCACGTCCGAAGCAGTAACGCGTCCATTCCAGCGATCCCCTCGTTGCTATGTTACAGCGAGTATTTCTGACGATATAATTCCCTTACAAATTCTGCCACGTTCACTAAAATGTACAGGAGGGTTTTCGGACAAAGGGCTGTTTGCAAAACTCAATTCACATTACGTAATCGGGGAGAAATTTTCACTGGGGAACAACCATTGACTCTAATAACCGATTAAATTACACCAGAAATCCAATTACCTAGGGTCAGAATAATCAGGCAACGAATTGACTGGGATTCTTCCTTCCTTCAAGTGCTAATCACTTTCTTGATAGACTGTAGTTGATCTTGTGTTGATTACTAAATTTGACAGTAATGTGACTTATGATTTACGAATTCTAAAATATGATTTTTCGAAATTTCGGTCATAATTTAGTCGCCAACTTTAATATGCTTTAGTGCGATGTTTAATGTTATGACATTTGGAACAATATGTGAAGTATTTAATATATGAGGCGTTCTTCGCCAACTCGGCCCACTTTTTTTTCAATCTTCTCCGATTCGTCCCATAATTCAATACATTTTCGTACCATTTTGAATTACACACTCCTAATGTTTTGAGGATCTTATATTTAATATTATGGAGAATCGGATTTTGTTTCTAAAACATATCTTTTTAAAATGTAACCATTTAAAAAAATAAGTTGACAGCCACTTTTTTTTCAACGTTTCAGATCTGCCCCATAATTTATCATATCAATGTACCGCTAAAATGTAATTTTTTTAGATATTTTCATTCAACATTTCAAAAATCGCCCTTTTTTCTCAACGTTAAGTTTCTCGAAAACTTTACGTTACTGCGGTCCAAAATCTAAAGTCGAAAACGAAATTTTAGAGAGCATACATTGAGAGAAATCGTCATAGTACAGTTAACTATAAAGTGACAACTATTGATTTTTAGTCCTTTTATAGTTACGGTGACTATAATAATAGTTGTGATAACTAATTAAGTGGTAACAACTATGTTTGTACCAACTGCAAATGAATAGTTGTCACTTTATGGCTGCTAATACCATAATTTTCTCTCAGTGTAAGTTAAGAGGTAATTAATTATTCTTGAGAAAATTTTCCGAACTGTTGAAAAAAACGTGAGCTGAGCATTGAAATTCGTTGTTTCAATCTTATATCAAAACTTTTTTACTTTGTAAATATCATTCTATGAATACGGAAAAATTCCGACAAAAAATAGTACTTTGAATTTTCTTGATCACACTCACTCAAATTTTAAGTAAAAATTTTTAGTTGAAAACTAGAGTAGGCAAAACCCCTAGAGAAAGATGAGAAAAATTTTCAAATTTGGCCTTCGTCTCCATTTCAGTAATTCAACAATACAAAGGAAGCAATTTGCAAGGGTTCACCTTGCAGCCTTGTTTTGAAAAATTTTAAATGACATCATTTTTTAACCCCTCGATAGATTCTCGCCAGGTTCGAACTTATGTTTAGTTTACCCACACTTTATATACATACCAAATATAAGGGAGATTAAAAATTGCGAACGTTAGAGCACGAATGGAAAATTTTCAAAAATAATTTCATAATAGAATAAATTCCGAACCTCTCGACGGGTTTACTCCAAATTCAATCCTTCACTTTGGTTAACTACAGTCTACTCGTGGACCAAATTTGAGCCCGATATCTCAAATAAAGTGTGAACCCCTTAACAGATTGACTCCAAATTTAATCCTAAACATTAAATGATAACTGTCTACTTCTGGTCCAAATTTCTGCCGGATATCATTAAAATTGTGACGGCTATCATGCTATCAAGAAATTGTACACACGCACAAACACACATAGAGCTATTTCATACAAACCATTTTTCTCCGTGTTTTGGAACATTTTAAGTATTTAGACATGAAAATCTTTATAAAACAAATTCACAAAAACAAAGCTTTCTCTATGAGGCAGCAAAAAAAAAAATATTTAAAGGCCACAATTTCGTCCAAATTTGGTGGAATAAAATATATTGTCAATAAATCTCGCTTACTACTATTCGCTTCCAGAACAAAAATCCATAATGTCGATACTCGATCGAGAAAATAAAACCATAAATATGCATAGTTTTGCGCCCGTTCATTGAAAAATAAGTCCTCAACGTCCATACGTTAATTACTGCCAAAAATCCATTAAAAATTTTCCTTTTATTTCAATTTCCAGAACGAACGATGACGAAACCTTCGGCGGGAGGCACCGTCACGCCAACGACGACCGGGGAGTCCTCGCGTCTGCACAAAGATAATGACGACGAGAAGGACGACGTCGGTGTAAGTCGTATTTCCACGTCACGGACAGAATCGAAATCCGTGCTGAGAAAACGACGTCGAACGGAACCGACGTCGTCTAAAACGGGGATCCCCAGGAAAACGCCTCGATGGACAGGCGAAAAAGAAGTACCCGAGCGCCCTCCGGACGAGCGTGCATCGGAAGACGTACCTGAAGAGATTCAGCGTGACGTTCAGAACGAATCCTCGAATATTTCCAGTCTCTTTTCTTCCTCAACTGACAAGGAAGCTTCTGAAAACGCTCGAGATTGTAAAGGAAACGATAAGACAGACGTTTCGAATGATTCTCAGGAAAAAGCCAATGATTACGTCGATGTAAAAAGCATTTCTAACGGCGAAGACGCTGAAGAAGAGAAAATGTCGACGCATAGAAATTTTCTTGTAAATAAGACTAATTGCGTAGCCGAGGCGGAACCGGAAGTGGAAATACTTTCAAGAAAGCCACCTATGCATCCGGACCTGCCGCGGAGACGTGTCATGGGCTTGGCCGCTACAAATCGCCGGGACGACTCGACCAGACTCCGGAAAACTATTCAGTGGCTGGAAGACGGAGCCCGGAAATTGCGCGAGGATCTGGCCGAGGCAAGAGCCGAACTTCACGAGGAGAGAAGAGCCTCGAGACTCGCGAGACGAGAAATTGAGGCGGCCGTGAGAGAGGCTAGAGCCAACGAGACTGCCAAGCATCAACGTGTCATCGCTGAACTTAAAACAAGGTGAGTCAGAATATGATACACATCGGGATATTTATTATCTGGCGATGGGTGCCCATTTAAAAATCGTAGTACGGATATTTAGACTTAGGATGATCAGCTGGCAAATGCATTAAAAGGTGAACGCTCCGATGTTGACGATACGTTCACTAGGTTGACAATATTTCGAGCTCTAGTTTTTTTTCTCAGTCTCAGGACAAAATTGTTTTTTTTTGTAGTCCAGAAATAATTGGAGAATACCTTTTTTTATGGACCTTTTTTTTCAAGAATTCTCATCAGAGAATTATTTTTCTCATTGAATACAAATAAAACCAGCGAAAGCTCTAGTCATTAAAAAAATAATTAGAGGTCGCTCGGTAGAATCAAAAGCTTTAGGTATTTAAAAAAAAAACTTGAATTTTTTGTTAATTGCATCTCTCACTGCAAATAAATTTTCTTTGTCGTCTCTTAAAAAATGTCGTGAGGGTTCGTAGCGATTGAAAAATATTTAAAGGTCGCCCATTACATTTAAAAATGTCAGATTGAATATTTGTTAAATATATTCTCATAATTTTATTTTATAAAATTATCCTAGTTAACGCTTTAACCGATAAAAGATGAAAGGAAAAAAATTTCAGTTTTTTTAAAAATAGATAAAACTTATTATTAGTTAGTGCTCTCGTTAGGATTACTAATTTTTTACAAAGATAATAATTGTTAGATCAGAAGTGTTGAAAGTAAAGAGAAAAAAAAAAGTTTTTTGGAAAATATGGACATATTGTATTGCTCTGAATAACCTTCAAATATTTGTTGGCATACTGTAATTTTCCCGAGAATAATTTTTCAGATACAAAGAAATAAATTTAGGGGTTAGACTCAAGAAATAAATTGGCGCTCGAAATATTGTTACCCCAACGTTTACGTTTCTTGAGATTTTTTAACCTGCGGAATATGCTAAATATATTTTTTATCCCTTGAACTTGAAATGCTGTCTTTATGAATGCGCGCTGTATCGTTTATCCTAAAAGAAGATAACAAAAATGAGGTTTGTTTGACTTTTTCTTTAGACTATCACAGTCACCGTCTCGTTCGACGACGGAAGCAACTTCAGCGAGCACAAAGGCAGAATTCCTGAAGGACGAGAATCACAGGCGCGAGATATCGGCTGTAAAGAAACGTCTTGCTGAGGCAGACGCGACTATCCGAAAACTCAGATCGAGTTCCTTAGATTCTGTGAGCGACGGTGGCAGTGGAAAACGAAGAAAAATTGAGGCTACATCCAGCTCGGAACTACGGAAATTGGACGGCGAAGTGAAGGCTCTTCGTGCTGCCAATAAGAAATTAGAAGACAAATTAAATGTAAGTTCTGCCATAACCAAAAATAAGAATAAGGAAAAAACAAGGGAAAACTGTTTATATCGAAAAGTCTTTTTTCGATTTCTTAACTGACGTTTTAACACAGGGCCCAAATTCTGAAGATGTGCTATTTTTGTATCGATTGAACATTTTTAGATGCGTAATTTTTGTATCTATTGAAGTAAAGGCTCTCCGTGCTGCCAATAAGAAATTAGAAGACAAATTAAATGTAAGTTCTGCCATAACCAAAAATAAGAATAAGGAAAAAACAAAGGAAAACTGTTCATGTCGAAAAGTCTTTTCTCGAATGTTGACTGACGTTTTAACACAGGGCCCAAATTTTGGAGATGCGCAATTTTTGTATCTATTAAACATTTTTTAGATGCGTAATTTTTGTATCTATTAAACATTTTTTAGATGCGTAATTTTTGTATCTTTTGAACATTTTTTAGATGCGTAATTTTCGTATCTGGCGGAAATTTTGTAGATGCACAATTTTTATGTTTACTGAAAATTTTAGAGTTGCGCAATTTTTATATCCACTGAACATTTAAGAGATACCCAATTTTATTATTCACTTAAGACTTTAGAAGTGCGCAATATTTATATGTGCTTTAAAGCTTGGAGATGTGCCATTTTTCTATCTACTGAAAATTTTGGTATTGTGAATTTTTTATATCTACTGAACATTCAAAAGATACCCAATTTTATTATCTACTTAAGACTTTAGAAGTGCGGAATTTTTATATGTGCTTTAAAGTTTGGAGATGCACAATTTTTGTGTACTGAAAATTTTGGTGTTGTGAATTTCATATATCTACTGAACATTTAAGCGATACCCATTTTTTTTATCTACTTGAAACTTTTAAGTTGCGCAGTATTTATATTTATTTTAAACTTTGGAGATGCGCAGTTTTTATATCTGCTGAAAACTTCGGGGATACAACATTTTTATACCTACTGAAAACTTTGGATATGCCCTTTTCTTATATATACTAAAGACTCTAGAGTCTCCTAATTTTTTAATCTCCATAAAATTACGCTGTACGATTAGCGAAAGTATTGAAGTTCAGCAAAATTGCGTGTTTTTCAAGCTCTAGTAATTTTCGTGAACGTACGATATGTGCCATTTTTTTTCTTACGGCTGTCCATTGGAGATACTTTAAGGTGTAAATGGGGACGGCCATTTTTAAAAGCATCACTCACAAGTGTAAGAAGTGTTAGAAAGTGGTTACGGAAGTGCGTAGTCAGGCAGCGGATGACAACCGTGGTAAACATTCGAAATAACAGCATTTATTGGCCGGATATTTATAATTGAATTTTTCCTATCTCTTAACTTAGACTCTAGGACACGTTATAGTAGAACGTGGATCCATATATCGATACACATTCCGTGCGTTTACTCTAGTATTACACTAGAGCTCTTGGATATATCTAGTTCAGAGACTCGAGTACTTTCACACGATCGCTCTCATGAATTACTTTATTATGTGGCGCCTGTTCTGATTCTGAGCTACCAGAAATTCTCATTGTATAATTTGCAGATTAATTAGTTTAAATTAATGACGAGGAAAAAGTATTACATCTGCCAGAATCGAAAATGAGTGCATGGAAAAAGAGATTTGTAAAAGTGATTATACCTCGCAGAAAAACTAGTACAGTGATTAGGTCGATTAAAAAATATGTGAAAAATTAAAAAGGAGGCTCTTAAGGTGCCTGATTCACCTCAAATGAAGAAAAAAATATGTAGACGATACGCTTCCCTCAAAAATGTTTACATCTAATCCTGATTAAGTGCATCTCAAACATTATAATTCTGCAATTTTTTCCGAGACATACTATGCATCAAAATGGTGTAAGGTGAAAAGCGGAAATTGTAACCTGTCGCAGCTTTCGGACAAAACGTGTGAACAAATTTTAATTTTCGATGTCTTATTTTATCTGTCGAAGAGTGCATTTTTTTGTGATGAGTATATCAATCCTGGATGCACTAGAAATTGGATTTACTATAGCCAATTATTTACTAAAATCTTAATAGAGAAAGATTCATTTACATATTTCAAATCATAACTTTGTTAAAAGGTCTTAAATGAAAATTCTTGCACTCATCGTAGGATGCACATTTTGACACATGAAGTAACATATCGAACATTAAAATTTGTTCACTGGCTTATTCTGAAAGCTGCGACAAGCTGAAAACTCAACTTCTTACCTGACATAATTTCGATACATTGTATGTCGTTACAAAATCGCGGATTATAATGCTTGGTATGTACTTAATGAGGTGTAAATATAAAAATGATTAATACAAGCGTATCATCTAAATGCATTTCGCAATCCAAGCGATATTGTATTAAGAAATGCATTTGCGAAATCAAATTGCGAAATGAAAAAAAAAGTGGAAATAATAGTAAATATTGAGATCACATTATCGCATGACGCTCAAAAATCATATTTAAAATCATAGAATCAGTGTGAATTTTTTCAGATTAAAAAAAACGGCGTTTTTGCAATTGGTTTTTATTGAGAATTAAAAAATATTACTGGTGGTAAAAAAATTTGAAGAAAATTCCGAGGCCTTTATGGGTTTGTAATAACATTTAAAAAATGAACAAAATCGATTAGGGTGAGGGTCATGGCCTGCTGATTTGACGTGGAATGCCCCATACACATACATTTCATACAAATCACTTTTCTCTACATTTTAAAGTTTTTTTTACCAACCCGAGATGAATATGTGGACAATAAACTTGTCCCGAAAACAAAGCTTGCTTTAAGGGGACGCAATAATTGTAATATTTATTTTACAAACATTATAATTAACACTATTACATTTTTTAAATCCAGGTATTTCATTTTCAATTAGCTAAAAAAAATTGAAGATACAACAAATTTATTTCACGTGTAATTACCATTTTGATCATTATCACTATTAACAATTACTCTATTTCAAAACTACCAAACCAAAGAATATCCGAAATAATTGTAATTCGTTTTAAATTTCGATAGTCCTACTTTGTGAAATTTTTTATTTATCATTAAGCGGAGTAGCTTAATAGTAGAAAGCTGTTTCAACAGTGTGCGTCTGACAGTCCAGCGCACTACTGCTTTTTAGCGTCTTCCATGGTTTGACTTTTCTTGGGTCATGAAACTCTCGGGTGAGTGCAAAACCTAGAACTACTGCCGCCTTCTATTCCTCCCGTTGTACGTCCTACACGTACGCGTTATAAACATAAATCCTCTTTACAGCGCGAGGCATTATACGATCGTTCAGCTCGAATCCTTTCCATTCTACGTTTCTTGCCATTATTGTTGAGCATCGAGCGAGCTCCTGGGATATTTTTCGAATTTCCGGAAGTAACATGTGCATTTGATAACTGTCATCGATAACTTACGAAACGAATACGGACATTTATTCGACAAGAACAATAATTAAAATTAATAACGTTCGCTTATAACTGCAGCATATAGTTAACGTAGTATCGTCGCGAAAATTGGTACCATGTGTAAATAAATTCGCCAAATGATATTTTACACAGAAAGCTTGGTCAAAAAGATGTCCGTTGAAAAAGCACTTTGTCAAAAGGAACTTCGCGACAAAAGTTAAAAAAATCTCGCGAAAAAATAATTCTTACATAAATATTTTGGTACAAAAAGACATAATAAAAGCTGATAAAAATATTAATAATTGTGCCGCTATTGTTATGCAACAAGTGAAGGTCTAAATAGCGAATGACTAAAATAGGGAATTTCAAAATAATGAATTTTACCACGTGGAAAAAACGACTTCGTTACGGTAACGAAAAAAATAGTTGGACTCAAACAAGTGATTTAGTGTTCTGAAAGACAGACGATTATTTGGTTACATTAATCATTTTCAGGTGGGAAATATTTGATATGATCAATTTAGTGATTGATTGTTAATTTAACGAACTACATTTCTTAACAATAATTTTAATAATTCTATTCTATTATTATCTGTTAATGATGTCCGTTTTTTTGTAAAGAATCATCTTGGCTTATGAACAATATTATGGCAGTATTTATGAACAAAGTATTTTTTAACCTCGATGGGGTTAATAAGCACCAGCGAAAAGTAACTTTTCAGCACCGGAAACTGAAAACACCTTTTAAATTCATTGCACGTCCTTACATTGAGCTTATATTGGGGTTTCATTTCATTCATTCATTTTTGTTTTAGATGGTTTGCATAGAGGCCGAAAAAATTCGAACCATGGAACTGAGAATTCAACACGAGAATCACGAATTAGAACTCAATGCGCTAAAAAAGTCATTGCGAAGCGATACCATCAGAATGGTAAGTCGATTAATTATTTATTAGAGTTTCCGTTTGTCGCACATATAAATCCTTTTATTTGCGATCGAAAATGAAGACAAAATATTTCTAACCGATTTCTAATTAATTTGCCTACCGACAAAAAATGAATTCATCACGAAAAAATTTCTGACAGTTCGTATACACTGTTAAAAATGTTTTTAAAAATTCTTAATAACTGCCGAAAGCAAATTGTCCCCATTCATTTATTAATGAGAATTACAAGGAGAAGGTCCACTGAAGTATAATGATTGAAGTTCAACAAACTTTGTGGTATCCACGGCAAAAAAAAAACAGAACCACGAGTCAAGTGTGAGTATGAGCTTCGTCCTTAGGCCATATAATGCTCACTTTCATTTAAAAAAAAAATAATAAAAAACAAGTAACAACAAATTATCGTTACATCAACAAAATCGTTGAATGGTTTCTTTGTTGTTGTCATTAATAATTAGTGATAACTGTCGAAACCAAATTGTTCCTAATCACCTATTATCGAGAATAATAATAAAAGAAGATCACTGAAGTATAATCAGTAAAGTTCAACAGACTTTGTGGTATCCACGGCAAAAAAAAACGGAACCACGAGTCGAGTGGTCATCCTGGAATATGAGCTTCGTCCTTAGGCCTTATAATGCTCACTTTCATTTTAAAAAAATAATAATAAAAAACGAGTAACTACAATTTATCATTACATCAACAAAATCGTTAAATGGGTTCTTTGTTGTTGTCATTAATAATTGGTGATAACTATTGTAACCAAATTGTTCCTAATCACCTATTATCGAGAATAATAATGGAAGAAGATCACTGAAGTATAATCAATGAAGTTCAACAGACTTTGTGGTATCTACGGCAAGGGAGAATAAAAACACGAGCCGAGTAGCCATTCTGAACTATAGGCTTCGTGTTTAGGCTTCTATAATGCCCACTTTCACTGAAAAAAGTAAAAAATAAAATGTGTTGATGGAGTGGGACGGGAGTAGTGGCATTCCCTGGGACGTGTGCCCCGAAGGGGTGTGGTTAGCTATGGGTTGGGGTCCCAGCTTGGCACGCGATACTCCCACTCCCACAGCCGGCGAGGAGAAGCTTAAAAACCCTTTTGCTCTACGCTGAAGAATATAGGTAGTGAAAGAAAACAAAGGAGAAGAGGAGTCTGTGAGGTTGGTTATTAAAAATTGGGCCTTAGGGGGCCCCCCGATCCGTCTGGGATCGACGCTGTTCGACTGATCTTCTTTCGTTGTTTCGGGGCTGCAACCGAAAGCGAAAATCCCTCCCAACTTCCGGTCAATTTTTCATCCGCCACGGGAGCATAGGAAGGGCAAAAATACCTTGCATGCCACTGGGCATTTGGTTGAAGCAACTTCGTACCCTATTATTATGTCAAATATCTTCCCACACTATTTTTAGGATTTTTGCGTGCTTTGCTCTAATTTACCAGATCGATACTTACCCTAACCACTTTTTTTTGTGGTTTTTTTCTGCTTTGTTTTTTTTTAAGCTGGTGCAGGAATGAAAATAGGAGTTCATCAGCAAGATAAAGGTTCCAATGACGGGATAGTTAAGCGCATTCCCAGATTTAAGCTTTATTAAACGATCGAGGGAAGATTTTTTTTTAATTAAAAAAGTGGAATTAATTTCAACCTTATAGCTCCTATTTTTTGAGAGATATTTATTAATTAGCAAAACACTTAATCATCTGCCAATTATATACGAAAATGAAAAGTCACTTTAAAAAAGTCGTAAGAAAAAATCGGCGAATTTCTCTATTTTTTCACTCTAGAATTTTGAAAAAATCGTTTTTTTTGCTGAAAAAATTAAGAATTTAATTATCGATTCTTTTCCACATCTCGGAGCGCGCACCCAGCGTGATAGTTAAACTTTGAAGGCGTTTTACTTGAAACACTTTTTTTTAAACTAGACATATTATTTTAACACCGTTGCATGGATCGGTTTGAAATTTCAACAGTAGCTTCACACTTACATTCTCTGCAGAAGAACCTAGCCGTTTTTTCATTTAGTGTAAACTTTTTTTTATGAACAATTTAGTGCTTATTTTTTATTTTTTTTCTACAAATCGTTTGTTTTTGTTAATAGTGTACAATTTCTACAAAATTTGGTTAAAAATAAAAATCCTACGTACTTTTATAGCCCGTCGTTCTGGACCAATATGTGATATGTATATCAATTTTTTATCGGATATACGTAAAATTTTACCTCAATCTTGAAATTTCAATTGAAACTGATCGTACAGGGCGAAAAGGACGATATTCTGAGCTTCAAAAATTCACAACTAGAAAACTATCGATTTAACCGGAAAATTTGTAAGCACTTTTTCTCTTCCCAATGATCTGAAGATAACGAAAAAAGATACGCGAACGTCGATATATCGTATCTGTAATTTTGTGACATGAATTTATTGAGAGTCCCATTCATCTACGTACGAATCAAATGGGGAATCTATTCATCGCTTGAGCTACCTTTAAAAAAAATTTTATCACGCTAAAACGTTGAAAAGAGTTGCTTAAAGGTACAAACTATAGATTCAAACGATGCAAAAAAAAGAAAAAAAAAAAATTTTGACACACCCTAATACATACATAAAGACTTATTTTCTAGACCACTTTTCTCGACGTTTCAGGTGATTCTGAGCATGTTAACATGAAAATCTCGAAAAAAAAATGTTCACGACAACGAAGCTTTCTCTATTAGGAAGCAAAAGAGTTTAGGACGAAAGGATAACGCGAGGTAAGGAGAAATAAAGCTCGGAGTTCTCGGTTGCGCGAGGTCGGAATATCAAACAGTGCGAGCTGAATTGCGGTTATACAGGACAGAGGCTGTGGCCACAACTACTGTGCCGCGTGCGCGTCTTTCCTTCGCGTTCTACTCCAGCACCGCGCTCTACTCGGGACTTACGTGTATATTCCCACGCCGGCAAGAAACTCGTTTGACCGCCGCCCAAATTCACACGCTCGAAGAAGCAAATCTACGACCAAGTTGCAAGTTCATCGCGCTCTCTATGGCAGTTCATGCGACGATTTTTTTCTCTCTCTCGTTCCTTATGTTCTTCTGTATGGAGTCGTTCAAAATTCTCTTACGGTATTGCGTCAACGCTTTGTCGTCCACTCTTCGGA
Source organism: Tromatobia lineatoria (assembly GCA_949699805.1). Taxonomy (NCBI): domain Eukaryota; kingdom Metazoa; phylum Arthropoda; class Insecta; order Hymenoptera; family Ichneumonidae; genus Tromatobia; species Tromatobia lineatoria. The sequence continues at coordinate 9,200,989 of OX453047.1, read as the reverse complement.
CACTTGGCAGATAAAATAAGATCTAGAGCCTATTTTTTTTTTTTTTTGTGACTAGTAGAAGCAACGAGTGAACCTGCTTTGAACAGTTTCGAAAGTTTCAAACCTGTTGGAAACTGCTCAAAAATGGTCACATTATTTTTTAACACTTAAAAGGGAAAAACTGGCTTTGTATGAATGGTTGGACCAATGAATCATCTGATTGTCTTGTTGATGCAATAATAGGTCAAGGTTAAATTAATGCATTGAACTTTGTTTGGTAGATTGAAATATGAACGTCAGTGAATCCTATGTTTGATTTTTTTCGGATTTCGTTCCATTAAAGTTTTTCCGGTTCTCAATTCATCTCATACTGAATTTAGTGAAGCTTGAAATTTTGTTCTTTGAAGTAAAGTATCGTGGATAAAAAAATTACGAATTAAATAATACTATTATATAATTTCAAATAGATCTATTTAATTAAATTTCATACCTTTTATTAAGCTAATTAATTTATTAGGCTTTTATTTGGCCTGCATGTTATTTCTTATCTTTTAAGGGAATACAATCACTCAAAAAGAGTCATAAGAAAAAATTTCTGTAAATTTTATTTATAGTAAAGTTTTTTACTTATGGTACCTTTCAGACTAAACCGGTAAACAGATTTGAGTGTTCGATGTTCTATTTTATCCGTCAAAGAGTGATTTCTGCATGTAATTTATATGAATATTTATTTCAGGTCTCCATGACGAAGCTATGATTTAAAATTATTATTAATTACTATTAAAAAATCACTAAACAATTGGCTACAGTAAAAATTTTTCCACTACATTCAGAATTGTTGTAGTCTATCCAGAATGCACTGCTTGCCAAATAAAATAAGACATCGAATACCAAAATTGCTTCACCGGTTTTGTCTGAAAGCTATGACAAGTGAAAAATGTTAATTTGAACGTCACAACATTTGTGCGCATTCTTTACAAAATTGCAGAATTATAACGCTTAATACACACTCAATGAGGTTTAAATGTAATCTTTTTTAAAAAAAGGGTACACTCAAAGAATTTTTTTTCGTATGTCTTTTTTTCGTCGACTGGATCCGCTTCATTAACTGAAAGATTAACGGAGTATTAATTAATAATGACCAACATTCTTTTTCCTCATTTATGAATGCATGAATTTAATTAAATGTACAATTGTGATATAAAATAGAGGTACTTTTGCAATTAAAAAGGAGTAACTTGTGAAAGTTAAAGTACGTTTACAGTCAAATTAAAGCAAATTATCAAAACTACTGTACAAAGAATAAATTTGTCATCGCATTTGTATAGTAAATTTAGTCTACCAGTTTATGCAAAAAAAACTTCTAACACATGTACATGAAATTTCAAGCAGATTTTTTGCTCAGTGATCGAAAGCTCACGAGAACGATTTATCTCTTCTTATCTCTTAATTAACTGAAAGGTACCGCCCCTACATTCTTGGCATATTGTGAATGATAAATTCGATACAATTATGTTGGATGAAATCATATTTGATCGGCAAAAGAACAATGGTGACCATTACAATGGAACTATCGGTCGCTGAGCTTGTGGAATTCAGACCAGTTGTCTATACTGCAGACCCATTGACCAGGGCCACCGCGGTCTGTTAGTGGGTTAAGACCGTACAAGAAAACACCCACATAAGAGAAGGAAAAATAATAAAAATATGCATATTTACCAATAGAGCGAGAAAGAAAGCAACATCGAGAGTATATGTTGCTTGTCGTTGCTATATACACGAATAGAGTGCCCAGTGGCTCAAGGATAACGCGAGAACAACTCCCCAGTTGGTGATAACAATCTCGATGTCGCGCATAACGAATCGACGGGTATTAACGCGATATCGATTGATTAATCGAACTTGGCGAATATTTATTGTTGATTTTATTGCAAAACGGGCCGCCGCTTAGTAACAAACTTGGTTAACATTCTCCACTTTCAGACCTTATTGCTATAAAATACTCGCTTTTTTGAACCTGAGTGAAAATATTTATTCACAATTCATAAGCCATTCCACCGAAACTTGGCCACCAAATTTTTTTTATCAAAATAAAAAATTCCAAAAAATCGGGTTTTGTTATTCTAAAATCTTCACCAAAGAATTTGGTGAGATATTACGATTTTCTAATTTTTTATTTAAGCGGCTCTATCTTAGGACAGTTTCATCGTACATATATTTTTGAAGAATAGAAAAATTCGAAATTCTGTGGCTTACGACAAAAAAAAATCAATAATAGTTCATGTGACACTATGTAACTTGAATTAACTCAAATTTTCCGAAAAAATTATCGATAATATTTGTTTTTTTACTGGGGTACCGATACATTTTATCAGAAGGAATGTTCTTGAGTTCTGTACATGAATAACGAATTTTAAAGATGTTTTAAAAATGGGATTCGGTGTCGCTGATTATTTGAATTTTTTTCTGCCAAAACCTCACTATGATTGAATCGAATTTATTTTAAAAAATTATGTATACGAATAGTAAATGTTACGAACAATTTTTGTAATGGTATTACCAATTGTTCAAGAGATACAGCTATTTTCCACAATAAATTCTTTAATAATCCACTATGTTGTCATGATGAAATTTTCATATTTTAGCCTTTCCGAAAATTCAGTTCTTTACGTTCGTTATTCTATTCATATACATAATTCGAGAAAATCCAGTTGGCTCAAATATAGCAAGGTCACAAAAAAAATTAGCTTAAATGATTGAGGCTGAAAAATGGCCAGCAACACCGATTCTGATTTTTTTAGATCATAAAAATTTTGTATTTATGTATACAACATAAAGAAATTAAATGAGAGGTACCTTTGATGATAAAAATTATTGATAATTTTTTTGAAAAATTTGACTTGATTCGGGTCAAAATGTGTCTTATATAAGCCAGTATTAATATTCTTGTTGTAGATCATAAAATTCCACACATTTCTATTGTTCTGTATATACAATAAAAGTATCCCAAGATACCGTTCGATTGAAAAATAATTCTAAGATTCTATCAGATTTTTTATTTATTTATTGAAATGTGGTTAACCTTTTACAATAACAAAACGTCATTTAAAAAATTTTTTTTTATGAAAAAAAAGTTGCCATCTGATTTTGAGTGGGATAGTATATATATTGACATCATGCATAGAAAAAAATTAACAGAAAAATGTGTGAAGTTAAAAAAATTAGAATGCGTAACAATACTTTCATGAAAAAAATTAAGTTTTTGACACCAATCCCCGTATTAAATGCAGCCCAGTATTTTCAGAAATTTTAGTATTCAAAATAAATACCTAATAAAAATATACTATATTTGATATAGGTCAGAATTTATTTGTGAATACACTTTTTGTCATGTGGGTGGCCTTCTTTAATAAGTATGAAAGTACTGAGCAAATGTATGAAATTTGTTCGTCAGGTCCGTTTGTTTTTTTAATTTTTTTCCTTTATTAAAAAAAAAAACCTGAGTAAATAAATTCCGGTGTTAACGATCTGTTGAGTGCATGTCACGAGGCTGGTATAATGTTTAGACGGCACTCTCGCGACATCCGGTTACGCAATTCACGATTGCTTTCCCCCTGTCGCATTTTCCCTCTTTCTTGCACGAGTGCATCGCGCAACCATGAGTGAAATAGGCAAAATAAAGAACAAGAATGATTCTGCGCTTGAGGCTCGCGCCACATTTGCAAGCCTGCGGGTACGATTGATCGTCTAATCGAACTTTCATGTTATCCTGGAAATACCAGAGAGAAACACGGCCTCACATAATGTTACACTGTTAAAAATGTACGCAATTTTAATCTATACAACTATATGAAATTTACGAATCGCGTATATGAATTCCATCATAATATACTTTTATTGTAAATTTGAGAATATTGTAAGAATTCTACGATACTGGTATTGAAAAACTGCAGCAAATGAATATTGACTGCTTATTTTGAATATATCTATATTGTATGCGTAAATGCATCTAAAAATGTATATACGGTGTGAGCAACCGAGATTTATATACCGATATATTAATTTAGAAATCAATTTTTTTTCGTGTGCTCAATCAACGACTCAATAGAATGTAAAATACTGAGATTTTTATTGAGACATTGTGATAAAATTATTCTTTACGAATATATCGTAGAAAAAGTTTTTATTCGGATACAACATATATCAAATTTGATATTACAGTACGGTGTAAGATGAATGTAAGATGTATTAGAAATTTTATACAAATCGTGTTTATCATATAAATATTTTATGTTTACGTTCACCATAAAAACAGGAAACGTTTATATTAACCTAAATGTAAAGTAGTCATTGCGCCTGATATTTATTTCGCATGAGTCCAAGAAAAATGGGAGAGAAAAGCAAACACTTCTCGAAGCTATAACGATCTGAAAAAATGCATACACATGAAAATTAATGGAAACATTGATTTTGTATAATAATTATTTTGAAATGTTATTAGAAAATAAAAAAAATAAAAAATTGTTTAACAAATTCCCAAAGATCCAACGTTTTTTCTGAATAAAAGTGATTCGTTAGCTTTTCTAAATCCGTATGAATTCTTTCAGATTTTCGAATTCACTTTGAATTTTGTATTTTTCACATATTTTATTCATATAAAAGACAAAAAAAATTCTAAGTTAATTTAAAAAAATGGAAAAATTTATACTTATTGAGAAAAATTATCGGATCGTTTTCATTTTTTTTAAAGTTGGCTGTCGAGAAATTTGTTGAACGATTATTTTGTTCATCAATTTGTTAAAAAAATGTTAGAATAAATATTATGCAAAATTAATATTTGCATTACCTTTAACCCTTAGCAGCAACACGTCAGCCAGGCCAAATGGCGGCCACTGAGTGAGCGGGGTAACTATTTACCCCGTGTGACTGCTAAGGGTTAATGTGCATGAGTTTTCAGTTTTTTATATCATTGAGAATTGCTGGCAATTCTCTCTCATTTCTCTCTAACGTATGCAAAATGAATACTAGGCGCAACGACAACCTTAACACGCGGTATCTGCAAGCAAAAATTCCCACACGCTACACTAATCTTTAAAATATTTTTAGCAGTGTAGCACAATATTATTGTTATGAAAATAACTGATACCTTTCGATCACTTTTCGTAATTGAATGTAACTAATAATTCCCATAGGGTAAACTAATCCTCAAAATATTTTTAACGGTGTTACACAATATTATTTATACGAAAATAACTGATACCTTTCAATCACTTTTCGTAATTGAAAGTAAGTAATTTCTAAAACATTCTACTGATCGTGACGCGATTGCTGTAGTAACCGTGGACAACTTCGCCGAAGACTTTCACCGAAAATGAAAGTACTTTTCATAGGACCAGAGTGCATTTGAAATCTTCGTGGGGGTAAAAGTTCCTGAGAGTGTATTTTCATTGATACCGATTATTACGGTTGCGCGGCTCCAATCTTGAAGCATAAAATGGGCTTAACGGAAGGAGAATATTGGCAATAATTGATTGGTTCGCTGATAAAACGCGAGAAAAGTAAGTTTCACTGGAACGTAGATTGAGGAATTTCTTGTCAGTGACAACAGAATGGTTTGCGCAAGGTGCAACGTTCGCTTTTGTTTCTTGTGGAGGTGTTGGTGGATACGTATGGTACGCGTGCTAATCGGAGTATGTTGAGTCTATAGATATATAGCTTGAGTTCTATATACCTTCAGGCTCTGTATCTAGTTAAATCGATCTCTCGAAAGGGAGAGTAGTGACACACATCGCGGTGTTGTCGCCTCGGGTCTCGCCTGTTACGAATTCGCAAGGTGTTCCGATCTGACTGTTCACACAGCCATGTTGCTCTGAAATTTATTGGAAAACGACTTTACACACTCCTTAATGTAAACAATCAAATGATAAATTATTCAAGCAGATGAATAGTCCATTATTGTACAGTAATCTTATATCCCAATAACGGAATGGCATAATCTAGATAAGTCATGCAGGAATTTCTACACGGATTCTGGTAAATACAGTGCATTGGCGCAATTGTAGGTATGTAAGTATGTATGAAAATTCATTTGGTCCTGCGATAAATCCAGCAAGAAGCAAGGCAGCACATGTACGGATGAAGAAAAAACCAGCAACAGAAGAGTACAGAGGTAGATTGGAGAATAATGGGGTGATACAAAAGCAGAACTGTGTGTAAGGTGTGTGCAAAATGTGTGCAAGAATGTGAAAAACGTGCCCAAAGTATGTGCACAGTATGTGCAAAGTGTGGGCAAAGTGTGGACACAATGTAGACAAAGTGTGACAAAGTGTGGCCATAATGTAGATAAAGTGTGACAAAGTGTGGACAAAATGTAGACAAAGTGTGACAAAGTGTGGACAACGTGTAGATAAATGTGGAAAACGTGTGGACAAAGTGTGTGCAAAATGTCTACGGGTGCATGTCAGTGTATGCGATGTGTGTACAAAGTGTGCGAAAAAGAGCGTTCAAGGTGTGTACAAAATGTTCACGAGTGTGTACAAAGCGAGCGCAAAGTATGTACACGTGTGTGTGCAGGTATGTGCAAAGTGTGTATAAAGTGTGCGCAAGATATGTACAAGTGAGTGCAAATGTGTGCGAAGTATCCACAAGTGTGAGTAAAGTGTGCGCAAGTGCGTGCAAAGTCTGTGGACGTGTGCGCAAAGTGAGCGCAAGTGGGTGTAAGTTTGGGCAGGGTTAGAGCAAAGTATGGATGAGTGTCTGCACGTGTGTGGGAGTGTGTGTGAGTCTACAAGTATATTATGTATCTATGATAACAAAAATCGTGATAAGATCTACAATAAAAATCGTGTCAAGAAAAGTTCTATGTAGAATGCCATTCATTTCAGTCCTCGTCGTTGTGCTGGGCGCATTTCCAAATCGGTTGGTAACGAAAAGGCGATTCGGGATCTATCCAGAATCCAAAAAGTCCACACCCAGAGTATCCCTAATAAATCCCGGTGCACGATAATAGTGCTCACTATTCAGAACTGGAACCCGACCCGGAATCCATTCGGATAACCTTAGTGAAGCCTGATCGATGATAAATTGTCATCCACTGCGGACCCAGAAATCTATTCAAGATCTATTCAAGATCTATTCGGATTCTAATTAGGACTCTCAGACTGTTTTCTACATGGGCCACATTGTCAAATAACCAAAAATGACAATAATTCGTTACTTTATTAGTCCAATGGTGAAATCGTAAAATACTTTGGAGTATTTTAACAGTCTGATAGATTGGAAATCCAATAGAAATTTACTGAACCAATAGCCAAATAGTTTAGTAGTTCAGTAGTTCAGTGGTTAATTATAGTTTAATTATTTTTATATCTATAAAAAATGTACATATCTCAACAGTTGTCAAAAATAGAACTTGTTTTCCTGTACTTAAATGCTCATATAGTATCGTCGTGCAATACTAGTTAGAACTCGAAAGGGAGAGTGACAAGGTTTTATCGGTTACTGGTTCTGGTTCTGCGATAACAGAGAGATTTGCGACGTGAATCGAAGAGTAGTGGAATCGCATACGGGCACAAAAAGTATACATTCGACTTCACAATCGGAGAAACGACAGAGAAATAGTGGCAATAAGACACATGTGAAAATTGTGCGCCGGAAGACTATGGAATCGAGTTAAACGGCCTTTCTCCAAGCATGTACCTATCGCTCGCGCCACTATCGATTGATAAATAATTCGGAGTTCGGACTATCTAGTGAAAGTCTCGCAGACGAATCGTCGAACGAATGAGGTGAAAAGTTGGGCAGGTTAACACTGCAATCTGTTGACTTATCTCGTTAAACATACATTTTTTCTTACATATAATTTACTTGAAATTTGGCTGCCGGAAGTTTTTGAGGTAACAAATGGCGAATCCGAACTCAAATTTATAAATTCAACATGGCGGATCCAATGTGATAGACCATATTATTGAAAAATTACTTGATTCGGATGAAAATCCGTATTCAGCGGGTTTTGAGGTCGCTGATTATGAATCCGGACTCAAAATTCAGAAATTCGGCGGATCCAATATAGTGGATGATATTATTGAAAAATTAGTTGATTCGGATGAAAATCCGTATTCGGCGGGTTTTGAGGTCGCTGATTATGAATCCGGATGTAAAATTAGGAAATTCAACATGGCGGGTCCAATATGGACTAAGGATGCGGACTAAATTGTTGAAAAATTACTTGACTTAGAATAAATTCCGTTCTCAGTGATTTTCAAGGTCGCTGATTACAAATCCGAAGTCGATATTGAGAAATTAATTTATCAACATTTTTAATTCAAGTAATTTTTTCATAATTTTGTCCCTGATATTTAAATCGTTATATTGAATTTTGAAATCCCTTTCGTAATCAGCGACCTCAGTAACTCCGATTACAGAAGATATCGAGTTTGTAATTTTTAATTCCTATTCATACTTAGCAACTTCAACACTCACCGAGTACAGAATTTGGAGTTACCAGTACTTTTTGGCATTTGAGGTAATTATGATGAAAAAGTGCAGAGCTGAACTCCAAACAACAGTAATTTATTTAATTTTTGTTTGACTATATTTCAGTTTTCTTATGGCATAGTTCTCGTCTATATTTGTACTTCGGATATCATCAGCTAAGAAAAATGTCACTATTGTTGTCTCTGCGATATAAAACTTTCTGCCAATCTCTGTTTATTATCACAATTTATTTCAATTGTGCGGTGAATTTGATAGTGATAAGCACAATTATGATAAAATTTGATATATATGTTAAAAAAAATTTGTATATCCAACTTTGACATTGTGGAGTAGAATTCTATCTGTAAGATGGATAAATTATTGATTTATAGGCTGAAAGACCTCGGTCAATGGTTATCGGACAAAAAAATGTAGGAATAACAAATTGTAAAGTATAGAGAAAAAAATTATTATAATGTTGATATATCGCATTTACCACTACTATAAATATTTTCCTCAAAAGAATATTAATATTCTTGAAAATCTTAACATTATCAAAGTGTCCCGTTTGGAAAATCGGTCAGACTTTTTTTAAAAATAAGTCTTCGTTCTTTTGGGACGTTGAGCAGGCCGTAAAAAATAAGTAACCGTAATAAATAAACGTAATAAATAGTACCCCAAAAAATAAACGAACATGAAAATTAATTGTTCCAGATGGACGAGATAAAAAACAAAGATCGGGAGATCGAGAGACTTGGAAGATTGGCTCGAGAGAACCGGAAGTCGCGCACAAAAGACGATGATACGGTACGTTCTACGTGTTTAATTTTTCCCGTCCACTTTTCTGCCTTTGAGCAATTTTTTTTTACACGTGCTTGGAGTAATTCACAAAACGGTGAGGTTGAAAAGGCCCGAGACTCGAGCCAACACTTTGAAGTGGTGAGGCGTACTCGAGACTCTTGATAAAAACACGAATGTATTCGGCAAGGCACTCTTCCGGAAGTGTGTACTCCAAAATTATAGCATTTACCGGGTGTTCAAGAAACTCGGTTCATTACTGAATATTTTACTCGTATTTGAAATAATTCTGGAAATGTCCATAAGCACTTCACAAAGAGACAAAAGAGACAGAAAAAAAACTTGCAAATGGCTTCCTCATCATATTTCGCTTTTGCAAAGTTACATCTATGAAAAATTGTGCTAATCAATTTTGGCTTCCTCATCGACGAGGTTTATAAACAGGGAAATATAATAAGTTGTTTTGAAAAAGTAAATATGTAAATAAGTATAAAACGTGCTTTCTGAAAAAATAAATAAGCTACGAAATTGTATTTGTGATAGTTTTCATAAGAAATCACATTAACTAAAGAAAAGTTAATATATCATTTGTGAATGATGGAATCTGAATGATGTTGACATTTTTTGTTCATTAGCTGAAGTTTTTCGAAAACCAAAGAGAAAACGTTGATTTTCTCGATGAATTAAAAATCACGTCAAATTAAAGCCGCTTTACCGATTTCTTTAAAATCTTACCTAACAACATCGAATGTATCTCCAGTTATGAAGAACTATTTAGCTAAATAGTCTAACTTTTATAAAAAGTAAAGCAAGAACGTTAATTGAATAAAAAATATTCAAAATCACATAAAATTCGAACCGCCTTATCGATCGTCACCAAATTTAGTACGTAACAGCATTGCATGATATTCTTTTTCCGTAGAAAATTGCAGTTGATTTGTGTAAGATTTGAAGTGGGTCACAACAGAACATGTATTTTTTTGTATGGATTCAGCCTAAATAGAAAATCGTTTTCTTCACGTATCTCAATATAAAAAAATAATTTAATTCAATTAACAAAAATTTGCAGAAGCGAGAGCGCGTACAGATTGTTTTTAAAAATTGCAAATTCAAATAAAATTCGACTGTATTTTTTAATTTTTTCCAAAATAATCACAAAAATAGACGTCTACCGGTTCCACATGTGTGCTGAATTTCAGCCAGATTGTTAAGATCGTTCTCGAGATATGAAAGTTTGAGTTTTGAATGTCGGTCCTACGTACGCGATATCCATCCAAACATTTTTTCTAAATCACTTTTTGCGACGTTTTAGTCTATTTTAGATGTTTTAAAATGAAGAAATCTGAAAAAAATTCTCACGAAAACGAAGCTTCATCAATAAGGAAGAAAAAGGAAACATTTCAAGCGTTAAAAAATATATAATCGTCCATATTAAAAGGGTTGGCACGCACAGTCCCACAGACAACTGCATCCTGGTGTTTGCAACACTCCTTCGATCCTGGGCGCGAGCTTAGACGATGAGTGTGCCTCGATCCAGGTGCCAGTGTATACCGATTAAATTTATGATGATTCTTCATCCTTCGCTAATGAACCAAAGAGTAGTTATGAGCTAGTATAAGTGAAGACACGAATGGGATTCCTCACCACGACTTATCATCAACAAGAAGTTTGTAAATAGAGGCTCTTGGTTTCAATTATATGTATAATTAAAATAAGTGAGCCAATAACAATGTAAATGACACTTTTCAGATCAAGGATTGTATTTCTATTTTTTTAAGTTTCAAAGTGTGCTGTTTTCATGTTTTGAAGAGTCAAAGGGTTGTATTTTGATTTTTCAATGATTATTGGTCGAGAAAAATTTTTAAATAGATTTTCTTGGTTCCATTTATATGTATAATTAAAATAAGTGAGCCAATAACAATGTAAATGGCACTTTTTAGATGAAGGATTGTATTTCTATTTTTTTAAGTTTCTAAGAGTGCTGTTTTCATTTTTTGAAGAGTCAAAGGGTTGTATTTAGATTTTTCAATGATTATTGGTCGAGGATAGTTTGTAAATACAGCCTCTTGGTTTCATTTATATGTATAAATGAAATAGGTAAGCCAATAACAATGTACGTAGCACTTTTAAGACCAAGGGTTATATTTTAAAATTTTCAACGGTCAAAGAGTTGTGTTTTAACTTTTTTGAAAGTCAAAGGGTCAACGGTCAAAGCGTTGCGTTTTAGCTTCTTTTAAGGTCAAAGGGTTGTATTTTAAATCGTTCAACGATCGAACAGTTGTGTTATAACTTTTAAAAAGTCAAAGCGTTGTATTTTAAATTATTTTAAGTCAAAAGGTTGTATTTTTGTTTTTCAATGATTATTGGTCGAGAAAAGTTTGTAAATAGAGTCTCTTGGTTCCGAATATATGTATAATTAAAATGCCAATAACGATTGACATGGCACTTTCAAGACCGAGAGTTGTATTTTAATTTTCTAAACGGTCAAAAGGTTGTATTTCAATTTTTTTCAAGTCAAAGGGTTGTATTTTTATTATCCAATGATCGAGGTCGAGCAAAGTTCGTGAATTGAGGCTCTTGGTTATAATTAAATGTATAATTAAAATAAGCAAGCCAATAATAATGTACATATCACTTTTAAGATCAAGGGTTGTATTTGAATTTTCGAAAGGTTCAAGGGGTTGTGTTTTTATTTTTTGAACGGTCAAAGTGTTGTATTTTAATTTTTCGATGATTATTGACCGAGAAAAGTACTTTGCCGATAATTTAGTGACTGCTGGTGATGTTTGGACGCCCCCGACACTTTGACACTGTTTCTTGTTCTCGTGAAAGCTCCTTGTCGTCGTGCTAAACGCGCAAAGACTGAGAGTGTGTACTTAAGGCGTTATCGGTATTGAGAAGCGATAAGACGAAACGCCGTGGCGTCTAGTTATCGGCGTGGCTCTCACCACGTCGCAGACTCGCCGTTATGCACCTTATGGTCTGCCGGTACTGAGTATGTCGGCCGAACAGATGGACAGAGTAAATTTATACAAACGTCTGTTTGATTTTCATCCATAGGATTCAGAGGTCAAATTATTACACATTATTCTTTGTTCGATACTGTTAGAATAGGTGAGTACTGGTATTCTAGCGAATACACGCGATTTTTTTTTGGAATACCAAGAAAATAAAAATCATCTTTTGTGACCGTTTGAATATAGAATTAAGTAAATATTACAGGAATTCCGAAAACATGCTTGTGTACTCATACTTAGCTTAAGTGACATATTTTTTTTATGTACTTAATATAGTCAATATTCCATAGAACTTTTTTAGCCGAAAATTTCATAGAACTTTTCTAAACGTTCGTTAGTCAATAACAAGTAGCTCCTTAGTCTGAGCTAATTGACATCATACTTCAAATTTTTTCATTACATGAATTAGGTAGAAAATTATAGAAAACTGATGCGGTATTCAGATCTAAGGACGCTATACTTTGGACATAGACTGCTTGATATAAGTTATGCAAATACCGGACTTATGTCGATATAAGATCAACCGACAAGAAGTTCCTTATCGTTTCGTCCAGAAATTAATGTCCTTATTCGCAGTGCGGATGTACGAGCACCGTTTTTAAAGCGAGTATAGTGTATGTAATCTATTCAAATAACGAATTGAGAACAATTACTTCTTGACCCACAAAAAAATAGACTACAATAAATAAAGGAATATTAGCGTAATTTCAAAAACCAGACTTAAGTACCGGTATTTACTTTCAATTATATAATTTATTGGCTTGATAATTGATACAGTTCAGTAGGCCTACTATTGAGCATACTATTGAATTAAGTAATTATTTGTCAAGACGTTACTGCTAGGAAATGTATAGAGTAGAGAGTAGCCAATAATAACTTAGCCTAATGTACAGGATTTCCAATACCGTACCGAGGTACTTATATATATAGTGAAAGTGGTCTGTATATACATGCTACCAATGCGGGACTATTAATGTCATGTTACTGAAATTGAGAGCCTCGTACAAGTTATACAAATAATAGGCTAAGCACAATGTAGAGTCTACAATATGTTGGACATAGACACTGAGTACTGAGTACTGTGCATATAGGGTCTTGATGCTTACATAGGTGTCCACATGACAGATATACCTGACCTTTTCGTCCACACATTGAAGTCTTCATCGAATGCAGTGTGAACCTACGGATACCGGTACTTATGTGAAAATTTAATGAAATCTCCTTAAATATTCAATGAAGAGCAGGTACTTCTTGACCCATTAAAAATAGTATAAAATAAATAGAGGTTTATCAGTGTAACTTGGGAAGTCATGCTTGAGTACCGGTATTTATCTTCAATTATAAACATTATTAGAATGATAGCTGATATTCTTCATTATCAATAGGCAATCGCTTAACATGAAGTTAAATTTACCAATATTTGTCGAGATGTTACTGCGAGAAAATATATAGGCCTTGTATGATTAGACTAGCTAATTATACAGATGATAGCCTAAGTACAATGTAAAAACTATAGTATGTTACACATAGACACTGAGTATTAAGTACCGCAGATTCATGGTCTTGATGTGTACATTGGTGTCTAAGTGACTAGGAATAACTGTTATCTAGATCTAGATTAAAATCTTCATTCAATGCAGTACAAACGCATGAATACCGGTATTTACGTGAGTATTAAGAAAAATCTATTCAAATATCGGATAAAGACCAATTACTTCCAGACTCATCAACAATAGAGTCAAATAAAAATCAAAACTTGTTTGAGTACAGGTATTAATCTTCAATTGTAGCCATTATTAGCGTGATAGTTGATATTCTTCATCGTTAATGGGCAATAGGTTAACATAAAGTTACATGATCCAATTATTCGTCTAGATGTTACCGCTAGAAAATGTATAGGTCTCCTCTGATTAAACTAGCCAATAATAGCTTGGCCCAGAGTACTGGATATTCAATACCCTACACTCTTACGATATACATATATATCAAAACTCGTCTGTGGATCCAGATAACTAATGCGGTACTCGGTCCTATGAGTGTCATGTTTTTGATATTAAGTGCCTTGTACAAGTTATACAAATAATAGTCTAGGTACAATGTAGAGGCTATAATATGTTAGAGATGGGCACTGAGAACTAAGTACCGCGCATTCAGGGTTTTGATGCCTACATAGGTGTCCAAATGACCAGAGGTGCCAGACCGTTTCTCGTATACTCTCTGTCTCTCTTTTTCACTCACTACTCTGCTGGATACGAGCTGGTCTATCGACTCGCGTTGCGAGTCGAGCGAAGGCGAAGCTCTAACAGTCCGAACGCCCGGAGGTCTCTGCATCTCCTGCAGACTCCAGCGTTCCTTTTTTTCTGTTAAAAGCCCATTTAAAGACCCGATATCGCCGGAGAATATTATTGATGTTCGCTTTCACACGAGACTCCTTGTCGTCGTTATTACAGCCGCCTGCGGAGATTGTGAGCTTAGCTTTTCTGCGGGTGCAATCGTGTGCGCGAGACTCCACGTAAGTTGAAAGTAGTAAGTGCCTGGTTGTACTTAATAACACTGGTACTCGCACAACTGTGTTCCATAACTCGTGAATTATTTTGCAAAAACAAAAGCATTTGGACATTAATAAATTCTTTTATTATTTCGTAATTTCAAGGTTGATAAATATATAAAGCTTCACATTAAAAATATTTATTTCTCGTGCATAAATATATATGAGGCAATTCAGTTCAGTTTGTAGACCATTTAATCTGTCTAGTTTTTTTTTGTTCCGACTTTTAAAACCACTCATTATGAGAATATCTTGACCGAATTTTAGTGATTGCTGAAAGCTTTTTTTCCAATAAGTGATATAGAGTGCGTCTTGGTAAAAAAAAATTTACAACAGATAAAGGTTGAAGGAAGATAAAAAAGATCAGAATTGCGAAAGGGATTTATTTATTTATTTATTTTTTAGCAGAAATCGTTTGGAGAATCAGCGATTTCTTGAGCCATTTCTTATCATGGGATCACTCAATGCTTAAGATACATATATTTTTCAAATATTAAAATTTGGTCGACAAAAAAAAATTATTACATCATATACTCGTTTGGATTTTTTTCAAGTTCGAAGACGTCAAGATTAATTATCCGAGGTACTTATATTTAGCGTGTGGCTAAATGTTCACCCATCTGAATACTGGCAGCGGAAAATGCTGCTTGAGGGTTGCCCTGTCCTAAGACGACGGACAATAATTTTTCGTAGTTGTCTAACTTTCCGTTTCAGAAAACAATAAAAGTAAGAACTTTTTTGGTGCGGGGTTAAAGATCCGAATGTCAAATACACGAAGGTCTGAAATTTCGAAATTTAATATTTCACCTGGATTTTTGACGAAATGTTTTCTAGCGAATTTCATCAAAAATGTAGGTGAGATATTAAGATTCGGAATATTAGACTTTCGTTCATTTACTATTCGGAAATTTAACCCCGATTGCCTTGCTACTCGGAGACAAAGTTCCGAATGGTAGATACTTGAAGGTCTAAAATTTCGAAATTTAATATCTCACCCATATTTTTGACGAAATTCGCTAGAAAATTTTTCGTCATAAATGTAAGTGAGCTGTTAATTTTTGGAATTTATTACCTTCGTGTATTTACCATTCGGAACTTCAACCCCGCCTCACGTTTTTTTTGTCCAATACCCAAAATGTTATTTTAAAAAAAATCTTATTCGTGAACACAGTGAGTAACTCGAATGTAATTATTTTTCAAATATTGTTGTTAACGTGCGAAAAAATTGGCGACGAAAAAAAATTGCAATTTGCGTATTTGATTCTTTTGTTCTTCAGTTTTTTCACTTATTGGCTTTTCAATTGGTTCGAAAATTGTTTGATTATTTTTCCGTGATTAATTCTATATTATCCCTTCGACTCTGCGTTGATTGCCCACGAAAAATGATTATTATTTTTTTAAACCTGATTGTTGAAATTGAGAAAAAATCACTTTTTTAATGGAGAATTAACATACGATGGTGAGAAAAATATAAAATATGTCACGGAAAAATAGTCCGCCAATTTTCGAACTATTGCAGAAAACAGGAAGTGAAAAAAATTGGAAAAATCTGAAAAAAAGGAAGTTCATTTGCAAATTTCAATTTTTTTCGCCACAAATTTGTTTGGGTGTTTACAACTATATTTAGAAAATAATCTGATCTCAGTTTTTTTTATTCGTTCACAAATAAAAATAATTTAAGAAATAACATTCTGGATTTTGAAAAAAAATTTTAACTCTTTATTGTTTCTTGAATGAAAAGTTAAACAAAACAAAAAAAAACGTGGTGTCACCGTGCTAAAAAGAAAGAATCTTGATCCGAGAAGAAAATTTCCTCTCAATTTTTTCATTTTCAAGACGGGGATCGAGACGAAATAATTTGGTAATGGTTTCGGGATTAAAAAAGTGCAAACGACCTCATTTTTCGCAATTAAACGAAAGCTGATTCAAAATTAATCCACACAGTGCAGTTCTCGAATTATGCTAGTCGCGTGGAGATTAGAAAATGAGAATTTTCTCTCGCGTGGCGAAAGATCGTTCGGTCGATTGCCGCACGAACATGAAACTTCAAATACGAGTTGTGTGTTCGCGATAAAATATAGGGAAGCCGAGATTTTACGAAAGCGAGACACCTCCACAGACTCTCGGTGTGGCCGAATTCTTTCGACAATATAATCGTTACCGGCGAAGAAACGCTTAATGGCGAGTACGTGGAAGCGCGTTTAATCGAGCGCGAGCAGGCTACCAAAAATTCATCAGGTTGTATCTTTATTGAGCCGGGTAAGAAGGACGTCGAGGCTCGTGCCCGGCGACACTTTATCGCTCGCTTAACCACATTTCTTTTTATTATTATAGCCAGGGTGCGTGGAATTCGTTGAGCACTCATTTACCTGAGCCAACGTTTCCGGATTTCAGAGTACTCTGATTGGGTGGTATCGTCGGGGATGACACAAATACCAAAATAATGGACTCAATAGATATGGGGCATTCCATCCAGATTCTGACACTCAACCTCCTCGATTTGGCTCATAATTTGTTGTAGGTACGGTTATATCTTCAAATGCACCAGATTTTTTTTCTAATTCTTGCTATGCGAATTTTTAAAAAAAATTCTACAGTGTCGTATCGAATGCCATAATTTAAAAATCTGGAAAAATGGTGAAAAATACTTTGTTGAATATTGAAATCGTCCAGCTTATAGCCAAAGTGCAAGATTTTTTTTCCTATAGTCTTTTAGCTTTTTTCATTCGAAAAATTATTACAAAATAAAATGAAAAATTAATCTTTTATGGACAATTTTTTAAAAACATTTCTCTATATATACCGAAATGTTCGACGAGTATCAGCATTTTTATAAATTTTTAAATTATGACATGCTCGTGCTAAAATGTGACTTTATGACGCTGAATTAGTGTCTTAGTTTGTAAAGATCTCAAAATTCCTAAAAATCTGAAAAAATTATTTAAAAACCAGGTTTTACGTAAATCAATATTTGACCAGTCGCCTCTAATGGATTCATTTTTCATCTATTTTTGCTAATTTTTTTTATTAAAGGAGCTTCAAAAATTATAAGAAGAAGAATCCTGCCCACTTTGACTATAAGCTAATAAATTTTGATATTCAACAAAGTATATTCCAGAATTTTTCAGAATTTTTTATTCTGGCATTCGATATGTCACTTAAAAAAATATCTAGAAGAAAATTTGCATAGAAAGAATAAAACTAAGAAATCTATTGCATTTGAGGGTTTCACTACCAATCCTACAAAAAATTACAAGCCGAATTGGGGAGGTCATGGTTCAGAACCAGGTCGAATCGGAATAGAATGCCCCATATATACCAGATTGTTCACTGCTGTATAGGGAGCAATCCACACCAATTCGAGCTGGGTCTGACTCTCCACCTCTCAGACGTGGTCTTGAATTTTTTATGTTATTGCTTCAACTCTAAAAGCAAAGCAGATTTTTTTCAAGATTTTTTCAACTCCTCACTTTCAACAGAAATTATTCACCGTAATTGTAATATTTTAAAAATTATTTATAATCATGTGCTACATTGTAGACTATTTCTTAACCTAGAACCGAAATAGGCGCATTTAAAAACAATATATACCGAAAAAAAATTTAGAAAAATTCGAAGTAGGATCCCAATTTAGTGTGAGATGATTTCCTATGATTTTTCTAGCCATCTTTTAAGTTCACAAGTTGCTTAAATTTAAGAGTTACTTAAATTAAAAAGTTACTCAAATTAAAAGTTACTTAAATTTAAAGGTTACTCAAATTTAGAAGTCACTTGAATTTAAAAGTTACTTTTTCAATGTTACTTCGATTCAGAAACTGCCTTGATTTAAAAGTTAACTTATTTCCAAAGTTATTTTCATTTGAATGTTTCTTTAATTTAACAGTTGATTTACTGTCAAAGTTACTTTAATTAAAAAGTTCCTTCAATGTAAAAGTTAATTTGCAATTAGCGAAAACCATGGATTCCTGCAATACTGACGACTACATGAAGTCATTTTTTGCACTGGGATAATAGAATATTTTAAATTGAGTGAATATTACTCCATGACGCAAATTATTTTTCGATATAAGTTCAAACAAAAAATGCAATGGAATGCTCACTTTGAGTGTAGGCTGGGAAATCTTCAAAATTTAGCGTGCTAAGTACATCTAAAAACTACTTAAATTTAGTATCGATAATACCCTTTGAATACAGTAACCAATAATGGATGAAAAATTGATTTTCGTAAAGCGTCTTATCTTTTTTTTCGGACGATCCATCTTCCAACTCTAAGTCGTGTCGATGCCTCTGAAAAGCATTTAGTGACGCTTCAGTGCGAGACAAAGGGCATCCTCCAGACTGTACCGAATGATAAGTACGGTAGAAGCGAAGCCACGCGTCTGCTTGGCGTAACTGCTCGGAGAAAGAAGACGGAGGAAGACAGTAGAGACCTTGACGATTGCCGTTGACTCCGAAGCGTTCGATAATACGAGAGTGTATTTAAAAATGCGATTGCTTTCGACTTTTTGACGTATAGTAAATGCATTTCTTATTTATGTTACAAATAGACGAAAGGTAACGCTACCAATGTCCGGACACCAATGGAGACGTTTACCTTTATTGTTGTGTCGAAATAGTACATTACGATACTAGTGCGATGAAACTTTTTCGCAACGAGTGTAAGTTTGCAGCATGAGCTGAAAGCGAGTGTTGTAATCACACGAGATCAGAAAAATTTTCTCGCACGAGTATTGTATACAATTTTATGCCACTAGTGCGAGAAGTGCCTATTTCACGCACGCAAGCGAAGCGAAGTGTGCAACTTCACGCACACTGTGGTACAAAAAAACAATCAACACATCAATTGAGGAATAAAAAAATATTATTTTGTTATTTTACAAATTTTTGTTTAACCGTTTTGTACATAAAGGGGCCTGAGTCACGTGACGAAAGCCATAAGAAAAAAAATTCTGTGAATGATACCCTTCTTTTAAAAACTTTTACATTTGAACTCCATTAAGTATATACCAAGCACCGTAATTCTGCAATTTCGTGAAGTCTTTCAGTGCACAAAAATGGTGTTAGGTAAAAAGTTAATTTTTCAGCCTGTCATAGCTTTCAGATCAAATCGGTCAACAGATTTAAGTGTTCAATGTCTTATTTTACCTGTCGAAAAGTGCATTCTAGTATAAGTGTATAGAAATCCTAGATGGAGTGGAAACTAGACTTACTGTAACCGATTTTCTACCTGGTTGTCGATGAAGAAGGGTTTATTTACATATTTAAGATCATAGCTTTGTCGAAACGACCTCGAGGAAAAATTCTTACACTCATCCTAGAATGCACTCTTCGACAGGTGAAGTAAGACATTGAACACTCAAATTTGTTCACCGGTTTCAACTAGAAGCTACGATAGGTTAAAAATCTTTTTTTTTTTCCTCACATCATTTTGATGCCCTGTATGCCTTTACAAAATTGCAGAATTATTATACATGGTATGTACTTGATAAGGTTTAAATGTAAATTTTTTTTTAAGATGGGTATCATTTACAGAATTTTTTTCTTATGCCATTTTTCAGCTGACTCAGGCCCCTTAATGAAGCTTTTTTTCAATTGGGAATTTTTTAATTTGTGTCAAATCATTTTTATTTCATCCTTTTGGAATTAATTTAACTCTCTACTATATGCGCTATGAAGTGAGTTACAGAATATGGATCAATAGCGACCATGTTGCAATATTTCGATATGTTTAAGTAGACTATTTGCAAAATTTATTTATGTATGAGAATAAATAATCTCTTACCGCAATTCTTGATCATATACATCGTGCAATATTCATAAAATCGTTAAGTGACTTTTCACCGTTTCACAGGACATACCAGACAATTAAATCGGTCAAAGTAGCTAATCGCCATGACATACATAAGGTTAATATACCAATGCTTGAACATTATATGGTTTGTCCGAATCATCGAACATACAGGAAATCATATTTTCTTTTCTCTAGCTTACTCACTAACAGAAAAAAAATTAGATGCGAAATAATTTCATCGAAATATTCATTATTGATTAAATTATCATTTGAATTTGAAGCAACTATACGTATGGTCAAAACAGTAATATATTTAATAAACTGTACAATAGAACCGAATAATTTAAATGAAAAGAATCAAAACAATCAAGCTATATGTTTGATTGAGCCGAATAAATAAATAATTGTATGGACTAAATATATACATAAACCAGTGAAACTGCTTAGTTAATAAAAATAAATCGGGTAAAGGTTCATATTAAAATCCATTTGATTGAAGCAATTGGATATTAAATAAGTTCAAATTAATATTCTCCACGTCCACTACAATAAATATTGGAAAAAATATTGTTTCGACTCAACAAAAAATTTTGTTGGTAGGATTAACGCTATAATATAAATTATTACATTGTCTGACATTTTCGTAGGATAGTTTGAATGAACCAACACAATATTCATTTTAAACAAATTGAATTTTTTTCAAATCAACAACATTTTCATTTCACTTGACAGTACAAGATCATATATAATTACATATATAATTGATATAAACAAACCTTGCACTCGAATTTGTTCAAATAAATGGTTTATTTGAAGATTCAGTGTGTCATATTATATTTTTCTCTAAATGCACGGTGTGTCCGGCTATTGGGACGCTTAAAAAGGGCAATGTCGTCATCAAGAAAATTCTAATGCGAATTAAGTGAATTATTCAGAAAGTTAAAAATTATTGCATTCTTCGCTTGAAACGTGAGACATGAAGTATTTATGAAGTACGGTACGGAAAGTAAGAAGCATGATGTATGGTTTGTGATGCAAGTCCTCAGCCCTGAGACTCTATGTAATCGACTGGCAATTTAATTGTCTTCTTCTCTCCCTTCTACTCGTCTTGTCTCGAAGCCTCTTATAGAATAAGAAGGCGAGTCGTATTATTCCCGCGAACGTCGCGCGAGTTCGCGTTACCGTACACAGAGAAACCGTTAGAAAAGTAATAGATAGAAGGAAGTAAAAGAGTTCGCGAGTCGTCGACAGTAGCGAATACAGTGAAGGGTACGTGAGCTAGCGCAGCTCACGGTATGTAAACTATATAAGAAACTATAGTACGTTGTCTACGCGCATTATTTCATATATGCGAACTCTAGTCCTAACTAATTCAAATGTATAAATATATGCAATTAAATTTAAACCTATTCGCCTTATTAATTTTGTAAATATTATTACTGCATATTAAGGTGAAGAAGTAGAATCCAATTCAAATATATATTATACATTGATGCATATCTCATTTGTTTGGCTGGTAGTGTTATATGAAAACGAAATATGTGTCGTTCATTTCTCAAACGCGGAATTTATTTACAGTAGGTAA
Organism: Tromatobia lineatoria; assembly: GCA_949699805.1. NCBI lineage: Eukaryota > Metazoa > Arthropoda > Insecta > Hymenoptera > Ichneumonidae > Tromatobia > Tromatobia lineatoria. The sequence goes on along the minus strand of OX453047.1, from coordinate 9,178,796 downwards.
AAATATTCGTCTTTTCTGGGTTGCTTACATTTTTTATTAAACTGGACACTTTTTTATTTTGACTTTATTGGGAAAATTGGTAGGATTGATCTTGAGCAATAATTTTTGTCGTGATGGAAAGTTGTGCAAAAGATATCCTTTCGCCATAAAATTCATGATTTCTGATATTATTTAAATAGGATAAATTCGTGATGGTCGTAATGGCTTTTGAGAACATTTTGTCCAAGCCATTTTCTCGCCAAATGTTCGTTACGATTTCTCAGAATTTTTTTTTTTTTCAAAATCACTTTTTTCTCCGAATGGCCGTGAGGCTTATTTGAGGACATTTTGTACAAATTCGATTCTTTCCCCAAATGGCCGTAATGCTTTTTGAGAACATTTTGTCAAAATTTACTTTTTCGCCCAAATGGTCGTCAGGTGTTTTGAGGACATTTTGGCTAAATTCACCTTTTTCTCACAATCCGTAACTCTATTCAATGACATTTTGTCCGAATCCACTTTTTGTCTCCGAATAGCCTGAAGAAATTTTCTCCATTTCCACTTTTTTCCGAATGGCTGTAATGCTTTTTGAGGATATTTTGTCCAAATTCGCTCTTTACCCGCAATGGACATAACGTTTTTGAAAGGACATTTAGATCAAGAAAAACGGATAGCCGTAACGTTTTTACAGGACATTTCCTCCAAGTTCACTTTTTCTCCAGAATGGCTGTAATGCTTTTTCCGCACGTTTCATCAAAATTCACTCTATTTTCCCCATTTAGCTGTAACTTCTTACAATGACATTTTATCTAAATGCACTTTTTTCCGAATGGCCGTAATGCTTTTTTCAGGACAGAATTCACTATTTTCTCCGATTGGCTGTCACTTTTTTCAATGACATCTTAACAAAATTCTCTTTTCTCCCCAAATGACCGTAACGCCGTTTGAGGACATATCTTTCAAGTCCACTTTTTTTTTCTCGAAAAGCTGTAACACTTTTTCCAGAAGTTTTGGCAAAATTCTGTTTTTTTTTTTCTTCGAATGGCCGTAACTTCTTATAATGTTCCTTGGTGCAAATCCATTTTGTTCCCCGGCTGGCCGTAACTTTTTTTAAGGACATTTTACTAAAATTAACTTTTTTCCCAAATTGGGTGGGGGTCAAAATAGCGAATTTCGAAATTAGGAACGTCTGAATCAAGAAAGGTCATCATTATGGAATTCTATTGCAGCCATTCATTGTTTTGACGATTCGCTATTTTGACCTCCATCTTATTAAAATGCAATCAAAATAGCGAATGACAAAAATGGCGAATGACTGAAAGAGCAAATTCCATAATTATGGCCATTCTACATCTAGACGTTTCTTATTTTTGAATTCGCTATTTTAGCTATTCACTATTTTGACCTCCACCCCATATTTCGGGCAAATGGTCGGATTTCCTCTTAGGACATTTTTTCCAAATCACCATTTCCCGAATAGCCGGAAAGCTTCTGATGACATAATTTCCATAAAATCCTCCCTACACCCAGAGAAATGGGTCTGATAAGTTCATTTGAATCAATTATGTGCTGTATTTGGAATGAATGAAATCTCATTTCAATCAAATAGAGTCTATTTCGATCAGGTGAAATTTTATTTCAATCAAATAGAGTCTATTTCGATCAGGTGAAATTTTATTTCAATCAAATAGAGTCTGCTTCGGTTGAAAAAAAATACCATCAGGCCGGCCATTGAATAAATTATTTATTTAATGGCCAGCCTAATAGGATTTTATTTATTACTCTTTTAACAACTTAATTTCATTCAACTAAAACTTCATCTGATTGAAATAAACTCTATCTGATCTGAATAAAATTGTATTCATTGCAAATACACCCTATAATCGATTCAAATAAACCCTTCAGATCCATTTCTCTGGATGTAAGGATATTTTCCCATCAATAAATAGGTTGTAAGAAACAGCACGACAATACTCGGCTCACACTCTTTGCACTCGTCCGTCTCCGTCGTGCACGCAGTCGATTAACGCAGAGCGAGTGCGTGCTCGTGAGAGTCCGGGTCTCGCGCGTTAGCGGTATACTATTATTCTCGTCCATGAGACTCACGAGCCTAAAGGCGCGGGTTCGGAAGGTAAAGGAAAGAAGGATGTGTGAGGCTCCCGCGGTGTGTGCTGCTGCTGTGTCGCATCGCAGGTTGTGGAAGGCCGGACTACTCGGACCTCAGTCTTGTCTAGACGTCGGTCGAGTGCGCACGCTCCGCCAGTGCACCTTTCACGCGGCTTTGCTTACAAACTCGCCGCTTCTCGCGCGCACCTGACAGTAATACCGCATAACCGGCATTATCCCAATCGCTGTAATTTCTATTATTTTTTTATTACCGTCGATTTATTAAAAAATAATAAATTGAAAAATATAAAACAACAAGTCTATCTAAGTTGATGGTGTTGGACTCGACGTGATTTTAGTGGTGGTTCGTTATATGTGTCGTCAAAGTCGGAGCCCATCTGATGGGATTCGCATGGAACGAGGTAAGAACAAATTATGAAAAAGAAAAAAAAAAAAATGTTATATAGAATTTATTTATCAGTGATAATTGTTATATTTTTTATTCGTTACACTTCTATGTTCGAAGTTATTTAATCGCCGTGATATTTATGCCGAATTATTGTGTAAGCTCTGTCAAAATGTACACAAAAATGGTTTATGGTTGTGGAGAAAGGACGGAGGGTAAATGTTGCATTGATAATTTACATTTTTGTTTTGTTTTTCGTTTATGTAATTGAAAGTGATTTCCACGCTTCAAGTATTCGAGAGGCTCGTCTTCGATCAATTAACATTTTAATTACGACGCGGTTAGCTACCGGCTGCATCATCGTCTATCGATTTACATTAATTATATTTGGTGATTATAGCAACTCTTAATCACCCACGCACCTAACTCCTCGTAATTTTTTTTAATGCTTCCGCAATTCTCCCTTGCATTATTCTGTGCTGATATTTTGATGAAATGAATTCAAGAAAATGTTATATAGTTTTTCTTTGCTTAATTGCTTTTATTAATTTTGCTTGCATTTTTTAAATTATTTGATCAATAAACGACTATTGATTGCGCGTTATTATTTTTAAATTTTCTATTCCCTTCTCAATCATTGTATATTTTATTCTTTCATTTTCAAAATTGAATCGTTTCTGTTATGTGTTTTTTTCTGTTTACTTAAATTTACCGTTTACTTTTTAACGACCAAGCTTGTTTACCGCTTGAAAACTTTTTCATGTTACACTTTTTCCTTGAAACAAGTGAAAAAAATGGCGCTCTCATTGAATTTTCATTAAAAAATGTCAACCTGTGAATGCGTTTTTTTTTTTTCAAAAGAATAAGATGTTTACCATTTTAGTTTTGTGGTAAATTGCGGTAATCAAATTCTACCATTTGTCGAATTATATTCGAATTAGAAAACATATTTAAAAAATTGCTGTTTCTCATATGGAACAGATGGTTGAAGTGTGAGTATGATAACAAATCGAAAACGTATCATTGAATAAGAATTTGGGAACATCGATAAATCCAGCGTTGACGTAGAAAACAATAAAAACAATAAAAACAAACAAAAAATTTTTACGGCCGAAGAGTATCAACAAAAACTTTTGAAATTTCCATATTACCGGTAGTAAAATAGTAAATAAATAAAACAGTTTGCACCGTTAAAAAATTATCTACATACGTTAAGGGAAAAGTGTACTTAGCATTGGATTTAATATATAATTCGAAAAATTTATACTCACTTGCATTAAATTAAAAACATTTCATATAAATCGAAAATACCTAGACCCGAAAACTTTTAGTACGCATTCTGAATTCTAGGAGAAAATTAGTCTATATTGTTAAAGTTTCGATTAGTACCACTTGAAAGTAAAATTTTTTTTAGTTTTTGAAATTGAATATTATAGGAATCAATTTTTTTAAAGTAGTTATACGGTGACAATTATACTCCTAGAAAAAAAATGCTTAAATATGAAAGTAGTAGATTCGTATAGATTTTTTAATAGTATTTTCCAAATAATTTTGTCGATTCGATAACATTGATTTTTTACCAGAATAATGTAAGATTTTTTTTTCAACAAAAAAAAATCGTCACACTCCGCTTTTCATTGCAAGTGCCGATAACATGAAAAAAATGTCAAAATGGCAGCGTTCAAGGTTTCGGAGTGAGAAAAATAATTATCTACAGTAACTGAAAAAATAGATTGAATAATTATTATCTGGATAATTGATTTATTTGGAACTCGTGGTTTTCTTTAATACTTCCGATACTCTTTAATTATTTAAATAGAGGAAATTAAACTAACTTAACAAAATGAACTTAATTTTTTTATATCATTAACACATATCAACACTGATGCTGTTAATTTTTCAACTAAACAAAACAGGTTTTTTCTGGTTAGAAAAATGGTAATTTTTTTTTTTTAGTGAAAAATCAATGTTATCAGACAAACAAAATTATTCGAAAAATTTAATTTCAAAGCCTAGACAACATTACAACTTAAATGTTTCGACTTTTTTCTCCATGATTCGGAGTTTTTAAGATATAGTCAGAAAAAGACTCTGCAATACTGCGGTTCTTAATCTGAAACAATTAAGTGACTGTATTTTCGAGAAGTGTCAAATGGTACTGAGAGAAAAGCATATCGTTTATTCATCGATTTCATATGGTTAAAATAAATATAGGAAGATTTGCAATTTTTTATGGTTGAAGCGATGATAATATGGTTCAATAAACAATACTTGCAATATTATCGGAAACAAACGTTGAGATTGTGTATGCAACAAAACGGCATATTTTAAACTATTAGAATAGTTTTTGAAACTATTATTATTTTGATGATTGCCACTATAATTATATTTGCTATAACCATAAAATATAGACGGCTCTCATGGGGATTATATAAATGGTCACTCCAACTCTTTCCTTATATTTAGTATAACCGTGAAACATAAAACTCCAGGGAATTATAGTTTATAGTTAGATTATCGTCGGTCTAACTATTTTTTTTTTTTTTTCAATTCCCATATTTTTCTCTCAGTGCAATGTGACAAATCATACAGGGCCGAAGAAAAATTGACTGATTCGGTGGGGAACGCCTCTTATCGCCTTCTATATTTACACCCCCGAGTGTGATTATTACATGACAGAGCGGGTGAGGTGCTATTAGCCCATTTCTCGAGGTAGCCACCACCACTAAGAGGAGGTAGCTCTCGACTCGTCAGCCCGCTCGACCTCCTTCCGAATGACCTTTGGTACCGGATCGAGGCAGGCACGCGTAATCTCCACGTAGCCCATTCGATTCTCTCAAGTTCTCCAGTTATTCTTCGTTCCTTAGCTATTCTTGAATGCACTTGCCGCACTTGTCTAGCCTCATAGTCGCTCTATCTACTTATATAGGTGATATACATAGAGCTGCAGAACTCTATCTATTCTCGTGCAGTTAATAGACTCGCGTGGTTCTCGCCGACTCTCACACTGAGAGAAAAATAATTCGACACACCAAACAATTTATTTTAAATATGTAGGGCATTTCATACCAACTCAAGTCAAGTCAAGATCTGGTAATTTAAACAAATGTAGCTAGACTGACGGTATAATCTAACTATAAACTATAATTCTCACGGGAAACGTCTATATGCTATAGTTTATAGCCAATATGAGAAAATAGTTGGATGAACCATTAATATAATTTCCAGGAGGAACATCTATATTTTATGGTTATAGTGAATATAATTATAGTAGCAATAATGAAAATGATAATAGTTTTAAAAAATATTCTAATAGTTTTAAAAACTATTCTAATAGTTTCAAAAACTATTCTAATAGTTCACATATGGACTACCATTAAACAATGTTTAAGAAGAATCGGTTGAGTAATAACATATTTATGAGACTTTGATTTTTCTGAAAATAATCTATTAAGAATAAACAAATCTGCGATGTAGAACCTTGTAAATTGCTTTCTCATAATTTTTTAGTGTTCACGAAGCTTCCTCGTTAGGGAAGCCAACATCGATCAACATACTTCCTCATCAAAGTAGCTTTGTAAACACCAAAAAATCATGAGGAAACAATTTGCAAGGATCTACGTTGCAGGCTCGTTTTAGTTATGAATATTTCGACATAAACACTAAAAAAACCGATAATGGCCAACAAAACTAATAATTTCTCCAATTTTTTTGTATTCCATGATGTCTTTTTGGTGAATATTTATGCTTAGTTTTGAATAGTTATAATAGAAAAAATTCAATAATTTTTTTTTTCACATTTTTTTTATATGAAAGAATGATATAAAAATCGCAAACTATATTGCATTGAGTGAGTTCACAAGAGTTGATTAGCGCATTAAATTGTGTGAAGTCACGTTACCCTAAAAGACAAAGATTTATCGATACACTGAATTTTCGAATAAATAATTTATTTGAACATTTCAAGTGGGAAGGGTTGTTTAACTCAATTTCATTTTAATATTCTTATTCTGTTGAATAAAATAATATGTTATTGATTCAACATAATATTTAATCTTTTTTACTAAATATTGTGTTCATTCAATCAAACTATTCTATGAAAACTTCAGACGATCTACTTGTTCATATAATATCGTCAAGCCCACCAACGGAATTTATCGTTAAATCAAAATAACATTTCTTCCAATATTTATTATAGCGGACAATATCCATTGAAACTTGTTCAATATTTAATTGCTCTCCTTTCTGCAATACAATTTCTTCGGACACTTTTAGAAAACACAGAATATCTTTTCGAAATTATTATCACCTTGTCCATCTAAATTGTGATAAGATCAAAGCCAGAATTACATATCAAAACACTTAGTACTTAGCTTTATGAGTTTTTGTAGTAACATTTTCAAAAGGAAAACATTGTTTTGTCAAAAATATTGTGAATCCGATTTTATCGTCAATTGATAAACGAAGCACCCTACTCAACGATAACAACCATCTGAAGGACTCCGGTCAATGGCTAATTGGCCTTGTGTGAAAAAAATTTTATATTTCTATATGGGGCATTCCACGTAAAATCAGCAATTTATTTTTTAATATGATGTTATAACCGACGCATAAAGGCCTCGGAATATTTTTCAGGTTTTTTTACCACCGGTAACATTTTTGAATCCTCGAGAAAAACGCCAATTACAAAAAAGCCGTTTTCAAAAATTTGAAAAAATTCACACTCTTTCTATGATTAAAAATATGATTTTTGAGTGCCACGTGATAATCTGATCACAATATTTACTATTTATTTCAAATTTTTCTTTTTTTTGTTTATGTCGCAATTTGATTTTTCATTGTTTAAATATCAATGGATCTCAATTTTTCTGACGATGGTAGAATTACCAGAATGCCCGTAAACAATTGATCTCGTTAAAAAAATTTCGCAAATGCATTTGCAAAATTTTTTTTAAAGACATCAATTGTTTCCGGACATTCGAGTATTTCTATAATTTTCAGAGAAATTGAGAGCCATTAATATTTAATAAAATTATTCGATTTAAAAAATAAAAAATCAAATTACGACATGAAAAAGAAAGAAAAAAATGTGCAACAAATAGTAAATATTGAGATCACATTATCGCATGGCACTCAAAAATCATATTTCTAATCATAAAATCAATGTGAATTTTTTCAGATTTTTTAAAACGGCGTTTTTAAAATTGGTTTTTTTGTTTCGAAGATTTAAAAACGTGATCGGTGGTAAAAAAATCTGACAATAATTCCGAGGCGTTTATGGGGCGGTAATAACATCATATTAAAAAATAAACGAAATCGATAAGGGTGAGGGTCATGACCTGCTGATTTTACGTGGAATGCTCCATATATACAAATATTATACACTTACAGAAAAAAAACTGTACGCATTGTCAATGAACAGACAGTTTACTACGACTATTTCATAACTTTAATTAAATATATTCCCAAATAGAACATGTACCGAATTAATTTTTATCATTTAAGTGGTTCTGTCGATTAAAATATATATTAAATTCATACAATTATTCATCTATCCGACCCAAAAAAATATATCTTTCATTCAACGCAATGTTTTTGTGATTTTACTACACGTATAGTTTTTTCAAATATCAGATCTTTGAATCAATCATATTCATTTTTAAAAAATGATTTAATGTATCCAGTATTTTGTCAGTGTAAAAAAAGTTTAAAAAATGGAACAATGTTTCTTGAAAATATTTCCACTATGAAGCTATAAGTGGAACAAATAGATATCGCCTTCATCACCGTTGTAAAATTTCTATTCCCAAAGAAAGAAAAGCAAACTTTCATTTCGGGTTCTGTACTCGCCTTGGGCGGTAATCCTCTTTACGATCGTCCCGCGGGATTGACAAAAGAGGAAAGCAAAGGGATCAACCGAAGCGCGTTGAAAAGCGTGGCTTCCGAATCGTAAAGCGTTGCTCGTAAAAAGAGCGACAAAGGCTATCGAGACTCATGAATTCGGTGATCTTCGCGAAAGCCGATCTCAGCGCTTCGAGATTACGTGTTGCACCTTGCGAGACATTAATTTTTTTTACGATCCGTATGGTTCGTGCCTCTTGTCACGAAATCGCGAGGGTTATGCGCTTTTTAGTTACAAAGTTGCTAAATCCGATTGAGAAAAAAAAACAAAAAATTGAAAATATTGCGAGACCTTTAAACTTTCGACTTTCCACGTAATCGAAAGGACGCCTTTCAAATCCCGTGTGAGAGTTTCCCAAATTAGCATAAAGTCTCGTCGGTGCCGATGCGAGTCTGTATTCATGTGTGATACTCATTTTAAAGAGGCATCGTTGGTACAGTCACGTCAACTGCGTATCAAGGTTCGATAAAATAATTTGAACATGTTTCCAAAGAAAAACTCGTTAATCGAAAATTAATCTGGATTAAACAGGTCCAACTCAATAGGGACAAAAATAAATAACGATTGAATTACAGAAAAATAACCCAATTTTCGCGAGGAATCTATGCGAAATATTATTCGTAGTTTTTTGGACAACAAATCTATAATTGTAGTTCGATTTTGACAAGTTGTTGCTTCATTTGTTTCTCGAAAGATACTGCATCAACGCACCGGGTAATATTTGTGGTGATATTTATAATTTACAAATAATCGTAATTTGTTTATAAAAGAAAAACAAAGTTACGAGGTTTACTGAGTTTTTCTGCTAACTTAGACGTAAGACGATGAAAATCGATCAGTGAATTTGTAGATCGTCTTTCAGCACACAAAATAAGCCATTGCTGGTTGATATCGAACTATAATTACAAATTTTGATTTGAAAAAACTGCCGGTGATATTTGCCATTTGTAATTAAAGTAAGCTGACTTGCTTTTTTGTAATTTATTTGGCTTACTTTTTTACTTCCCTTCCCTTTGCATGAGATTGAACATTTGTTTTTAGTAATAGTTTTTAGAAAAAGGCGTAAAAACAATTTTTTGAATCTTAGTAATCGCTTAAAGTGACTGTACCGTCGATAACTTCTCAACGTGGAGCTTTATGCTGTTCGCGTTGGTTCGGTGTACGGCATGGCCAAGCGGTCGATAGTCCCGATCGATGCGCGTGCCAGTCGCTCTGTGAACGCGCAAGCACGTGATGAGATTCGTTCTCGGAGTGTCCGTCATTCCATTCCGAGAGCACAACACCAGCGTGACAAATGGAAAACCAATGATTTTTTGCATTCCTTTTACTGTAATAGACGAGGCTAGCATTCCGATGAAAAAACATTGCAAATAAATTAAGAAAAAAAAAAACTATTATTTATTGTCGAAAAATAAACGTCTTTCCGGCTATGAAATTATGAGTATTATTTAAACTAATCATTTGTTTAACTTTAAATTGCGTTTAATGTTGCTTAGGAATACCAAATTATATTAAAATAATTATTGAACAAATAATTCAATAATGAATGTATAATGTAAAATGTTTACTGCTTTCTGATAATTTATTATCAACTGTGATGTGCTGACGAATTCAGCTAGAGGTTTTTTTACGTTCAATGATTTAAGAAAAAACCGGTTCCTTAAGCAGGAAAATTGTATATTTAAAGAACCCATCGATGACCCACTCCGGATATAACATATATTTGCTAAAAAAACTCCAGCTTTCCGATAAAAATACATAATAAACAGTTAAAAGATGTAGAACCTCTTTAATACTCATCTTACGTACGGTTAGTCAATTTTCTCATTAATCCTGTATTTAAATAATTTTTAAAAAGTTATCGAAAAATTGCAATGATTCGATATCCTCAGAAAACTCTTAAGCCATCTCCGAAAAAATCTGAAAAATTTGGGCAATCTTTCACGTCATATTGCTTATCAGTAATCAACGCTTATAAATAATTTCGGACTAACTCATTAAGGATGTATGATACGTACAGTCACGCCAAAAGTGAGTTTCAGAGACAATTTCGATCACTTCCCGATGGGATAAAAATCGGAAAAAATAATGCATATAAAACGTGCTGATAGATTGATTTCGCATAATAATAATCCGAAAACGTTATTAACAAATTGGTGAAAAAAACAATTGTTCAACAAACAATCAGTCAATCTAACTTTTTTCTAATGAAAAATGATATGTTAATTTATTTGAACGCATACGAATTTTTTCATATTGTTATCTTTATTTTGATTTTAATTTTTTTTATTTTCAAAAATGTGCGCAAAATAATGAATTTTGCATATGTGTTCGTCATAAAACCATCTACTACACTCAAGATTTTTTTGCAAAACGCATATCCAAAATTTGTTATATTCTGCGCATTTTTCAAAATAAAAAAAATCAATATCAAAATAAAGAAAAAAATCTTTAAAAAATTCGTAAGCATTCAAATAAATTAACATATCATTTTCATCGAAAAAAAGTTACTTTGACTGATTGTTTTTTGAACAATTGTTTTTTTTCGCCAATTTGTTAATAGCATTTTAGGATTATTATTATGCGAAATCAATATTTTCAGCCCGTTTTATATGCATTATTTTTTTCCGAATTTCATCCCATCAAGAAATGATCGAAATTGTCTCTAAAACTTACTTTTGGCGGGACTGTACGTATCATACATCCTTAATAAGTGTATGCAATTTAGAAGATTCTAATTTTGAAAATTCATTTTTTCGAACACTCTAAATGACTTTAATTCTTTTTTATTGAATATTTATGATGTTGAAATTAAATGTATCGACAAATGTCACATATCCAGATCGTGTAGTATGACCTATAGATCAATAAAATCAAGTTCAACGTCTGGAAATTGAATTCCATCGTTAACCACAGTCTGACCACAACCGACGGTTACTACTTACTTGTATTTGTGAAACATAAGATTTATCTGTGTGAGCTATTTCTCAGTCTCCCGGATTTGCTCTACATACTGACATATCGAAACACAATTTAATACAGAGCTAAGGACTTGTTGTGCTTTTATTCAATGCACTTGACCTCAACATCGTGAGAACATTCCTCACTATCGACAGAGACTAGGACTCTTTCACACTTATCTAAATGTTGCGCAATAATCCATATATCGTGATGCATTTTACGTCAATATTAATGTAGTACACACCCTTATTTCACACAACATTGTTCTGTGCACAACGAATTCATTTTTACGCAATTACACACTGAAAAAAAACTGCATACACCAAATCATTTATTTGAAATATATATGGGGCATTCAATACCAAGTTGACTTGGGTCTCACCCTCGACTTATCGGTTTTCATCCCTGATTTTTTATTTCATTGTTCTATTTCTAAAAAAAACAACTAAATTTTTTTATCAAATTTTTCTAAAGACAATTTACATAGTTATGATTATTTATAACAATCATACTGAAAGGTGGAATTTAAAAATCCGACAAAATCCTCATGAATCAGTTATCAGATATTACAATTTTTAAGAATAGACCAAAAGTGTCCTGAACCTCGTTTCCATTATTTTACGAATTTTTATTTTTAATGGAAATTGATAGAAGTTAAGTACCTAAAAAGTAATTTTACGGCAAGTTGTTGCTTGAACTTTTCTATATGTGTTAGGAATTTAAAGCATTTGTTCAGATCTTTTCAGAGCGGATTCTACTTAATTTAAATTAGAAAATGAAAAAAAAATACATTGCAAGAATGAACACCGAGAGAAAAAATTTCCTTGATTCACGACAATTTTTGGTAATGAAAAAAAAAATACTAAAGTTTGATTGCCATTTTTCTCATTGAATGATCCCAAATCCAATAAAAAGTCGTGACATTTAATCAAAGAAGTCATCTCCGTTCTTTTCATTGTTTATACTAAAGAGGCTCTTCCCTCACTACAGCTCGAAATTTTGAAACCCTTTTTTTCCTAAACTGCTCGACAGATGAAGCTTAAATTTGGAGAGATCGTGCTCATGTACGGCAGAAATGGACCAGAATTCGGGTTCCTTGAAACTCAAAGCCATTTGTTCGGGAAAAACGAAAAACAAAAAAAGTGAGGTTAGGTACGAGAAAGACTGCTCTATAGGTGTTTAAAATTGGACGACGAAATTCCCAGCACGTGCTGCCATCGATTATACCTTGTCAATAAATCAAGAAAACCATTTCTTTGGATCAGTGAAAGCTTTTCTGTAAAACAATGAAAGTATTTCTCCATTATATGCTCACTAAATAAATATTTCTTCACAGGCAACGAAATGTTCTTTTTAAAATTCAAGTGCACTATTTAATGGAAATTAATAGAAACAAAATTAATTACCCATCTCTTTAGCAAAAATAAAAAATTTTTCTCTCAGTGAATATCAAACAATTTTAAATAAATATTGTCCACTATAATACAACTAGAAACAAATATTCTTTCAATTCCACGATAAATTCAGTTACGTTTGACGATATAATATGAATCAGTATATTCCCTGACGTTTTCATAGGACAGTTTGATTGAATCAACACAATATTCGTGAAAAAAATTAAATATTTCGTCGCATCAATAAAATTCCTATATCACTTAACAAAACGAGGAATTTAATGAATAATCAGTTCAAATAAGCCGTTCATATTTTCAAATAAATGATTAATCGAAAGTTTCAATTTTACAAAATATTTGTCTGACAGTTACTTCCATTTTTCAATATCTTTTTCCTAGGGCTAATTTCGACCTTAAATTATTCTGCAATTTCATGGAATAAATTCCGAAATTACATGGCAACTCACGACCGACATTTAAATGCATTCCTTCTTCATCCTCTTTATTCTAATTCTTCATCTAGGAATATAACGCTTAACTCGTGAGAAAATTAGCTTCCCTGTGAAGCAAAGGAGCGAGAAAAGGACGAAGGGGGAGGGGTATAAGCTCGAGCCGAGTGGCGACCCAATTACGTGCGAGTAATGACTAATTAGTAATTACGTCGTTGGTGCAGTTAGACACAAATCGCGTGTTTTTGCTTTCGTAACGAGTTAGTAAAGGACAAAGCTAAATAAAAAAGGACAATCGTATAGGATGCTGGTCTCTTTTAGCGTGTGTACAGTTGCTATGGCGCCTCGTCATTGTCTCGAGTTCAAGGAGTCGAGTTATTCGCACCGAAGAATTCACGCGGATATAAGCTCTCGTATATCGCATATGGCAATGGAATAGAGTAACACATAGGAGAACGCATGAAATACACGTATGTAATAATAATAACAACGAAAAGCACGTTCTCCAACGCGACCTTCGCGTATACCATTTTTTTTCTCCGTTCCCACGCCTATACCGCAATTATTGAAATTATCAGGAATTTCTGGAAAGCTTGCTTTTTTTCTCACAAAATATTGTTTTCATTCATCCATTATTTTACACATGACCTTAGCTCGTTGCATAATCTTACAGTACATAAGTTAGCGTTACAGTAATTTCTAACATGAAGGAGTTAAAATAAAATTTTGTTTTATATTGAATTTAAAAAAAAGTGCTTCCGTTTTGGAAAAATGTATTTAACAAAATTTTAAAAAATGCTATAAAAATTCATTGAAAATTAGGAAAAAAATTAAAAACTTATAGGAAGTATTAACACTAATCGTAATGGTATTTCATAATGAATCAATTTGGGACATTATTCAGACTAGAATATACTCATTAAAAAACACGGCACATTGAAGCAATATATCCAACTAATGAGAATTCTTTATGGAATATATAAAAAAGTGGGGCGAGTTTGATAAGCTATCAGATCTTTTTCGCGCTGATACAGTATTTACATATTCAGAACTGTATCTATATTCAATCTAAACAAAGTTAAATACAAATTCCAATATTCCTGCGAGTGAAATATTATTACAACTTTTATCAAAATAGATTTCAATCTTCCATTGAATGAATAAAGAAGAAAAAAAATGAATATGTAACACTCTCGTTCCTCGATCAAAATGGCGATGAAGTCTAAAAATAATTTAAAACCGTTATAGAGCTCGACCTCGATTTTAATTTTTATTAACTGCCGATGACGAATTTTATCGAGAAAAAAAAAATAAATGTGGGCTGAGATTATTAAATAATTAATAGAGTTTCGAGCTATGCCGCGTCCCGATTACATACCTCAGTGAGATCCGGTGCCGCGATGGGATGCTCGAGGACCACCCACGCGTGAAAAGTCGCACGCGGTGTTCTACGGTGGTCGATGAGCAATCGACAATAATCGTACGATAGTCAAGTGTCGCTTCGTTCCTCGTGACAACGGTTAACCGAGAAGGGAAGAGGATAGCTACGAATAATTTATTCAGAGAAGCATAAGCGAAGAAAAAGAGGAGTAGTGGGGCTTGGAAGGGGTAGTCGACGCCTTTTAGAGGCTCAGAGGTGAGACCCTGACTCATAATGGGGCAAGGTGTGCGTTACCATGCCACATTTCAATTGGCATGAATTTTTAACAAATTCTCACGGCGAAATACTAACAATTACTAATAGAGGAATAGGATAAATTACATAATCGAAATTGACCTGACAATTACAGAAATAAAGCAGTAAAAAATATATATTTGAAATCTAATGTATCGTACAGGAATTTTTAATGCATTAACGGGTATGATATATTTTCTGTACAGGTTTGATGTAAAATTAAAGTGTGGTATAGTAATTTTTATAATTTAAATTGAATTTAATGCAAAAGTACATTAATTTTAGTAATACGCTGTAATTGTATTATAAATTAATATAAATTTTATATCACAATTGGGATTACAGTTAATTTACGATTTTATGCATAAAAATTTCCAGACTTTTTTAACAGTGTAAAGCTGCAAAGTTAAATTTTGCAAACTGCTTCCTCATTATTTATGGTTTTTTTTTTATTTACAAGGCGTAGCTTTATGAGGAAGTATGTTGATTGATTTTGACTCTCTCATTGAGGAAGCTTTGAAAAAAACCAAAGTTAATGAGGAAGTGATTTGTAAAGTTCAACTTTGCAGCTTTATTTTTTATCAATGTTAAATTTCTGGAAAATTTGGAGCACATGACAAATGATGACAAAACTGTGTACCAATCATCGCTGCATAGTATTAATTTTATGTATGAAATTTGCGTTCGTTATCTCATGTTCTGCTAAAGTAGGGAAGAAACATGAATTTTTCCAAAATTTCAAAACTCCATAAGATCACAACCGCTTTCCCGATTTCAGTCAAATTCAATATCAAACAACATTTACAGTACGTGCACGTATAAAAAATTAATTAGTAAAATATCGCCATTTTTACGGAAGCTAGAGCGCGTATGCCCTTTTTTTCAATTCAAAATGCTAACAAATAAAATTTCTGCGTACATTTCGAAAAAAAAATGGCACCAGTCAAAGATGGACTGCTGTTTTACTTCTGTACCAGATTTTAGCCTAATCGGTCAAACGGTTCTCGATTTACAGGTGATAAGCATAGTGAGCCGTGCGCACACACACATATCCATACGGACTTTTTTTCTAAACCACTTTTTCCGATGTTTTGAAGTGATTTCCTAACACACAAATCTCAAAAAAAAAATTGTTTAAAGAAAACAAAGCTTTCTTTATGAGGAAACAAAGAATGGCGGGTGCATTTTGATGGCAGTGAATACATTTTTTTAAATTTTGATGTTTGCATTGCCCTTTCCCTATTAGAACGATGGATTTCTAAACATGATTTTAGTTGCTGAAAATACTCCAATTGATTTAAATTTTTTTAGAGTCAAGTTTTATGTGGTTTTCTGATATTCATATGTTTGATCTAATTTTTGAAATTTAGAAGATAGAAAGAAATACTTTAATATTAAAATCTTTGTCAATGGGAAAAGAGCGCGATTTTGTTTTTTTACAGGTTTTCAAATTATGGTAAATTTTGGGAAATGCCTTAACTCGAGAAATCAACACGAAAACGAACGATACTCGTATGTAAAATGAATGGAAATTTGTATACAAAATTCGTGGATAATTCTTAAATGTTTTTAAATTTCGTGAAATTTAGAATCGTCACATTTTTCGAAAAAGTAACCATTGAGACTCTGTTATAAAACTGACAAAAATTAAACGGGACTCAATTGTTCTTCTAAATTTCTACATTATCGGAAGAATAGCGTTTTTCAAAAACAAAAACCGCTTTTGACTGGGTCTAAAACAAATGTTTGAAAAAAATGAATACAGTTTTTTTGGATTCATCGTAAAATCGATTTCACTTTTCATAGTTTTACTTCGCTTCAAATCTGAAACGTAAACATTTTTGATGTTACGATTGAGTATTTTAACACAATTTCCTGCAGGATTTTATCATTTATGGACGAGGCTTTTTTTCCGTAGAAACATTTTCACATAGAAATTATGAAAGTGATGAAAACTCTCATAAGGTGTTTCCAATGTATGAAATATGATGACTACACATGAAAGAAAATTATTTGTGTCACGCACGAATTTAATTGGTCGAGAAAAGAGGTGCTTTCACGCCCTGACGCATCGAGCGATCTATTTATTGCGTGAAATCGGTCGGCGTGCGTCAAGAGAAATAAGTGCACTGTAAATTTGCAGTACAAACAGCAAATAGTGGGTGCGATCTCGATTGACAAGGAGAAATGTTAAAGAAGCCTGTCCCAAGTTTCCAAATAGCGAGTTTTCTCACGTTCAAAAGACCAGTCTTTCGAGAATCTAGTTTATCGCGGTAAAATTGATAATAAATGATTTAATTTAATTCAATAAATAATAGAAACTTGATGTAGAGATCGAGAACAGTTTTCCCGTGGGACACTGCTCCGTTCTAGCCAATTAACCGGAAGAGATCAATAATTAATGTCACAGAGAAAGAAAAGAAATTATTTGTCAAATAATAATTTACCCGTTTGTATTAGAATTTTTTAAATCTCGTATCCTGATTCGTTAATAAGTCGAACTGGAAAAATCGCATATGATAATTGAAGCAAACTGATAAGTAATTACTGCCCCGATGAAAAATATCGTTTTCCCAGTTGTTTTATTATTTGAAGAATAACTATTCGCTTCAAACTTGAGAAGGTTTCATCGCTACGGTCAAGTCAATCGAGTTGCAACATTCTGAAAATTGTTTTTGCAGATTTTCCGAAGAGAAAACATCCTACGAAATGTACAAATAAAAATAGAGCCATCAATTTGCAGCAAAGTAAATCAGCTTAATTCAATTTCCAATGGGGCTTTCTCATTTCAATTTGACATAATTATTTTTATGGGGGCTCATGAATGAAAAAGGAAACCCGTATAAAACTAAGTATGTCAAATGTGATCATAAATTGACATATCTCAAAAAGTGCTAGTTTAAGACGACGCGTTCAGACGAAGGATCTTAGAAATGTTCAAAAATATTTTGAGATCGATTTGAAATCAAATTTTTTTTCACTAATTCGAGCGCCATTTATGACTTAGCGTTAGTCACTTTATACTTAAACAGTGCTCAAATTAGGCTAATCGTGAGATTTTCGATCCACCATAAGATCGTTTGATCCACCATAAGATCGTGTGATCTTATGGTGGATCGAATCGTGATATCAAATCGATTTCATTCAAATCGAAACCACTTCGACGTTTGAAATATTTTTTCGTAATGCATCTGAAAAATGGCGCTTTTTGACGTATTAACGATTCCACCGAAATTCAGTTACTAATTTTTTTTACCTTCAAACAATATAAATAACAAATGTTGAGAACAATTTTTGTAATGATTCAAATATTATAGTTCAATCATGATGACATGTTGAATTTTTAATAATGAAAATGGCCAGCATCTCCAAATACCATTTTTTTAAATAAAAAAAAATTTGTCATTCATATACAGAACTCAAAACAAAAAAATCATTGAGCTAAAAACTAGCGGAACCTTCGGTGGAAAAAATTAGATCTTATAGATCATTTTTCCGAAAATTCGAGTTACGTTGAACTGAAATGTCCATTATAAACATCTGTACCCATTTTTTTGTGGAAGGCTATGAAATTTTACATATACCATTTTTATAACATTTGCATGTACACATACATTAAACTGTATACTATTAAACTGTCCAAAGATAAAGTCGCTTAAGTAAAGAAATAAAAAAATTCTAATATCTCATCAGATTTCTTTTTTATAGTTTTAAAAACGTGAAGTGAATTTTACAATTACAAAAAGCGATTTTCTGGAATTTTTCAAAGAAGAAGAAACCATAATAGCCGCTGAATTTCGACGAAGTCGATCATATGTCAATTTATCATCTCAATTTGACATAATTATTTTTACGCGGGCTTATATTCGCAAAAGTGGAAATGCAGCAACATACGCGTGAGCCAGGACGATACGAGTGTCTCCCACGCATGTCCACGTACTGCGACGACGCCTGAGTTCCACGCCCAACAGGAACGCAGAAAAAGTTCTCGGTGGATAATATGTACGCACGCTCGACCGCAGCAGAGAGTCCCGAGGTCTTGGGCGTGCGACAATGAAAGCCACGAAGTGCGTGTTTCACGAATACGCTTGTGTTTCGCCGTACTACGATCGCCAGCCAAAGAGCAGAAGACATAGTAAACCCACGCGTATATAGTAGCCACGCGGTTTTTCAATGCTAGCTGCTTGTGCGATGCATCGCTGCACTCGATTGCGTTACTGACCTTCTCACCACTTTTCAATGTATTTTATTACATTGTTAAATAATTCAAACTAAAGAATCAATTACAAGTTTATATTGCGTAATAAAAATATATCGAATTCCTAAGAAAAGTAAAAGGATATATATGGGGCAATTCACAGCAATCTGATCTGGTTCTGAACTTTGATTTCGTCGGTTTTTTATGTTGTTGTTCTAGCTGCAAAAGCAACGCAGATTTATTGAAAAATTTTTTTGACATCACGAGTTCAAAAAAACAATGTTGGTCGTAATAAAAAAATTGTGTAATAAGAAAATGTAAAGATTTTTTGAAAAGGCAAGCGCATATATGGGACAATTCACGTAAATTCGATCGGGTTCTGACCCTTGACCTAGTTGGTTTTTTAGTTGGTCGTCGGTTTTGTTGTTCCGTCGATAACAGAAAAGCAGATTTATTTAGATTCCTTTTTTACTTCACGCGCGTAAAAATAACAATACTTGGCTAATTTAATAATTGCATAATAAAAATATGTGGAATTCCCAAAAAAAGATAAACGTATATATGGGGCAATCCTCGCCATTCTGGGTCTAACCCTTGACCTCGTTGGTTTTTTGTGTTGGTATTCCAACTGTAAAAGAAACGCAGTTTTTTTTAGATTTCTTACCCACAGTCGTTAAAAAAAATAATGTTGTTTGTAATTAAAAAATTGCGTACCAAAAATATGTAGAATTTCAAAAAAGAACAAGAGTATATATGGGGCATTCCACATTAATTCGGTCTGGCTTCGACCTTCGACCTCGTCGATTTTTTATGTTGTTGTTTCAACTGTAGGATGAAAACAGTTTTTTTAGATTTCTCCAGAATTTTTTTTATATCACTTGTGTAAAAATAACAATGTTGGATGCAATATGAACAATTTATAAATATCCCTTGAAATGTTTTAACACATTAAAAAAATGTTCAAGCCGTGACGCGAAGTTGGTTTGTACATTATATAATCCATTGTTTATTAATAATTAATTATACCAATGCAATAAAAAAATTGTATAGCACTTGAACAGCGTTGGATTTGAATTGTATCGAATTCACTGGAATTTCGATCAAGTTTGTAAAAAACAAAAATTAGTTTATACATAAAAGAGAAACAAAATATACTTTGAACGAAACATATTTCAAAAAGTATTTCCGGATCATTGGAAAATTTTCCTAAAAAATTGCAGTTTTTTAGTAACTTGATGTTGGCAAGGAGCATTAAGAAAAAATCCTGACCTCCTTTTTTGCAAATTATTCCCCCTTAAAAACTTAATGCTTATCGAATAGAAATAACAAATTAACGGGACGGGTATTTATAAAAGGCATATATACAAATGTGGGAATTCGTATTTGCGAAGATTGGATGAATACTGCAACTGATAAGCAAATCGATAAATACGCTTGTCCACTTTCTTACTGTATATAAGTTTTTTCCGTTCCTTTCGTAAAACGTGTTTTTTTTCTATTTATTATTTTGTGCCACTTACGAATTAGAGACGTACTGTTAATGCCAATAAGTATATATAATCTACTAGGTTTCGTTTTCACTCCAAACGCTAATAACGTTTTTATTGCTATTTATTATTATTATCATTATTATCATAACTAGTGGTTATTTCTGGTTTTATCATAGGCATGAAAACTCGTTGAGGTCTTTTGAATACCTACACGAGTTTCACCGTCGTAAATCGTCGAGGCAATACACTCAATTTGTATTAGCAGTCCGAGCAATTTGTTTCGGTTTATTTTCCACGCCCGAAGCCAAGTGCTCTAAGCTCACTGATTAAGCGCGCACACGACGGAACCTTTTCACTATAACAAACTTGCTAACTTGCGTTTGACTATTCGACCTTTTCCACTTGAAAGCGTAATTCTAATGAAGCGTCGAGAGCTCGGAATAATAATTAATGAGATCTCGCGTTGTAATTTTACTAGTGAGAATACTAACGACCGTGTAAGCCAGAAATTATTTTCTAACCAAGTTTTCTGTTCCGGGCCAATAAAAAAAACCGTATCATTGTTTTATTGATAATTAGTAAGTATAATTACAGGTAAAGAGTTTGAACAAAATCGGTCATAATTATTAATGGATATTTCATTTGTTTTAATATTTGTTATATAATTAAATTGTTGCGCTGTTGAAGCTATCACAAAATTTTTAGCGTGGTGACGTAAGCGTGACTACTAATTTGGCTCATCTGGATTCATTTTGGTTTTTTTTAATTTTCGAATTATGCACTGTTTTATATTTTTGACGAATATTCTTAAGGTATCTAGAAATGCAAGTGACTTTCATCATAATCGCATTGGAACCTCTACAATCTGCTGTAAACATTGCGATATTGTTATCAGATTCATCTAATCGCAAACGGCGTTAATAGTTCGATTAAAGTTTCAAGAAAGTCGATTGTCTGCAACTCGCATCGTTGAACTTACCATGTTTGCTTTGAGATACTTCTTTAAAAAGGTCAGTAAACCAGTTTAACATTTAACCGTACACTAAAAGAAAACAATTGATACAAATTTTCTATTCTAAATATGTATAATTGATTTAACTTGGTATTAACAGTAAATATATTGTTAGAACAACAATATATTGCATTGGATGAGCTATATCAGAGAACTGAATTATTTGAATTAAAAATATTGAAAATGCAATTAAAGCCGTTATATATTTTGTTAATTCGAATGAATCAATAATTGTATGGATTTAATATATATTGAAGTCGATAGAAATATTTATTCGATGAATTGAATCGGCTACATCTTTGATTTAAAAATCTATTTTATTGAAGCAAGTGTCTATGGAATAAGTTTGAGCAGATGTTGTCCATATTCATTAATTATTGTTTCGATTCAGTGATAAATTTAGTTGGTATGATTGACGATCGAATATCAGTAAATACTGTGCGACATTTTTCTAGAATAGTTTGATTTCAATTACCACATCATTTGCTAGAAACGATTTAATATTTTGTTAAATCGATGAAGGCGGGAAGTTTAAAAAATTTTAATTGTCGCGAAGGGATTTAAATAATTTTCTTGAATTTTTAAATTACGCTTGTATTTTTTAAGATTAATGGGTCAAGTAAATGTAAACAAAAATCTGCTTTTTGTCAAGAGTTAAAACAAAAACATAAAAAAATCACAAACAAATCCGAAAGGTTAAGAGTCGAATCCGAGTTGAATTGGCACCGATTGCCTCATGTATATATTTTGGATGTAGGTTTAAAAAATTTTAAATGTTGCGAACATTTTTAAAGAGTTTTCTTGTCATTGTTAAATTGCGATCTTTTTTTTAAGACTGATAAGTAAAGAAACTTGAAATACAATCTTCTTTTCTTTAACCATTAGAACAACATTAAAAAATCCCGAAAAAATCCGAGAGATCGAGGGTCAAATTCAGGTTGAATCGGCGTGGATCACCCCATATGTGTAGCTGATAGGTAAAGACTGATAAATAGAAAAAAATCTGAAATACAATCTTCTTTTTTTTAACCATTAGTACAACAACATTAAAAAATCACGAACAAATCCGAGAGATCGACGGTCAAAATCAAGTCGAATTGGCGTGGATCGCCCCATATGTGTATTGTTTTTGCATCTTAGCCTCTATATTTTGTAGCCGCCGGTTAAAAGATTTATCCCCAGTCTCAGAATGGTCACACGTCTGATCCCTTGCAGTAAACATATTATTTTTGCACCTACAACGTTTGAGATCAATCAAGTAATTATCGAGTTGAGCGGTGTGGATGCTCGAGTTTCGCTCGTAAATTGACTTTTTGTCAGTGTCTGGGAACTTTGGAACGCGTCCGGACATTCGAGACGTTCTGGCCGAAGAGCGTAGAGAGCCAAAGAAATCAGAGGCACGAGTAGTAAAAGTGTCTTAACGACTACAACATACGACTGTGGTACAAGCGAGTGGTGCACAAATCCTTTCGTTTTCACCTACGTGCATCGCAGTGGTCGTTCCCCGACCGACGTCTTGTGTACTACGTTTCGTTGCTGAACTTGGAAAACATAAAATACGGTAACGGTTCAAAGTTACATCGCCGAAAGCCTTCAGCCGATCCCGAGTTGCCAGACGTGACCGCACCTTTTTCTTTGCGTTCTTAACGACGACGTCGCCCAAGTAAAAACATTGCATCTAGTCTGACTTATGGAATTGAACATATGGGGCAATCCACCCAGTTTCGACCTGGATTTGGCCTCGACCTCTTTGATTTGGCTCATGATTTTTTGTAGGCTTAGTCGGACCCTCAACTACATGAAATTTTTATTTATTTTAATGCAAATTTTTTTAAAATTTTTAAAAGGGGAATTTCATAATTTAAAAATCTGCAAAAATTATAAAAAGTACTCTATTGAATATCAAAATTGTCTAGCTTATTAGGAAGTTGACACGACTTTTTTTCTCATGTTTCTTAACATTTATTGCAGGTCATAATATATATGTTGTATATATGTATTCTGTAGTCTTCACAGACAATTTATATATGAAAATTTTCAAAAAACTGCAAAGTAGAACTTTGGGAATTGCTTTCTCATTATGTTTTTTTTTTTTCACAAAATTATCTCTTTGAGGATGTATGTAAATCAATTTTGGCTTCTTTATAGAGGGAGTTTTGTAAAAAAATAGGAACATAATGAGGAAGCAATTTGCAAAGTTTTATCTGGCAGCTTTTTTTGTGGAAATGAAAATTTTGATAAGAATTAATCACATAACAAATTATGGCAAAACTGTATGTCCATCACTGCTGAATAGTACTGATTTCATGTATAAAATTTTAGTTCGCTGTCTTATGATTTGCTAGTGTTGATGAAATGACACTTAACTCACTTAACGTCACTTAAAATGATACAATGACAATTTAAAAGTCTGAAAAATTTCGGTTACCTGGCAGATTATGACGAAACTATGTACTAATCATCGCTACATAGTATCGATTTTATGTATCAAATTCAAGGTCATTGTTCTATTTTTTTCTGAACTTAGGACAATAACGTACATTTTTCGAAATTTTCTAATTTTGTAAAATCACGATTCTTGAGCTCAAACTCGCAAAGCAACCGGACAATACTTCTATTTTTCAATACATTTTTTTTTAAACTGAAGATTGATAGAAATAGAAAGACTATATATAGAAAGCTTGAACATTTCTATGTATTTCAGGACCTCGAAAAAAAATTTCAGATTTTTTCAGAGCGATTTTTTTTTTATTACCAATAAAAATTTTTGAAATGTCATAAATAAAACCACCTTAAAAAATCTGAAAAATTCTCTGCATTGCTGACATATATATAACTTTTTTAATTGTGGTTTAGAATAAATTCATAAGAAAATAGATACCTTGTCTAGGACACGATAAGTCTAAGTTTTCAAATATTGATATCTGACGCAGGATTTATGAGAATTTGGTCATACTTTTTAATTTCGACTCTGAATATATTCATTATTAATAATCATCACAAGTGTATGAATGGTTGGAAAAATTTTGGTTGCTTCTTACAGCAAGTACATATATAATATATATTTTTTTATTTGGGTGAGAATGACGATAGTAGAGAGAAAGAAAATACTTGTAACCTGACAGACGTGAGAACACATCGCGTTACTTGGGTAACACGATGAATGGCTACGTCGACTTGACAAAGGCTTTGCATTTCATCTCTGCGTTTCCGGTGATAATAAGATTTCATAGAAGTGATATATTCCGATTATTTTGTTCATAATCCAAATTCAATTAACTTGAACTAAGCCAAGTGAGTTCAGTTAGTTCAAATTAAATAACACTGCCAATCGCATAGAGATGCAAAGTCGATATTTTCTTCTGTAAAACTACTCAAATTTTGTACAAAATAAAAAACCAATCGAAAAAAGCTATGACAACAAAACCGATTTGTCCGGGAAAATTTATTTATACAAATTCATTTTATGGTGTATTATGTAACGTGTCTTATTTCGACACGTTACTTCGCGTAGTGTTCTTCAAACAAGTCACCATAATAATTTGAAAAGTATGACAACAAAAACGAATTTGCGAAAAATTCGATTATAAAATTCATTTTGTGCACTGCATTATTTCAGTATATTATTATTCAGCGTGTTATTTATAAGTGTCACCACAAAAATTTGAAAAATAATTTCCTAAATTTCTTATTGACACTATCAAAAAGAGCAACCCTTAAGGAAGTTCGTCAGTAAAATTTAAAATGCACAGAAAAATCTGAAATAATTACCGCGTTTTAAATAATTCATAACAAACTCACATGAATTTTTTGGGAATTTTCGTCTACATCGTTTACGCGAAATTAATTCTTTTATGCATGCATTTTAATATGGGCGCTTATGGCATATTTACGAATTTAAAAACAAAATAACTGGAAATTTTTTTTACATCGTTGAATTTTTAAGTATTTATTGGAATTGATTCTTTTTTTTCGATGTAAAAATTTTTTTCAATCTTTCCAATTTTTTTTAATTCGTAAATATGCCATAAGAGCTTTATTCTGAGCTTCAAAAATTCATAACTAGAAAACTATCGATTTAACCGGGAAATTTGTAAGCACTTTTTCTCTTCCCAATGATCTGAAGATAACGAAAAAAGATACGCGAACGTCAATATATCGTATCTGTAATTTAGGGACATGAATTTATCGAGAGTCGCATTCATCTACGTGTTAATCAAATGGGAAATCTCTAAATCGTTTGAGCTAACTCTAAAAAATTTTTTATCACGCTAAAATTTTGAGCAGAGTTGCTTAAAGATACAAACTATAGATTAAAATGATACAAAATGAAAAAGAAAAAAAAATTTCGACACACCCTACTCTATATATTGACATATATGATTTTTTCACGTGGGTTGAAGAGTAACAAAAACTTTGCGTCGGCAAAATGTTAGATACCTCGAAGACACTAGCGTTGAAATACAACCGAGAGATTCACAATCGACGAAACGCCGAGCTCGAGTACTACGATAAATCTTGCAGTCTCCTGTTGGAGATTTGCGAGCAGAGCAGTTTCCGCTTCTCCTTCTCTATTCAGCTCGCACCCGCGAGCGGTGTGTCGCACGAGCATTAACGAGAATCCCGAGGACTCGAACTATACGAAGGTTCTCTTGTAGTCCCATCATGTGTGTGTGTGTGTAACTCTCTCTGCGTGTACGTGTCTATCTCGAGTGCGATCCGTTACTCGTCGGGGAAACTGTTAGCGCTCGTGAACACCTGATGAGTCACGATCGATGCGATCACCGCACGCGGCATGAACACCGAGACGTTAAAAGAAATAAAAAGAGAAAAAAAAACATCGGTTTTGTATTGTCAACTTTGTGTCTGTTCTCGCGTAAAAATAACTACGTTAGATTATGATCTTAAATCGAGATATCCCGAAAAGGACCATTTTTTGTATTTGTAAAAATTCACCTAAGCTCCTTTTCTTACTCTTTATAACATATTCTGGGCCAAAAAAATTATGCCGATTTTTTAGCACTGTCGATTCTTTAGAATGGCAAAAAAAGTATTAAAAATTAGACATGCTTGATTGTTAAGAATAGTATGCGAAGAACAGAAAAAAATTGGCAGGTCGGAATATCAAAAATTATGATTGGAAATGCATTTTTTTCGTATCGAGGGCGATACACATCGTTATTTTTAAGCATCACTATTTTGTTTCATAATGTGTAGTTGAATTAATAGAAATTAGGTTCTGTAATTTTAATAGTTTAGATGGATATTTTCTAAGATATGATTTTTTGAAATTTTTTTTAGCGTTATTGCGAAATTTTAACGTGTGAGGCATTTAATCAAATTTGCGAAAATAGGACGAGAACACGATTGGCAATGAAAAGAGGAGTCAGATAGATGCTGAGTAGGTGAATTCTGATTATTTTGTAAGTTTTATTTATATTTTTAGTATATCGCCTTTATAACCAAACCCTAGGTTAGAAATTAGTCAGTAAACGTGATAATGTCCAAATCGCTTAGGAATTATCCAAGATATTTCGTTTTAACGCAATTGTAAAAATGGCACTTTTTGACATATGTCTATTTGTGATGTCAGTTTGACGTAATTATTTTCACGCGGGTAAAAAGAGTCAGTCGTTCTCATCGAACGTTTTTAGCATGGTACTGCGCGTTCATAAGTATGCAATGCAAGGCTGAACACATGAAACCTTTTCTACTTACCGCGCGCATGAACTCAAGAGTGAGTTGTCTTGCAATTCAGAACGTGTCTCAGTGCCGAGCGTACGAACCCGCATGTGTCGCCAACAGTGTCCCTTTCACTGCTCCGCATGATTCTTCAAGAGACTCTGGTACTTCATCACCGCGACATATATCATATTCCATATATAACTTCCAAATGGAGTTGAACGATGAAGTATTGCAAGAATCGAATTTATAGTCTCAATTTTGTACTCAAGGGGAATGAATAAATATAAAAAAATAAGAAAAAAAAATTTCGTATATGACACGCATGTTCAAAAGAATTTACATTTAAGCTTCACTAGAGACATATTATTAAAATGCGAATTCGAGTTGGAACTTAAATCTGAACACAGGTTCAAATCCGAGAGCTTTTCATAGTTAGATTATTTGAATTAAAAGTAAATGTATGTCTTTAGTCTGTGCAGCATTTTCGTAAGGCGATAACGTGGAACGTCTAGTATAGTTCACATCCTTGAAGGTTTAGACAGAGATCTCGACTCAAGATACAGAATTCTAATGGTACGTCTTTAGTGAGGTTTCAATACGATATTTTTTGGAAGAAGATTTTCATGTTAAAATTTTTTTTTTTTTTCACATGACTTTTTAGCCTGCTCGGTAGGCTGAAAAAGACCCTCGAGATCAAACATTCAATGTTTTGTATAAGGAAAATTGATATTCGAACTCAGGTGCAGATCTGAAAGCTTTTAATACTTCCTCCGTGGAAAAAAGGGGTGGGGGTCAAAATACCGAATGACTGAAACAGCGAACGGCTAAAATAGCGAATTTAAAAATAAGGGACGTCTAAATGGCCATTATTATGGAATTCGCTTTTTCAGCCATTCGCCATTTTTATCATTCGCTATTTTGATTGCATTTGAATAAGATGGAGGTCAAAATAGTGAATGGCTGAAAAGGCGAATTCCATAATAATGGCCATTCTACATTCTGACGTTCCTAATTTCGAAATTCACTATTTTAACCATTCACTATTTTGGTTATTCGCTATTTTGACACCCACCCAAAAAAGTACATTCAAGATATATTGAAAAATATATCTCAAATATATGACATATATCTTGTTCGAAAAATACTATACCTGAGATATATTTCACGATATATACGAAATATATGCGAGTGAAAAATAAATCTGGGATACATATAAAATGAATGAAAAATATATTTCCGTTATATTATCGTCCGAAAAGTTGTATATGTCAGATATATTTTTCTGTATCTTTTTTTTCCCGTTAGGGTGAGTGTAGCAGAATAGAATCAAAGATGAAGGCATGTTTTCAGGCAAGTTTACATCGTTGAAGGTTCGGAGAAAGATCTCGACGCAAGATACGAAATTGCAGAATTATGATCCTGGATATGACGTTAGTGAGATTTGAATGCCACATTTCCTTGAAGAACACTATCAGACTATTTACAGATTTTTTTTCTCATGATTTTTTAGCCCTCTCGGTAAGCAAAGAAGCCCGTCAAGTTCAAACTTGAAGCATTTTGTAGAATGGAAATTACAGTTCCAACTCAGTTTGGAATCTGGAAACTTTCGATACTTCGTTCATTAGAATTGAAAATAAAAGCATGTTTTCAGCCTGTGCAGCATTAGTGTAAGGCGTCAACGTGGATCGTTGAGTATACCTTACATCGCTGAAGGTTCAGAGAGAGAGAGAGAGAGAGAGAGAGAGATCTCGACTTAAGACATAAAATTGCAGAATTATATAATGCTTCGTTACTGAAGTTTCAATGTCACATTTTTAAGAAAAAGACTATCATGTACAGCATTTTTTTTCTTATGTATGCCCTTCAAGTTCGAACATGAACTATTTTGCAAAATTATAATGCTTCGTCAGTGACGTTTCAATGCCACATTTTTGAGAAAAAGACTATCATCTACAAAATTTTGATTCTTAATTATGCCCGTCAAGGTTGAACATTAAATATTTTGTATAAAGAAAATAAAAGTTCAAACTCAGGTGGAAATCTACTTTTAATACTTTTATGGCTTAATGGCTTTTAATACTTATCTTATTAGAATAAAAAATTAAGGCATGTTTTCAGGCTGTGCAGCATTTGGGCAAAGCGTCAACGTGAGACGTTTAGTATAGCGAACGTATAGCATTTTTTAGAAAAAGACTATCATCTACAAAATTTTAATTCTTAAGTATGCCCGTCAAGGTTAAACATTAACTATTTTGTATAAAGAAAATGTAAGTTCAAACTCAGGTGGAAATCTACAGGCTATTAATACTCAGCTTATTCGAATAAAAAATGAAGACATGTTTTCAGGCTGTGCAGCATTTGTGCAAAGCGTCAACGTGGAACGTCTAGTATAGGTTACATCGTCGAAGGTTCAGAGAGAGATCTCGCCTCGAGATATCGTCTAGCTCGTGCTCGTTCCACACGCTGAGCTCCATTCAGCGCCGGAACGTCCGGCGCGCAGGGCACTTTATGTAGTAAGCTTGTAGTGGTAGCTGCATAAGTACCGGGACACGTACGCCCAGTTGAACCCGAGTGTAACGAGTCGGAGGCGGAACCACGAGGAAACGAAAGAAATTCTCATTTTTATGTGGCGATGCAAACCGTACAGTGCTAAGACTCCTGCGATAGCGTTGGAAGCCATTGTCGAAGACTTGTTGTTCGTTGGTACCTGCCTGCAGTTGAAGTGTCGCTGATCCTTCTTAAGGATGTATGATACGTACAGTCCCGCCAAAAGTGAGTTTCAGAGACAATTTCGGTCACTTTCCGATGAGATAAAAATCGAAAAAAAATAATGCATATACAGAGTGTTGAAAAGATTGATTTCGCATAATAATAATCCCAAAATGTTATTAACAAATTGGTGAAAAAAACAATTGTTCAACAAGCAATCAGTTAACCTAACTTTTTTTCTAATGGAAATGATATGTTTATTTATTTGAATGCATACGAATTTTTTCAGTTTTATTTATTTATTTTGATTCTGATTTTTTTTACTTTGAAAAATCCGCAGAATATAACAAATTTTGGATATGCGTTTTGCAAAAAAATCTTGAGTGTAGGAGATGGTTTTATGCCGAATACATATCCAAAATTAGTTATTTCGCGTATATTTTTGAAAAAAAAAAAAAATCAAAATCAAAATAAAGAAAAAAATCTGAAAAAATTCGTATGCATTCAAATAAATTAACATATCATTTTCATAAGAACAAAAGTTAGGTTGCTGATTGTTTGTTGAACAATTGTCTTTTGATAAATTTGTTAATGACTTTTTGGAATTATTACTATGCAAAATTTATCTTTTCAGCACGTTTAATATCGATTATTTTTTTCCTATTTTTATCCCATCGGGAAGTGATCGAAATTGTCTCTGAAACTCACTTTTGGTGGGACTGTACGATACGTACCTCCTCCTGTATCATACATCCTTACAATATCCTACAGCATCCATTTTTTTTACATACGAGATGTTATAAATTGACGTGAGGCGTTCTGAAATGTTTACAATCTAACGTAACTTCAAAATTGCTGATAATTTAACACCATTGTTAATAATTGATCATTCCAATTTTCCAATGGGTCATTCCACCAAATATTAAACAATAACCTGGTTTTCAAATTTCTGCATCTTTTAATTTTCATGATTCGATTCACTATATTAAACAAAAGGAAATAATTTCAAATTTGAGATTTAATGGTTATCATTTCCAAAGAGAAGCGGCTACGTTAGTTTTAAAGTAAAAATTTGAGCTCTAAATTTCAAGGCCTTACTGAATTTGATCAGAGAAATCCAAAGTACAATATTTCGTTGGATATTTTCGGAATTTCCCGAAAAAAAAAAATTTATGCTTATATTCGACGACATCTCCAAGTAGGAAAATAATTTCAAAAAGCTTAAAAAGGCCTTTCCAATGCTAACACCATTGACATTTTATATATTTGTCCACAACGCTCCTTTAAGAATTTTTTTTTTGACACTCTAATATAGACTTTCGAACCAAACCCTAGATCACTATAATGAATTTTCAAAATATCATATCTCTGGAAATATCATTCACAACTATTAATATTATAGGACCTAATTGGTATCAATTCAACCACACTCCACAAAAAAATATATAGTTGCACTTGAAAAAAAAAAAAAAATGTTTCGCCCTCGATTCGAAAAAATGTATCTCCTCCTACAATTCTTAATATTCTGACCTGCCTAATTTTTTTCGTGCTTTGCGTAATATTCTCAATAATCAAGTGAGGTGGATTTATTACCCATTTTTTTTTTTTACTATTTTAAAAAATCGTCAGGGCTTGAAAATTGATGTTATTTTTTTTTTTAATCGAAAATATGGTGTGAAGGGTAAGAAAAGGCATCTAGGTGAATTTTTTCAGGTTCTTCACACAATTATTTCTAATAGCTAACTCTCGCCAAGTCTCCCCCCTCCTCTCCCCACCTCAAACGAAAATCGCGATCCCTTTTTGAGCCTGCACCTTTGGAAGATCTTCACTTGGCCGGACTCTCTCATGCTCCACCTATCACACGTGCCATTATATGCAGGCCATGCAGTGTGGTGCGTGTATGCCTCGGGGGCTCTTTGCCAGGGCAATTTATGCGAACACGCGCGACTCCCCGAGCCCAACGACGGAGCCCAGCAATACGAATGACTGGCGTATGTGGGCTAGTAGCTCTTCACGGTTTCCCCATCGTGCTCTTTGCTACTTTCCGCTGATTCTCCTTTTCAAGTTTCTCCTCAACGAGAGCCATCGTATCGAGACTCTCGGCCATTATTATTCCTCCGTCAATGTCCATTTTATTTTCATTCTCTTTTCCGTTCGAATATATTCACCATAGATTTTCACAAGTTCACACAACATTTTCTTCCTCGTGGAGAAAGATTTGTTATGGAGAACTTACTTTTTGTTGAGATATTTATGTCAGGGTTATTTATACCAGAATGTCAAGAAAAGTGGTTTAGAAAAAATGGAATGTGTGTGGTTATGCAGATTTTCTTTTTGAAAAGTTCAAATTTTACAATTTGAAAATTTTGAATAAAGTCCCTTTACTTTATTAAACTACGATATATCAAGGGACAATTTTGTACATAAATTAACTTACCGTAAACCATGATCGATGCCGAATTTGGCGAGAATCGATAGAATGGTTCAAATTCTATTGCAATTTGAATATTAAATACAATGCAATTTGAAAATTGAAAACAATGCAATTTGAAAATTAAAAACAATGCCATTTGAATATTAAAAACAATGCAATTTGAAAATTCAAAACAATGCAATTTGAAAATTCAAAACAATGCAATTTGAAAATTCAAAGCAATGCAATTTGATTGTTAGAAACAATGCAATTTGAATATTAAAAACAATGCAATTCGAATATTAAATAAAAACGAATAGTTGTCACTATATAATTACTAATACCACAATTTTCTCTCAGTGTAGTACGAATTATGTCGGAATTTTCGTTTTCACAACTTTCAACAAAATTACTGATTTCCTGCCGAATATACGTAGAAGCAAAACGGCTTTCAATATTTATTCATTCGTTAAATATAACGAGCCCAATTTTCTCACGAGTACGTGCTGAAGTGACCTTCCAAGCCTCGCGAAATCTCTGACCACATCCTCTTATCGAATTACCTATCGTACCTTCCTTTACTTCCGCTTACGCTCAGCGATAAAAAAAGTTTATCGAGAGCCCTCAGTTCCTGTCGCTAAAAGAGTTAGCTCAAATGAAACCAGATCGTCTTGATGAGTTTTACGTGTCTTTATTTACCTATTTCCATGGCTTGCACAAAGTAATTGCTTTTACTTGTTAGCACTCGCCTCCGATTGTTACTATTAGCATAGTCTATGTGTCTTTTTCATTTGTACTTAACAATAATTCTTTTTTTTTGCTTAATTAACTTGTCTTGTCTTGTCTGTTCAACTTTCATTTATGTTTGCCCTTTTCACTCGAACTAATTGCTTTGTATGTTCATTAACGTACCTTCATTGTCGATAAGAACACGATTGACTTACCTTTATTTACATACACTTATCTTCGGAGAAATCGTAATAGCCTTGGAAAAAAGTGAACGACAGTCATTAACAGTTAGTTTATACTACTACTTCATTTTTATTGTTACGCAAACTTTTTACAGCGTTACTGCGACAACCTGTAATTAGTTGTACAACTCACAAGAAATTTAATAGTTAGTCGCACGAACTTAAAGTCAGTCTGTTGATGATAGTAAAACTAAAACAAATTATCTTAGTGTAGTAGAACAAGTATTTTATTAAACAATATATATACATAGATTTCAGACGCGTATATTAATAATCGCATAAATCGACGTGAGTCGTTCAGCCCGTAAATCTTGTAAGAAATGGTTTAATCTATTAACTTAAAATGAGGAATTATCTTAATTGATAGAATGTAATTATTTGCCTGTACTAAATTGAAGATATGGTACTTTATGATACTAGTGCAGAAAGAAGAACTTTTTAAGAAGGTTATGAAGTTTGCTGCACGAGCCGTTATTCAATACTGACAATTTTTTTTGCTATCTTATACAAGTATTACACAGTACTTTCCGAAACAAGTGTCCGAAAACTTGCCTTTTTCATGCCTCAGTGTGACAAAAGTGTGCGAGAAAATAGCTTTCGTGCACTAGTGTGATAAAAATGTAAGAAAAGATAAACAGCGCGGCATTGCGCATGCGCAGTCTGTTTTTCTCATCCCTGACCAAAAAAGGCCACATTAGCCACGCACTGGAGGCACGAAAAGAGGTACTTTTTGTGTCTCCTACGAAAAAAGTACATTTTTAGTGAAAATTTGAGTACTTCGGGTGAATTCCGATCTTATACACACAATATTAACAAAAAAAAATTTCCACACAGTATATTAATAATCATAAAGAAATTTTTCACACCGCTGTAATAAATGCTCGACTTTTCTCTTAGTGTACTATTATTATTATCACAATATCACGTATTTTTATCTATCCATGTCAATTTTCGACTTGCCTTCGACTGCTTCGATTCCTTCTACTACTCTCGCTCAACTAACTCAATGTATATAATACTGGACCACCCTCGACACAGCTCTCATGCTTCGTATCGCGTTGCATTGGCGGTGAACGTGCTTACGAATTCCGATCCGGCTTCTCGTATTACGTTTCGTTGATCCCAAGAGTGCTGACTGAGAAAGTCCAACACTGTTCCAAGGTTTTCCATTTCCGGAGCCAGAAACCTTCTTCTCATGTCAATGGCAAAAATGCAAGTGAAACCAAACCTTGGAAAGTTAAATATTTTTATGACAATTATCAAATTGGCGTAATCGATTAGACGGATTGGTGACGTCGTTCCTCCGTTGTGTGTCAGTTTTTCTCGTGGGAACGAGGTGAATTCAGCAAGAACGAGTACTATTATTGCATGGTATTCCCTAGCACTATATGTACACGATATCGCCGCAAGGAAAAACGAAGCCGTCGGCGGTACTCGAGGCACGGCAAAGACCTCGCAACTATTGGCGAGACTAGCGGTTGTTTGACTCTCGCCGCAGACTCAGAGATCACAAGTACTAATGCCTACTTCTCGATGGTGGCATAAACAGTCTGTGATGCTTGGTCACCAACAACTAGACTGTTTTTGATATTTATCGTGCCATTTATGACGCTTAGGATAATAAATAAAAAAGTGGACATTGTTGTAACGGTCAATGTTCAACCGGTAACGTGATTATGATTAGGCCTTATAGTTTTATTGCTTAACGATTTCAACGTTTTAGTGGCTGAAAATTGCCGAATTTAGGACATCAAGTATATGTGACCGTTTATAGTAGCAGTAGGTCAATGACTCAGTTGATTGTCGTCGATCGGATTCGCAATATTTGGAATTGCGTCTTGAATCCATCGAGGCGTATTTACGCGAGCCATTTACGGTCATGGTTGGAGAAGTTGCTATTGCCCAACAGATAATCGCCTTTTTGGCAAAATGCATTGGAAGAAGGCTTGGTTATATATGCGCCAGCTGATTAATTTGTTAGATCAACCAAATTATTGATTAACGCAACTAAGTTTATTGTAATACAACCAAGTTCGTGATTAGCGGAACCAAGTTTATTGGAATATAACCAAGTTTTTGATTAGCGCAACTAAGTTTATTGCAATACAACCAAGTACTTGATTAGCGCAACTAAGTTTATTGTAATGCAACCAAGTACTTGATTAGCGCAACTAAGTTCATTGTAATACAACCAAGTTCTTGATTAGCTCAACCAAGTTGATTGTCATACAACCGAGTTCTCAATTATTGCAATCCAGCTCATTATAAAACAACCAAGTTCTTGATTAGCGCAACCGAGTTCTTAGATAGTGCAAACAAGTTGATTATAATAAAACCAAGTTCTTGATTAGCGCAAACGAGATCATTGTAATACAACCAAGTTCTTGATTAGTGCAACCAAGTTCTTGATTAGTACAACCAAGTTCTTGATTAGTGCAACCAAGTTCTTGATTAGTACAACCAAGTTCTTGATTAGTGCAACCAAGTTCTTGATTAGTGCAACCAAGTACTTGATTAGTGCAGCCAAGTTCATTATGATACAACTATGTTGTTGATTAGCGCAATCAACTTCATTGTAAACCAACCATGGTCTCGATTAGTGCAACCACGTTTACTGTAATACAACCAAGTTATTGATTAGAGCAACTAAATTTATTCTAATACAACCAGATTATTGGTTAACGCAACCAAGTTCACTGTTGTTCAATCAAGTTATTAGTTAGCGCAACCAAGTTCATTGCAGTACAACCAATAACTTGGTTGGCATAACCAACAACTTGGTTGGTCTAACCAAGCTATTTTTACGTTGATGCATTAAATCTGTTCTTACAATTACGCTTGTAACTAATCAGATTGAACATTATATTCAGAATGACAATTTCAAGGTAGCCACCGTAACTACAAAATTTTAATGGGTAGATGGCTACCTCAGAATTGTCATCTTGTATAATATGTCTCATAACTGGGTTTGCGGAGACGATTTTTATTTAAATATTGCCAATCAAAATTACTTTGTGGTAATCAAATTTATTTCGAAGCACCTGATATTGTCGGCTGAAAGAATATTTCATTGAGGCGAATTGGTTACGAATTTTGGAATGACTTTCATCGATTTAACATTAATTTTACATGAATTTTTTTACATTGATATTCATGAAGAAATTTCGTGCAGCGAAAATTTGCTTGTCTTAAAGTCAAATGATTTTCTTTAGATATCATTGCGGTGATGATGAAAATTTGGATCTTATGATGTAGAGCAAAATGGAGA
The DNA here is from genome assembly GCA_949699805.1 of Tromatobia lineatoria. Taxonomy (NCBI): domain Eukaryota; kingdom Metazoa; phylum Arthropoda; class Insecta; order Hymenoptera; family Ichneumonidae; genus Tromatobia; species Tromatobia lineatoria. The sequence goes on along the minus strand of OX453047.1, from coordinate 9,142,178 downwards.
AATAATAAAGAAAAAAATGTATACAAAATGGATATTATGTAGCACGCCTCAGACTATATTGCTCGGCTCGTGCCGAGGAAATCCAAAGCTCGTCCGTCTGCGAAGGTAATGCACTCGACTCTGTACGTGACGGAATAAGACTGGCGTCTGAACGTATCGTATAGTGGGCGAGTTGCAATGCATAGCATCGAAGCAGTCAGAGAGCCCGACAAGTCGAGAAGACTAATGTTTGGAGTTGAACTCTCGCTGTGGAGTCCTCGACATCTCTCGGGTCTCTCCGCGTGTCGCAATCGACTCGCTCGCGCTTCTTGTTCAAGGAATTACGTTACTTGATCTTCCCTTCAGCTGGCTATAATTCACCGGATGCTGCAGCACTGTGCACGTGCGCAAAAATTTATATTTTAATAGCAATTCATTCAAAGAATTATTTATATTTTTTCATAATTAAAATTGAAAGATTATCGATAATAATTATTATTATTTTCAAATAAATAAATTAATGAATGAATACAAAAATGAAGATTAAGTAAAAAAAACATATGTGTATATATTCTGAGGATTATAATTAATGCATCGACAATGAATCACGATTACCACGACTATTATTTTTTCTCCTTGAGACCCAAGTCTTGGAAGGACGCTGAAAAGGAGATAAAAATCTTGGAGCAATTTATTGTAAATTTTAATATATATATATATATTTTTTCAGAATAAAAATTGAAAGATTATCAATAATTTGTTTTTCTCCCAAGATCCAGGTCTTGAAAAAACGCTTAAGAGTATTCGAGCCCCTTGAGGGTGTCCAGTTATCTAAAAAGAAGTTATAAGGAAAAAGTCACATAGCAATTTATTGTAAAATCTAATGTATTTTTTACCATGATGATTCCATGAATTACACGCTTATCAATAATTTTTTTTTCTTTCTCCTTAAGACTCAAGTCTTGAAACGAAGCTTAAGAGTACTCAATCCCATTGAGGGTTATCAGTCATAAATTAAAAGTCAGATAGCAAATAATTGTACTGAATAGATTTTTTTTTCAGGAAAAAAATAAAAGATTATTAATCATAATTATTTTCTTTCCTTCAGCAATTAAACGACTATCGATAGTTATCATTTTATTCTCTTCAATGATATTAAAAACCGGATCTCCTCGATAAATAAAACATTTCTGTTATCGCAATAATTTTATTGCGATTAAATAACACAGGAAATAATAATTACGTATAGTGGTTACAGTATTGCTAAATGATAAAAAAAATATATATCGAAGTGGGTAGATAGAAAGTGAGCGCACACGTGACGAATGAGGTTAAATACCCTGTTGATGGATTAGGCCAGAAAATATACAGAAATAAAAGATTAATGTATCTATATGTGGTATTTGCTTTAGACTAACGCAATGACCTGTCACTAACAAGTTACCGATTTCTCAAGTCTCATTTCATTCGCTTCATTCGTACGTGATTCTCGCAAATGATCTCTAAATTAAGCCAACTATAATTGCGAGCGAAGAAAAAAAAAACGTAATGGCAGAATCAGAAGATGTAATACGTGGCGAATAACGTCGAAGTCGCTTAAATACCAGGTGATAAATATGATGGGGAAGATTAATGTACAGATTTACTGAGAGATATGTTGCAAGCATCGTGGCTCGTGCGTTCTCGATGCAATGTTTAGAAGAGTTACGTTTCATCGTAAACTGTGCCACACGCCGAATAAATCACAAATGCTTCACACATACGATCTTTCGATCTCGATTTTTCTTTATGGCATTCGATTCGCAAATTGGACGAGCGAATGCATTTTTCTAATCGAAATTTTTAATAACAGCTTGTTAATATCATGTTTATGGTTATTGTAATTTGTTCGAGAATAATTTATTCATTATTACTTCGAGTGGCTACGGATTGTAAAAACATTGTATCAACCTTCTTATTCTTGCAGACCTCGTAAAAATGCAAATTAGTATAGGAAAAGTATAAAAATATAAATTTTATTATTCGGTGTAGAAATGGTGATTCCTCCTGTATATTTATCTGTGATATCTATATTTTTTGCAATCAGAGCTTTGGTCTGGATTTTTTTTTCGTATCTTCGTGGTCCATCGTATGCCCTGTAGGGTTTTTGCAATTTTCCCTTCCCTCCAATGTTCCTATCACTCCCTACCCGCATTTCGCTGAGCTTAAATAAATTTATGTTTATAAATTATTGATCAAATAACAAAAAATGGCCGTTATTGAGAAAACATCCTGACGTCTGGAATTAATTGGGACGAATTAATTAATTCAAACATCGCTATTGTGATATAGAAATCAGCATTATTCCAATTTAAATAATGCATGCAATCGCGGTAGCAAAACGCAAATCATTATAATTCAATAATATATATTTTTTTAATTCACAATTTATATTTTAGACAATAACATCTCATTCAATAAATTTTGAAAGACATTAACTTTTGTCGCAATGAAAATATCGAGTTACTGAGAAAATGAGCCCTTAGTTATTCCGAGACCTCCAATTAACTCGAACGACCTAATTAATCAGAGCATCTTTTATGCAAGACTTACATTCGATGTCTTGATACAAAGTATCGTAAAGAGGGTCGTACGAATCGTTCGATAGTTAATTAGCTGCATCTCGTGTTCTTATTCGTAGGGCAGAAATACAGGAAAGAATAATGCTTATATTCAGGTGGCAGGTTTCAGTTTCGCAATCGAGCACGAGTCAGACTTCGAAGAATGAATTTCCTTTCGTTTCGCTGTTATTTTTTTTTTCAGCCGTTGACTTTATCGCTTTGTAGTGCTCGATGCATAAGTCACCGGACATACGATCCTTTGTACGTGCAACGGACTTATGATGAGGCATGAAATTATCATCGCGGTGTTAGTCACACTCTATAATGATCAAAACAATCAATTCAATACCTGGTTACGAAAAAAAATAATAGTTAAGTAAAAATTGATTTTCTGAAAAGTAATATATGCAACTGAAATTCTATGCTTACCAATGCAACCATAATTTGTTCTTTGATAAGGCGTTTAAGGCGTTTGTGGCAATCGCCAACTTTCGACCCTTGCTGCATAATGTTCTTATGTAATGTATTTATCTGTCTATCGATGCAACCGTAATTTGTGCTGTGATAAGGGATAAAATGATCATCAATATATGCGTTATACTCTATATTAAGCAAAATAATCCATTCAACACCTGGGCACAAAAAAAATAATAGTTAAGAAAAATCGATATTCTAAAAAATAATATAGGCAATTGAATTTGTATATATATAAGTGCAACTGTTATGATGCTGTGATGAGGCATAAAATGATCATCGCGGTACTAGTCACATTCTATAATCATCATAATAATCAATTCAACACCTGCTTACAAAAAAAAAAACATACAACAATAGTTGCAAAAAAATCAATCTCCTAAAAAAAATATAGGCAATTCGATCTGCATATACGAATATCAGTGCAACTGTAATGGATGCTGTGATGAGGCATGAAATGATCATCGCGTTAGTCACACTCTATCATCATCAAAATAATCTATTCAACACCTAGTCATAAAAGAAAAAAAAACATAAAACGATAGTTAAGCAATAATCGATTTCCTTATAAATAATATAGGTAATTTGATTTGTATGTATATCAGTGCAACCGAAATTTGTGCTTTGATAAGGCATTAAATGATCATCCTTGAATTTACATCCGAGCTAAGTTATTTTTTGTACTTAAGTCCACTATATCGGATCCGACACGTTGAATTTTTTAATTCTGGGTTCAGATTCAGGTTATCAGTGACCCCAAAAATCTGCGGATACCGAGTTCCATTAAAGTCTGTCTGATAACCGTATTCATGGTATCGAATGATGCAGCTAATATGGAATAAAAATAAATAGAATTCAAATAGTCGGATTGGTCTAGATCTCGTCTGTAGATCTTTAGGTTGTTAGGTAGGTAGGTTCAGAGGTCTTAGGTTCGAATCCCCAACTGAACGCTTTTCTCGGAGAGCGGTATAAAAGAGTGACATTACTTTATTTGTTTTTTTGTGAATTTTTATCAAATAATATTATTGACTCATAACGTCTGGCAATGAAAATACTTTCCTGCAATTTATAAAAATTTTCTATATTATTTATTTATATCTAGTGAGTATTAGTTTGCTCAGTCAGTTCAAGCATTTAGTGAGTTAAATAAATAAAAAATCATTTGTTGAATGGAATTGAAGTATTTTGTTGGATTAACTGTACAATCTCTTGACAGCCCGTGACCGCGAGATTTAGTTGAGTCAACAAAATGTTCAACACTTCAACCATTTTCTTTTCTCAGTGCACTTTGTGGGCTTAGGCTTCAAAATTACCGTTGAATCAACAGTTAAGCATGGGTTACTATAAAATATAATACTCCCAGACTGTTATTCAAAATTTTAACGGACGAACGACATGTCGAATTATCTGATAAAACAAAAAATTTCGGGATTTCATCGCAAAGTAGGTAAAAATAAATAAAAATAAAAATTCAAAAACACAAGTAATTGAACGGACTAATATATCTTTCACCTAATAATTGCAATAATAGGTGGGTAAATAATATAAAAATTAAATATCGAATGTTCGGTAAAGTCGTCAAAATTTGCCGCGCATCTTAAAATAAGACGTTGTTCATTTACTGGTGACCGTTCAGCTACTGGTGTTTTCACTCTTAAGTAATTATAAGAATTTTATATTTGCGAGATCAATCTTTTCAGCGCGTTTTAAATGCATTATTTTTTTCCGATTTTTATCCCATCGGGAAGTGATCGAAATTGTCTTTGAAACTCACTTTTGGCGGGACTGTACGTATCATGTATCCTTAATGAGTGATTTGTCGAAAGAATCTAAAAAAAAAAGCCAAAACAATCTTTAAAAAACCTGCTTTTTTTTAGAGTTGGAAAAAAATGGTGAAAATCACTGATCAGGTCAGAAAGGTCAGGATTCAGACCCAGGTCGAATTCGAGTGGATTGCCCTGTATATTTCAGTGCAACTTTAATTCCTTGTACGCAATACCGTTCAGCAACTATGTTCTCTCTCCTTATAAATAAAAAATAAGTGCAAGAACGTGTTAGCGCATATATAGTTCGAAAGGTGTTGCCACCAACCTACAATCTAATGTCTCCAAGTCCAGCATAACAAATGCGCGTGCTCGTATTGCGTGCAGCAGTCGAAAAAAAATTCGGTCGAGGAATTTGTCGTGCGAGTGACTTTCGGAACGGCGGATCGCGAGTCCCATTGTGATCCTCTTATGGACCGTAGAGCGGAACGGCCATCGACGAGGGGACGTGATCGAGGCCTCGATTTCCTGTCGTCGTTCTCTTCCTTCGCTTCCTTTTTGCGTCAATCCGTTTTGTATTTCCAATTGATACCATTGTCCTTTGAAATTCCAACTTTTCGGCGCCATATTCGCAACTGTTTCGGTACTAAAATATGAATATTGTCGCATTTTTAGACGTCTTGTCGTCTGCATATTATAATAATTATTATAATAAATAATTCGGACATTCGATGCCTGAAAATCTCTTATTGTTTTCCATAGAATTCAATTAATTATTTTTTACGGACTTCTACGTAACAAAAACGTTAAAAAAGAGACATAATAAATAATAAACAGTAGCCATACTTTTTTCCATGAATGAAAAAATCTTATTGGTCTGTTAAAATTCAAGTGAAAAATACTTTTTCGCTCTTTTCAGTAAAAAGTTTCAATTTTGCTTTCTCATAGATAAAGCTTTGTTTTCGTGAATATTTTTTTTCGGGATTTTCATTTTGGAATACTCACAATAGTCTAAAACGTCGAGAAAATTGGTTTGTACGAAATGTCTGTATGTGTGTGTGTATGTTTGCGTATATACACAATTTTTTGTTAGCCCGATAGCCATCGCAATTTTTACTCAATTTTGAACCATTAGTAAAGTGTTGCTAAACAAGGTGCGGGATTGAATTTGGAGTAAATCCGTTGAGGAGTTCACAAGTTATGTCACTTTTTAATTTCTTGAAATTTTTTGTTCTAACTCTTGCAATTTTTAAGATATCATGTTCAAATGAGGTAGACAAGTGGACTGTTACTAAATACAGTTTGGAAGTGAATTTGGTGTCAATCTGTTAAGGGGTTCAAAATTTATAGCATTTTGAATTTTTAATTCGTGGTCTAACCTCTGCAGTATTTAATATATCGGGTTCAAATTTAGTCCATAAGTAGACTGTACTTAAACAAGATATGAGATTGAATTTCGAGTGAATCCGTCGAGACGTTCTTTATTTATGACATTTTGAAAAAAAAGATTAGAAATTTTTCGTTAGTGCTCTAACTTCCGCAATTTTTAAGATATCGGTATGAAATTTGGTACACAAGTAAAGTGTAGGTGAACAATAGATGAGTTAGAATTTGATGCGAATCCGCCAAGGTGTTGAAAAATTATGACATTTTGAATTTTTCGAAAAATTAGTTTTAGCATTCTAACTTTTGCAATTTTCCAGATATCTGGCTCAAATTTGGTACGCGAGTAAAGTGTGAGTAAACTAAGTACCAGTTAGAATCTTAAGGATCTTAAGAATCTATCAAGGGGTTAAAAAATAATGCCATTTGATTTTTTTTCTAAACAAGGCTGCAAAGAAGAACTTTGCAAATTGCTTTCTCGTTATTGTTAGATTTTGACATTTTGATGAAATATTTGCTCAGTTAATTTTAAGCAAATTACAAATGAAAAAAAAAAAGTATAATAAAAGAACTGTTTTTGAATAATAATTAATGCTTTCATGCAAGAAATACGGTGGATTTTCTGTCAACGGGTTAATAATCTGATAACTCAATAATGTTCACGAAGTGTTTCAGTACATTGTATAAAAATGTATGAGCTACATTCGAAGTGACTTTATTTACGGTTATGTGAAATGCGACGTTGTGAAGTAGCTGATGGATTGTGAAGATATATATTCTTCGAGGGAGCATTAGACGCCAATGAATAGAGGCATTGATTTATAAAGTGACCTGTCACATCGAGAAAACGGTGAGAGGCGTTGAAGAGGAAAAGCATGCGAAATCGGGGACGCAGCAAAGCGAGATGGAAGTCTTCCCGCTTAAGGAGCTACACCAGTGTAAACGGCCTAAGATTCAGTGATTTTGGGAATTTTTAAATTTTTAAATTTTGATTTGATGATTTTGGGAAAACTTGTGGAATGTATTCATTCAGAAGTCAACTATATAAAAATATTTTTTGGTACGTAGATAAAATTAAACGTAAGCAACTTAGACGTTTTTCTCCAAGGTCCTTAAAAAACGTCCCAAAAAAACTAGTAGTTATTCTCGATACGATGGTCTAGGATTCTAGAAGAATATTGAAATCAGACAAAATGAAATTTTATGGAATTATATTTATATTTGGAATTTTAGAAAAAAAAATGAAATTTTACCTCAAATAAATTGTTTGATTTTTAATGGCAAATCGACTTTTTTTATCCAATAAAAAAACCCTCGATTAATTAATGACAAAGTGTGTTTAAAACACCCGTGAAAATTTCATCGTGTTTACGGCTTTTGGAAATTCTCGGATAATTTGTTTTTGAGACAGAGCAAATAAAATTTTCATGTAATGATTTGATAAGTATAAAATTAAATAAAATGTAAAAAAAAATGTTTGGATCTTTAAAAGCTTTAGATTGGTGTAACCCGTTAAGACATTTGCTTTTCGTTCCTCGTAGTACTGGAAAGTCTTCGAATGTATACATTGTATAAAATTGGTTTAAAGTGGCCGATCGCCAAGTAGATCGATCTTTCCTTGTCGCTTATTCAACGTTGAGTTATAAATCGCCTCTTTAAATAGAGAAGACACGGGAATTATTTACTACGTGCTGTGGAATGAATACAAATTTTTCCTTGATAAATCGGTTACGCACTTGGAAATTGGTACGAATCTGAGAGCGTTGCAGAAAATAGAAAATAGAAATTAAAATCGAAAAATAAATCGCAGGTCCATACGGAAAACATTAATCAAGGTAATTCAGCGATAAATTCATAGTGTCAGAGAAATATATTTCTCAAAATTATTTTATAAGTACATTTTTTTGCATCGACTGAAAATAACAAAATGGTTCAGGGTTAAACCGTTTAAAAGATAATTGGGATCAACGGTAGCTTTTTCAAACAATTGTGTAACAACGAATGAAGTCCTAGCTTTTCAAAAGCATGCATCAATTTAAGAATTTTGGAACACTAAAAATAATGCAATGAAAATGGAACAATATTCCACAGCGAATATCATATGTCACTATCAATTCTTATAATTTTTTTCGAGAATTTCGGATCTGAACTGTAATTGATTATATCAAAGTACCACTAAAAACCACTTGTGAACTTTTTATGATTTTTAGATCCAATGTTTAAAGGAACGAGGTTTTTTTTAAATTGAATACATTTCATAATCTTTAGCTGAATAAAAAATATTGTCTCCATATAACACTTGTAGTTTTGTGTTAGCTTTTAAACAAAACATTTAAAATAAGTTTTCAATTCCGGTTACAATGATTTTTTTGGATATTTTTCAAAAAATCAAATTATTATTTTTTTATAAATAGAAAAGTATGTATTAACAGAATTTTTGTGTGTTTGTAATATCTTTGCGGTGAGATTTCAACTCAAATAAAGATTTTCTACGTCTCTGAAAATTTGTTGATTTTATGGTAGTGCCAAATTTCAATAAAGTCGAAACTATTTTAGGATTATTTTGTCTTTAGCCACTTATTGCTCAACTAGCTTAAGGCTGCAAATAAAATAAACTCGGTCACTGTGCCTATACCACTAAAATAAATCCTGCTGTCATGTCGTGCTCGAAACCACGTGAGAGGAGATTCTAAATTTTCTGTCGACTCCAGCGACTCCAGTAGTCAAGCCAACTGCAAAAGTGTACCAAGAATTCCATTCTCTCGTTTCGCTGGTTGTACGTGCATTTTGTTGGAACAAAATTCCATCGTGTGTTCGCGAGAGGATAATTTCGTTTCAGCGTTGCACTCGATTTCCCTTCTGTGACTCTCTCTGCTCTCCATATTTTCCTATTTGCATGTCTTCTTTTTTTCTGCTTTACAGATAGAAGATGCTGTACTTTCCTCTATGGTCAATTTTTCTAACAAAAAAATTGGAGAAGTTTGATATCAAACTTTTCTTATTTTGAAATTATGTAAAACATAGCTTAAAGTAGTCCTGAATTTACTGCTGGGTAAAACTTAAAATTCAGAGAGAGTTGCAAACATTTCACAATAGGGCAAAAATCCGAAAAAAATTGTGTGTAACGTGCTGAAAAGATTGATTTTGCATAATGATTATTATGTAATTAAGATTGATAATCAAAATTTTATGAAGCAATTCACGAGGAAAAAATTGCTTAATGAATTACCCGGCAACCTCACTTTTTTTACATATGAGTGATTTGATTATTTTTTGTTATATCTTCCAATTTTTTCAGAATTTTGCGTAATTTTTCTAAACTTATGAAGAAGATTCGCAAATAAAGTAATGTAGACATAAAATTCTGAAACAACATTTACGTATTTTATACATATTCAGCAAAATGAATAAAGAATTTTGATATGCAAAAAAATTAGGTTGATTTTTTTAAGAATTATGGTTTCATCAATGAAAGGAAAAGATATATATAATGAGCCCATCTTTAATAATCTTTTTAATGCATTATACATTTATTTTACCTTGTACTTGCATATTTAATTTAGTATACGCCGCAAAAAAACTCCCTATACAGAATACTAATTCACATAAAGATCTTTAGACTGGAACCGAAATTCAATTGCCTTATATTTTTTTGAATCATAAAAATCAATATGACATTTTGCATAAATAATTATAAAATACAAAGCAACCTCTATGAGGAAGTATGTTGATCAATCTTGGCTTCCTCATAGAGGAAGCTTTGTAGAAAGCAAAAAAAATGAGGAAGCAATTTGCAAGGTTCTACTTTGCAGGCTTGTTTATACTCGGAAGATATTTTTATAAAAATTCAAAGTGACGTTAAATTTTTACCGCTCGACCGATTTGTATAAAGTTGTTACTAAAAAATTGTGCAATAATAGTCCATATGTAAACTAAATTGTAACCCGATACCTAGTAATTTGCATGAGATTTTTCAAATAATTCAAAATGCCATAAAATTTAAACCACTCGCCCGATTGGTGTCAAATTTGTACCAAATATCTTTTTAAATGGTCGTCCAAATGTGAAGAAAATTCAAGATAAATCTGTAAAAAATTTCGAAAATTTTTTTTTGCGTAAAAGTTTTTTTTAATTTTCTTTTACCAAAATCGAAATTTTCTGACATGTCAACAGTTAATTAAACCAAAATCTCAATTGAAAATCAATAATCGTGAAATCATATCGGCAGTTGCAGCCGGATATCTCAGAATTTGCATGAGTTATAGTATTTGCAGACATTTTTGAAAAAATTAAAATGGTAATAAACTCAGAACGGCTGGACATATTCTCACAAAATTTGCTACACATAATTTTTACGGGTAGTCCATTTATGTACAAAATTTTAACCCGCTGCTCCTTTAATTGCGAAACTTATAGCGTAAGACGATTTTTTCAAAATTTAAAAAATGGTGTAGAAAAAAAAATTTTCAACCGATTCGCATCTAACACGATCCCAAACGTTGTTTTATGATAACCTACTTGCGTGCCAAATTAGAAAAAAATCCGTAGAAAATTACGACAGTTATCGTGCGTACAAGAAAATCTGCACATACACATGCACACACACATACAGACATTTCGTAAAAACCATTTTTCTCGATGTTTCAAACCATTTTAAGTATCCTGGAATGAAAATCTCGGAAAAAAAAAGTTTTCACGAAAACAAAGCTTCCTATATGAGGAAACAAAAAAGAATAAATTTTTTTACGACGATGTTGAATTTTTAATTATTTTGCAAATTTTGATTTCGTGGTCTTACAAGTAAATACAGAAGTGAAGCCTCATCGGTTCTTTCCTCTTTCTCTTCTCGCTTATGGTCTTGTACCGTCGGTCGTTAATTGTCCTCGGGCGACAGGGCGAAAGGAACCCGCATATCGCAATTAACTTTCCTTCGGTCAGTTCGAATTTTTCCGCGTCCACTAGCATAAGTCTCTCTTCGAGCAGTTGGCTGCGTTGCGATGCTGCCGATGACCACTTTTTATTTTTTCTTTATCTCTCGAGCCTGCAGACTCGCCTCCCTCGCACGTAATACACACGTTGGATACAGCTGCAACGCAAGTGCAGGAAGAATAAATAATCGTAGAACGAGTTCGTTTGAGATCGATCGGAGTCCATGACTCTCGAGACCCTCGCTGCATTTCCACAATAAATTGCATCGTATATACTGTACCGCAGTGAAGAAAAATGGTTCGTTAGGCAAATTGACTACTTGCCGTGACGATCATGTTCATTGGTGTCCTGAGGCTTGAAAAATTAGAATTTTTCTCAGTATTTATTTTTTTGGTATTCATGCAATTAAACAGCTTAGAGCGAGAAAAAAGAATAATCAACTTTATCGCGAAAAAATAATTATGTCAAATTGTAATCATAAATTGTGGTATCTCAAAAAGTGCATTTTTTGAGACGTGTCAAGACAAAAAATCTTTGAAAATTTCAAAAAAGATGACCAGATCGATTTGATACTAAGTTTTTAAATCAACCTGACCGCAATTTGATACCAAGTTTTTAAATTAATGTGAGCGCAATTTGTGACTTATTGTTAGCGACTTTTTGTTTCTAATAGCGTCAGAATGTGTAAAATCGCAAGATTTTGGGTGCATTGTGGAATTTTCTTAGAAAGTTGCTAAAATCAAGTCATAAATTGCGCTTAAGTTATGAAACATGATATCGAATCGATCTTAAAGTCGCTTCAATTTTTTTTAAACATTTCATTTTTACGTATCTTAAAAATAGCAGTTTCTGTCAGATGACATAAGTTAATTTACCATTTTTATTTGTCATAATTATTTATATGCAGTATCAGAAAATAATTGAAAATTCTTTTTTTTTTTTCAAATAATATCTTCAAGGCTAATTTTTAAAAAAGTATTAAGTTCTTTGATCGAGTGGTTCACCAAGATTCAAGAATTTTCACTTAAAAGAAAAGTCCACATGAAAAAAACGACCTGTCAAAATAAATTTACTAGAAGCTCTCATAAATTGACATTTTTTTTAATACTAAATTTTTCTCATCTTAATAGAATGTTCATATGGCAAAACTGTTCGATAAATATGTGATTTATGAAAAAATGGAGGGTTTGCACAATTTTAAGGCACTGAGATTTTTCTTGTCTCATATGATGGACATCGATTTATGTCCGATTTAGCCTTCAATATGCTCAAATATGCAAATATTGATTCGGTCTCACAAAATTCTTTGGAAAAATACAATGTATTCAGCATACTCATATCTAGATGGTTGAAAATGTCGGCGGATTTTCGTTACCGGAAATTTAAATAATCAGCTGATTTGCAAAATTCAAAACACGATGATAGTGAAACTACAAATTCTTATGTTAAAGTTCCTTATTTTTATGCTAAATTTTTTTATTTCTATAGAATTATGTAGACAATATAAGCATTCCACTTGCATCTTAAATTTAATATATCATTTTATGCAAAAGTGCTTCTTTTACTCGTAATGGAAGTTTCTGATGATGAGGTGTCAATAAAATGGCACGAACATAAAAATGAACGTCTGAATATTGTACAAAAACGTTAATTTACTTACAAAAAAAATACAGACCGAACAATTTGCAATGTCTGCGTTCCCTCAAAATAGTAAAAACCCATTTCTCAAGATTTCTGAAAATTTCAACTTTCGGGAGACTTTCGGTAAATTTTTTTACCGATTATTCCTACTGCGTAAATGTTTTCCGTCATGTAAAATTACCTGAATTTCAACGGGCAATCTAATCTAAAAAATGGCAAATTTTTTCTGAACCCGTTTAATCTCCCATTGTAAGACAATAATTGATCTGAGACATCAATAACTTTTTTAAGGTTGTGAAAGAATTTCCGACTGCACGATAATAAGTTATAATTATTTATTTAAAAAAAATTATAAGCACTTTTTGTCGTTCGAATTGCGGATATTTCTACCATTAAAATAGAAATCCTAAGACTTTTCTAAACACTCAGGGTAACTTTCTACTATATTGTAATATTATCGATCGACGAACAACCAACGATTCTCTTAATGAACATACGCTGTAATGACAAAAGCCACTTAAAATCTCCAATAGGATGTTTGCGTCGAGTAAGTACTCGTGGCTTTCTTCACCGTACAAAGTTGTCCCTCCAGTCTTCTCCACTTCCTCGTGAACGGCTTGAGAATGCTCGGTGCAGCAAACGAGCCGCTGCAGAGACGGATGATCGAACCCAGCTCGAGATAATCGAGGAGAAACTCTTCCGATCGAAAAATATATCACACTGACCACCGCTATTTTCCGATCTGCACGCTCGTTCGACAAAGTGAAATCGGCAGGGTCCACCTTGCATACAACATACGAACTTTCGGTACATACATTAAACTTGCAACTCTCGATACGATTAAACAAATGGATGCAAAGGAGAACCTTGTTTTCACATTATTTGCTACTTTTTATTAAGCTAAGGGAAATGCACCAGTAATTAAACAGTCATCAGTAAATGGATAACAGCTCTTCGAGAGTTCATGTAGAATTTTAATGATTTGAGGGGGGGAAATTAGCTATTGGAAATAACTGTATGAAAAATCGGCTTGATGCCTTTTTTTACTCTTTACTTTCTACTTCCGATCCAAAATATAGTATATATTTTGCTTTGCATACTATTCTCAATAATCAAGCGAGGTGGATTTTTTAAATCTTTTTTCCGATTATACTAAAAAATCGATGTGATTTTTAAATCTGAAATTAAAAAAATTGATGTCATTTTTTAGTACTGTTGATTTTGTAGAATAACCGGAAAAAAGATGAATAAATCCACCTTGCTTGATTATTAAGAATATAATGCAAGGCACGAGAAAAAGTTGGCAGTCGGAATTTTGAAAATTGGAGGAGGAGATGAATTTTTTCGAATCGAGGGCGAAACATTTTTTATTATTTTTAAGTGCCACTTTTTTCTCGTAAAGTATAGTCAAATTGATACTAATTAGGTCTGCTACGTCCTGGCTATTTTTCTAAATATTATCAATATTCATTCAATTCCCATACTTTTCAATATCCCGTCCGAACTTCTGCCAATATCAATTCGTTCCGCAACTTCGTGCTTCGTTCATTGCACTTGTATATTTCTGTATCAATCTTCAAACAATCAACATGGAATAAACACATTTATATCGAAGGCTCAAAAGCCTAACTTTTAAATATGAACCTAGTTTATAGTATATTTAACAATTATTGTAAACGGCGATAAATGACAAGTTTTTCTCTTTTAAATTAGTTTATTAATATTCTTAAATTTTTTTTTTCAAATAAAAAAATATACGCGTATGATAATTTTTAGTGAGCTTTGGAATGGACTGCTTCAAATAATTGTCACATTTCGGCGAGTATGATTCTTTGCCGAAAAACCGAGAAAATATTTTATTATTGAAAAATGATTTTTTTTTAATTTAAGAAATTAGAGTATTCCTAAATGACTGTCGATGTCGCAAAAAAAAAACATTAGAGTAGCACGGATTCCGAATTGACTTTATTTTTATGGGGAATCACAAGCCAACTATAATTACTTAGGCACAATGAGGAATTATAGCGGATCAGACTCATCAATACAATATAATATCCAACTAATGAATGAGTAATGATTGTTAATACGAACACATGAAAAAATCTCCATAATCCTGGTAATTATCAAGTAATACAATTATGAACGTCTACACAACTATTTTAGACTTACATTAACGATTCAATTTTTTCCATAAATTACTCTTATTTATTGGACTTATAAGGACCCATAAAACTATAAGTACACTTATAAAACGATTTGTCATACTATCTGCAATTTCTTTGATTGTTTACAGAGATAAATATTACAAATCATATTATTGTGATGATAAGGATCTAAAGTAAGAGTTTCTACTATACAGTTACAATTACTTGCATCACTAATGTAGCGTGTTGTTTTCGAGCAAAGAAATGAACTGTGCAGAACATTCAGGATAATTAATATAATGAAAAATTGTATATCTGACTGATACAGATCATTTCTACTTCAAGTAGTCACTCCTATTTTAGCGCCTTCAGCTTCTGGAGCTAAAATATTCGCGGTCTGCTCATTACCGCCTGAGCCTACGTAACATCACTAATTCAGAACTCATAGAGTTCCACACAACTCACTGACCACATCAATAACGTCTAATCGGTGGGTCACGTGCAGAATTGTAAATCCCTATTAATTCCAGAAATATAGTAAGCAGAACATTCACTTATGTAAACATAATTTCATAATAATAATCTTTAGTGATTTCAAAATTATATGTAAACATTTAAATAGCTGCGACAAAATACTTAATTTCGCTTAACTATTAGATGAAGGATAAATAGAGGATAAAATAGACGATCCTCCATTAATATATCAATTTAATAATTATGTTTCTCCATTTTCATTAGAAATATTACCGTGAAATTGTCATTGAAACTAATTGTTCTTGCACTTATTAAAAATGTTACACATTGTATTCTGAACACTCATGTTATTATTATGAAATTAAAATTATGAAGCGAATCATGTCATCATATTTATTTCTATAAGCATCCAGAGAAATCTGTCTGGAGGATTAATTCTAATTAATTTCATTTTATTATTATTAACTTGATTAATTAATTAAAAAGCAATTCTGAATGCAGTGAAAATTAGATTTATTGTAACTAATTGTTTAGTGATTTTTTAGTACAGTAAGATTCACTTACACATTTAGAATCATAGCTTTTTCATAAAGACTTGAATTGAAAATTCGTATATCCAATCGAGAACTCTTTGACACATAAAATAAAACAACGAACACAACAATTTGTTCAACAGTTTGATCTAAGGTTATGACGAGTAAAAGTTTTTACTTTCTAGTTTCTACTTCACATCATTCTGGTGCCTTTACAAAACTGCAAAATTATAATGCTTCTTATGTATTTAATGAGGTTCCAATTTAACATTTTTTAAAATAAGTGTATCATTCACAGAATTTTTTTCTAATGACTTTTTTAGGCGACCCCTTAATGAGGTTTGAATATAACATTTTTTAAAGGAAAGCTATCATTGAAATAATTTCATTTTCTATGACTTTTTGAAGTAACTAAGTCCCTTTAACTATTTGACGTTTCGTCTGATCTCGAAACAGCGACGATTTTGTGCCCAGAGTTTCGCGAGTTGTAGAGAGGCTGTATCAGCAGCAGACGAGAAGAAGGACGAAGTAAAGGGGGCGGGGTACAGGCGCACCTGACCCATTGGGGCCCCGTTGGGTACGGCACAGGTTGCCGACGACGTATCTCAGCCTATCTCGATCCTTTTTTTTTCGTCCTTCTTCTCTTCTCGTCCTGCTCGTTCCCCAACAGGTTGAGACCGTGTTGGGACTCACTGAGGGGGGAGGGGGCAGTCAGCTGTGTGTCAGGGGGCCAACCTAACGGTCCCAACACTCTTACAAGTTTACATACGGGGCCTTACGACGATCGCCGAGTCCGTGAGATATACTACTATACTGTTGAGTGATGTCTCATCGAACATTCTGCTCACGAGAAAGGAAATTGAGTTTAATGAATTAGTTGTGTCCCGGATAGTTCCGTATTAGACAAACACTTCCGGTATGCTAGTTTTTCATCGTCTATGGGACCAAAGTCTCTGTGAATTGTTGGTGTCAATAAAATTGATGGATGACACAAGGTGACAACTATCAATTGTGGAGAGACATCAACGGTACAGTCCGGTCAAAAATTGAAAAACTAAATTACGGCTTAAAAGAGAAACTATTAAAACTGAATCATTGAGATTCTAATAAATGTAAGCTATGTATTTTTATCGGTAAATTTACAGAACAATAACATAAATTATGGTAAAAACAATAGGATATGGGATTCCTAGTTTTTTGTATGTCAAATGCGTAATTTTATTCCGATCCTGACAAACGATAACTCATTTTGATCCTTGATTGGTAGTGGATTAATTTACCGATGAAGATTCGTGATGATCTCCATCGCTTACGAATAATTGCCATTTGTTGATAGAAGCAGACAATTCAACAGAGTTTTTTTTTAGTTTTCCTTCTAACTGGGGAGTTTCATTCTCTGTAAATATATGAAAATTACTCAGTGAATTTGTGAAACGTCTTTCAACAAATAAAATGAGCTACTGCTAATCAAAACCGGATCATAATTACAAATTTGACTTCTAAAAAGCCGCGAAAAATACGATATATTACAAATCGGAGTTAGCTGAGTTTTTCTGTAAATTTAACGCTCCACATTTTTTTCTACATTTAGTAGAAAAAAACTGAAGTAATAATAATCTAGGTTACATTACTGCTGTCACAAGTCATAAACATAAACACGTGGCAAAGTGCAGATTAAAATTTACGTACACTTTTTACAGAATAAATCGAATGAAAAACACTATTGTCATATATAACAATTTTCTAAAATAAATTGTACATAATATTATTCAATTTATAACAATACTTTACCCTTGCTAATTTTTACGATAATCGGGAAATCTTCATGTAAATATATTTAAATACAAGAATTAATGCTTTTCGTTCATACAATGTTGCAAAAAAACGTCACTAGCGGCGCTAGAATCTTTACGCTCAAAGCCAATAGTACAAATGTCCGATTTGTATCAGCGTGTAGCCATTGATTTATTTTTAATGGACAGGCTTGTAGACATCTGAATACGTAATTTGAGGTTGACGACACCCAGACGAATAAAAAGGCGGAGAAAGGTTACGAAACATGGAACTAGGTCAAGCAAGACTTCTGGTAACATAGTGAGATCATTCGAGAGCTTTTACTCTAGCTTTCCTGATGCATGGACTACCAGCGGCTGTGAAGTGACGGAAAAGTGGAAAATGACTTGTTGCCCAGATTCAACGTGCATGACGCGTGTAATTATTGTTGAGAGACACTCTAAACGAACGGACCGTGTCGACTTAGAAGGCATGGACCACTTAGAGACTCGGCAAGCATTAATAATTGCGGATCTTCAGAGTTCGAGTTTCACCATAAGTCAAAAGTAAGCAGCGGATCAATTGTAAAAGGACGCGCTGGATAATCGCCATTTCCATTTAATTATTGTATTCTAGGTGTCGAATTGACGAGGCAATAGTCCAGTGGATATTTCCATCCGGTATTTGCAACCAAAGTAGGTTAAAGTGGTTTCTGCGTTTCTGCAGAAGTAAAATGAGTTCAAATTATTTATGTTTTATGGTAATCAAAGAAAAACATAAATTGTGGATTAGCACAAGCTGCAAGAAATCATTACAAGTGTATGTGGCGTTCCATTCTTACATATTCAAATTAGGTTGCGTTATCTGAAAACTGATGGGTACTGTGTAATTAATAACGGGATTCTAGTAACTTGGCTATGAAAACCACTTTGTCAATTTGAATTCAATCTTAAGTCGCTAAATTTTTAGCACTGACCGTTATTTGAGAATTTTCGACCGACCGATTTTCTGATGCATACGGAATGAAAAATAAAAAAGGTATTGTAGGTCGCTAAGAATATCCAGATGATTTTCACATGCATCAAGATTAATTTCTGTAACACATGCACGAAAAGTCTCCTTTTTCGTACCTGCAGTGCATGGCGAAAGGGGCATTTTTCGGGCAGGGATCAGAAAAACAGATCACGCATGCGCAATGCCGCGCTCTTTATTTTGTCCATACACTTTTGCGCGCTAATGCGCAAAAGCTACTTTCTCGCATACATTCGCACGTTGCAAACATGAAAAGGGGGCTTTTGCGCACTTTTTCCAAAATTTAGTATGTGATAGTTAGGAACTGGGCAGCACTCGCTTACTGATCGTGCTGCCAATTTCCGAACGTGCGTCGAAAAGCCGGCCTTTTCGCACTAGTACCACAAAGTACAATTATTCCATCGTTCTTAAAGTAACGTGATTGGAAAACACTTTTATCTTACCGAGTTGATAATTTATCGTACCAAAATATATTCAATAATCTCCTTATCTACTTTTGGATTTCATGGGCCAAATTTCGAATTCAACGGCAATTTAAAAAAAAACTTGATTCCAAATTTAGGGGTCAACGGCAACTTTTACAAAAAGTTGACTTTAAATTTAAGGGTCAACGGCAACTTTTACAAAAAGTCGACTCCTAATTTAAGAGGTCAACGATAACTGACAAAGAGATGACCCAAAATTTACAGGTCAACTTTTTCTTCAAAATCAGCAGTCAAGCAAGTGAGATATGCAAAAATGAATACAACTGGTTCTGACAATCATCCACATTATTTTGCTGAGTGGTCACAACGGCGGATATTTTATCTCTTGAGATCTGCAGGCAAATACTTAAGATATACAATGAATGTCAATGACATTGCACTTTCCTGCTCTCAGCTTTACATACTGATTGTATGACTAACTACACTGGGTTAAGCCAAAATCGTGCAGACGTTGTGAAAAATTAATGTATTATGGGACCAATACGTGTTTAGCATTGAGAAAGGAAATATCGAAGAAGGAGACTGGCCTCGGTGACACAGTTTCCGCGTACGATGAAGAGACCGGGAAGCGAAGACCTGAAGCCAGTGGCCCACTAGACCCCTCGGGCCAATTCGACGGGTCTCGGCCGAGTCTCACGAGTTCCACGCACACTGAAAGCCGAGGGGACCGCTCCGACTTCTTTCAAGCTATATATGGGGTATTCCATACCAGATCGACCTGGGCCTGACCCTCGACCTCTCTGCTGTAATGCCCAATTTTCTATGCCATTAGTTTATCTCTTAGAAGTAACCACAATTTTTTTAAGATTTTTTTTTCAAACAATTTATCTTTTCATGATTGTTTTTAACGACCGTATTGATGGCTGGAATTTAAAAATCTATAAACATTCTTATAAACTATTTTTTTCCAAATTTTTTCTAAATGAAAATTGAAAACAATTAGATCCGCAAAAATCATTCCGATACAGAATTTTTGTTGCTTGGAGATTTTTATATATGTCAGGTTTTTATGGAATTGAACAAAAAAAAATTCGAAATGATTTTTTTAATGGAATATTCTATTTATTTATTTATTTAAATTTAAAAAAAACGCTTTGAACAACTCCGGAAAAGTTCTGCGAAGTTCTGAAATACACTCAGAGAAATGGGTCTGAAGGGTTTATTGGATCGATTATAGGGTGTATTTAAAATGAATAAAATTTTATTCAGCTCAAAGAGAGTTTATTTAGATCAAATGAAATTTTATTTACATAAAATAAAGTTTATTTCGATCAAATAAAATTCTCTTAGGCAGGTCATTAAATAAATTATTTATTCAATGACCGGCCTAATAGTATTTCATTCAACCGAAACAGACTCTATTTAATTGAAATAAAACTTCATCTAATCGAAATAAACTCTATTTGATTGAAATGAGATTTCATCCATTCTAAATACACCACATGAATGATTCAAATAAACTCATCAGATCCATTTCTCTGGGTGCATATAGAAATGTGCAAGATTTTTACGCATCGAACTCCTATCAATTTTCTGTTTAAAAGTGATCGGTAAAGAAAATAAGGAAGGTCCAAGAAAGTATGGGTTTAAGTTGATGAAAATTAATATCCGATACGGAATTTATGAGAATTATGTCAGATTCGTAATTTCCGGGCCTCAATATTTTTGTTATAGATAATCATATATATATATATAATTTTTTTAAAAAAAATCAACGAAAAATTGCGATTGCCTCTTAGAGATGGAACAATGACATTAAAAATGGGGGTTGAAATTCGTGGTCGAAGGTCATACTCATCTCGTGTTGTCATGGAATGCCCCGTATACACATATGTATATATACACGCGTATATTTTGTGCAGCGCTCGAGACGTCAGGCCATTGGACCAGACGACAAGAATTGCCCGAGTTTATCGAACCGAACTGTGCCATAAAAACACCAGGCCCAAATTTAAGGCCCCTCCTGACCTGTGCAACGATCTTTGACCGTAAAAAAATAACAATGTGAAGAATTCATCCAGAATTACGAAATTCTTTTTTCAACACTAACGATAGATCTTTTTTGTGCGCAGCCAAAAATGGACTCAAGACCGAAGTGAAAGGCACTGAAAAACCCGGCCTTACAAGAAATCGCATAAAAAGTGTCTTGAATTTGTGATTGACCGTCCAATTATCGTTTGACGATATGTCCATGTTTGATTTTTATATATAGACATTAAAGTGCGCTGAGTTCAAATGTTCATATTAGAAATTAGAAAATCCCATAGTATTAATGAGAAAAAATATTATTTTCACGTGTTATACTTATGGAAATTGAAAACCCTTGTTGAGCAAAAAAAATTCTATAAAATAAAATTCTTTGTTAATTAGACAACTGAAATTTAGACAAATGTCAGCTGAACCTTTTTTGAAGTCATCCAATAAATTCAATATATGAGGCATTCCACATGACTTCGGCCACCCAAAAAAAATCGAAAAAATGTCCAAAAATCAGGTTCAGTGTTTATAATAGGTACATCAAACTATAATTTTTTTGACATTTTTTCTGGCGAAATATGCCATATTTTTCATTTTTCATTTAACCTATGATATCTCGGAAACGATTAATCGTATCGACATCTAAAGAAAAAGTAAAGTGTGGTTTTTTTATGGCCCACGAGAAAATAATTACTTTAGAATTAATAGTGTAATTTCAGAATATATTTTACTACAAAATCAATGAAAATCATTTTTTTTTTGCGAAAAGAACTTCGGAAAGTGGCATCGAAAGAATTGTTGCCAATCGTGTATGAAAATCGTCAATTTCTAGTTTTTTTTGGGACCGTGCAAAAAAACAAAAATACATATATCGGTTTTATCATGTCCTGACATGAAAAAACCGATATATGTATTTTTTCGTATTCTGCGTACAGATCAATATTTTTGATAAAGGCCGATTTATTGACAACACAACCATCGTAATGTTATAGCAGTTTGGCGTTAAAATTTTTTTGTTTATTTTCAATTCTTATTTTTTATCCTTTTTTATCATTTTTTTTTTCTACTTTGTTTCACCACTATATTATGTAAAAATGATATAAAGTTGGGTTGCACTCTACAAAAGCACTGCAAATGTCTCGACCGGAGCAGAAATGCGTAAAATTTCGTGAACTGTATTTTTTCAAATATTACAAACTGCGATAACTTATGAACTTTGCACGGTTCAAAAAAAAAAAAAATACTCAATATTGCGGATTTTCATATACGAGTGGCAACAATTTTTTTCGATGCCACTTTCCGAAGTCCGTTTCGCAGAAAAAAAAATGTTCATTAATTTTGTAGTAAAATATAGTCTGAAATTACACAATTAATTCTGAATTAATTATTTTCTCGTAGGCCATAAAAAAACGCACATTTTCGTTTTCTTGAGATGTCGATACGATTAATCGTTCCCGAGATATCATAGTTTGAATGAAAAATGAAAAATATGGCATGTTTCGCCAGAAAAAAATTTCAAAAAATTAAAATTTTGTGTATCTATTATAATCACTGAACCTGATTTTTGGAAATCTTTCCGATTTTTTTTTTTCTTGGGTGGCTGAAGTCATGTGGAATGCCTCATATACTTATAGTTTCGCAATTATTTAGAAATAAAAAAATATTAGCAATTAATAAATCCTGATGGCTACCAAAAATAGATCCAAGACCTTAAGTGAAAGGCAGCATTATAAGAAATCGCATGACAAGGCTTTTGAATTAACGTTGGACCGTTCAATTACTCTTTTATGGCGTTTATATACCGCTCTCTATCTCTCTCGCTCCCGACGTTGTTTCTATAGTAAGATGTTTGTGACCGGCAAGCAATATGCATTTCTAACGAGTAAAACGATCGCCGCTGGCGATGTGCACCATTCACTTAATTCATTACATTTACTGCCACTATTTTCCTCTTTTTTGTCCAGTCATTCAACTCTGAGCTGACTATAGCGGACTATCGGTACTTGGCACTGATATCTTTCTTTTTTTTCACTATTAACATGGACCAAGCCTGCGCTTCCTTCGCCTGACCGTGAGAAATCATCGCGGTCTTGAACATAGCCAAGACTACATAAACTGTTTTACCCTAAAAAGATCAATATTGTTCGCAAACCAGTTTTTATACTTGAAAATCTTAGTAAAAATTATATACACAAATAGGAAGCTTCGCGATGTATCGATGCGGTACATTAAGGGGATTCCTCCCTCCCAGGTCAAGGGTTTAGGGTCAAGGTATTTTTTAGCACGGTAATACGACGACAATTTTTTGTTATTGTTTGACTGTTCATCAAAAAAAGCAATGAAAAGTTCAAATTCATTTTTATTTAATCTAAAATATGCATTGAAAGAAATTCTTCTTCGTGAATGGATCGAAAACCGCAATCGCAATTATGTTTTAAATATTATTGTGAACACGTAAAAAACATGGCAAAAAAAATTTACAAAATTCCGAATTTGGTTCCGTTTTTTAGATTTTTTTTTTCCATTTCCTGGCTTTTGCAATGGTCCGAAAATTGTCGGATTATGTTTTCGTGACTTATTTAATACTTTGCTCATTATTGTGCGTCCATTCTCCACGAAAAAATTATTATTTTTTTACCTGGTTTTTTAAATTGAAAAAAAAAAATCCAGAATTATTAATATATTGTAGAGAATCAACGCACAATTATAAGGATTATTTTTCCCATCCAAATTTCGACCAATAGAATTGCACCATTCGACGTCACATGGTACAACCTACACGAAATTATACTGATAATTTTTTGATAATTTTATCTGTTGGTTGCTATATATACAAAACAAAAGATCATTCAGCCGCGTTAACCATCTGTCAAATGGACAGATTAAATTCAATTGTTACAGTTGAAGGGTTTTATTGGACATAAGCGGTAATTTTCGTCTCATGGTGCAATTCCATTGGTCGCAATTTGGATGGGAAAAATAATCTCCGAATACCATTCGAGCTTCGAAATTAATATGATTTTTCGAAGCTCTCGTAGTATCACAAATGATAATAGAAGGCGCATTCCATACTAACTGAACGTGGGTCTGTCCCTCGCCTTCTGGGATTTCATTCCCGATTGTTTATGTTATTGTTTCATCTCTAAGAAGGAACCACAATTTAGTTAGATTTTTTTAAAAACAATTTATGTACTCATTATTCTTTGTAACTAACATATTGAGGACCGTAATTTGGAAATCTGACGGAATTCTCATAAATCCTCTGTGAGACATCAATATTTTTGAGCTTCGACCCAAAGTATCCCGGACCTCGCTTCTATTTTTTTACGAATTTTTTTCAAAACGAAATTTTAAAAAGTTAGATGTGTAACAATTCCTTTACTGGAGAATATTGCTTGAGCATTTCTATATATGTCAGAATTCCGAAAATTATTTCAGATTTTTTCATAACCATTTATAAATGTAACATTAACATTATAAATGTAATTAAAAGAAATTAAAATAAGAAAGTTAATTTTAAAAAAATTGCTATGAAATAGCGATTGCTTTTTTCAGCGAAATTGTATATACGAATTTTATTATAACATTCATCATTTCATCATGGATTATTCTGCCACAAGCTAATAAGTAGCAAATATAGCGTTTCCATAATTACTATATGCTAAGTATACATACTATAGTATATTCTATGTTAAATTCAATCAGAATATTTACAAGTCATGAAAGAGAAATCATTGAAAGCATATCACAGATTTGACTATAGTGCGAAGCACTAGAGTCTCTTTAATAATATTAGGAATAATCAATCAACGCAGAAAATTGCACGAGAAAACATTCAATCACACGGTTATATTTAAATATGTATTCAAATGAGATTAAACCATTAGAATCGTATGACACGAAGGTTTCACATTCGTTTCAAGAAGAGATTGATTTAATGGAGAGAAAGTTTGGAACGTGTGGCGGAACGAATGGCAAATTTAAGTATTGTCAAGAGGAAGAGAAAAGAGAACGATAGAAATGAAAACACATGTAATAGAAACCACCTGAGATTGGCGAAGTGAGTTGCAAATATGATGAATCGATGTTGATGTGAGTCAGTTAATATTCTATTCGCTGTTACGATGATTATCCGCTGACAGTGCTGAGATGGTAGAGGGCTCAAATATAATTATTGAAGAGTTTGGAGTGGCTTTCGAAAGCACGAAACGCTTTTAGAGTCTGAGCAGGTGCAAAATAATCGTCAAATCCGTTGGGAATGGCAAATGACAATGTCTCTCACATATCACGTGTTCTTTCGGATCTTCGACGACTATTGTCACACTGAAAAAAACTGTTAGTTTATATTTACAAATTCGTAAATCGAATTCAATGTACAATTATGACATAAAAATTGAGATACTTTAACCATTGTCTGAGAGCAATCTTTGAAAATAAAAGTGAACTAAATAGAGTAATTCTAAAAAATTGGAATTAAATTAATTAAAGCAATTTAAAGCATTAAAGTCAAATAACTTTAAGCAATTTTAAAAAATTAAAGTCAAATTGTTTCGAGTCATTAAGAAAAATTAAAGTCGAATTAATAAAACCAATTTTTTTTAAATTGAAATTAATTTAACTAAAGCAATATTTTCAAATTAAAGTTAAACTCGAATGAAATTTGCTTGAAATAAACTGTCAAAATTTACAGTTGAATTAGAGCAAATTATAAAAATTACTCTACCAAAAATAAACTTGACATCGCATTCGTATGTAATCAATCTAATATACCAGTTTATGCATACAAACTTCCAGTACATGTAAATTAAATTTCAAGTAGATCTACAATTGAATAACACAATTAGTCCAACTGAGCATGTTCATAAAAATTGTGGCAAAATGTGGGAGATAAAAAACAAACTGAATATACCAAATCGTTCATTTGGTATATATTTGCTTGATTCAAGAACCTTGGTATTTAAATCAATTATATCAATGGTCACCAATATATTGCATAGAAGTAGTTATATTTCTCGTTGGTTCAAATAAATACATTATTGCATGGATTAATATATATTTAAATTAATAGAACCATACAGTTAATTGAATATATCGGGTATATGTTTTATACAAAAATTCATTGAATTAGAGCAATTGAATATTTGAAAAAAACATGTATAAGTATTGTTCACTATAATACATATCAAAAGTGATATTGTTTTGATATAACGATAAATTTCGTTGATAGAACTTACGATACATTTATTTACTGAAGCAACACAATATCCCATTCAACGAAACGAGGAATTGAATACATAGTTGGTTCGAATAAACATTGCCCTTGAATATTTTTCAATAAATGGTTTTTTTTTTTCAAAACTCAGTGTATCCAATTATATCTTTTTCTCATTGCTCAGAAAACATGGTAAATTACTGTAACAGCATCTTCCTTTTTGACAGTGGCGTAAACAGCTTTGCAAAAAATTCTCGTTGGAGGAGAAGATAAAGTAGAGAATCGGTTTCAATTCATTGGAGATCAATGAGGAGGTAACGAAGCATTCGAATAGGAAAAAAAGTCTATTGTACTGAACAAGAGACCTCACACAGCACTTCACGCTCTATTAGAGTGAAAGTGACGTTGGTGAGTGGTTCTTTCACTCGATTCATTCGCGATGCTGCGTGTCTCCTCAAACATCTTAGAATCGGGTCCCACGCCGAGTTCGGTCACTGACCACCTTGACTTTGATCGTCGATGTATATTCTGTAGAAATTTCATGACCTCGAGTCGATAAATCAACGCATTCCGTAATATGTATGCACTACACCCAGAGAAAAGGGTCTGAAGAATTTATTTGAACCAATTATGAGGTGTATTTGGAATGAATGAAATTTGATTTCAACCAAATAGAGTCTTTTTCGATCAGATGAAATTATATTTCGATCAAATAGAGTCTGTTTCGGTTGAATAAAATACTATTAGGCTGGCCATTAAATAGATTATTTATTTAATATAATAGGATTTCATTTAATACACTTTATTTTATCTAAATAAAATTTCATCTGATTGAAATAAACTCTATCTGATCTAAATAAAATTTTATTCATTTTAAATACCTCCTATTATCGATTCAAATGAACCCTTTAGATCCATTTCTCTGGGTGTATACTTTTTGAAAAAGTGTACAATTTAAATTGTCACGCTACTTCCTTATTTATTTTTAACGTTCCTAAATATACTGTTATTCTTATTTTTTATTATCATGCTTGGCTTCCCGAGAGGAAGACTTCTTGGGTGTTTAATTATTTTGATTACTCATTTCTAACCAATTTGGACAGTATTTAAAACCTAAACTGGTACTAGAACGGAAATACTGATTTTTCAGAACGTTCGAAAAATTTTAAATCCCATGAAAGCCTCATCGTCCAATTGGTTTTTATCAAATTTTGTACCAATTATCTGTCTATAACATATTCCATTCGTGGACCAAATTCGAGTCCAATATTTTGTAAAATAGGAAAGTTATAAGGCGTTAAGTGATTATAAAAAAATTGGAAATGTCATATTCGTTTAACCACTCGACAGATCCAAGCCAAATTTGAACTTAACGTTTGTTTATCCACACTTTACTTGTGTACCAATTTCCAGGCCAGTAGCTTCAAAATTTTGGACGCTATCGCACTAACAAGAATCCGAAAATACACATAGACACATACCGACATTTCATACAAATCACTGTTCTCGCCATTTTGCATCATTTTGAGCATTTCAATATAAAAATCAGTGGAGAAATTTTTTAACGAAAATCAAGCTTTCCTTGTAGAGAAGCAAAGAGGAATTTTTATTTTTCTCAAAGTCTTGTTGCTCAGCAAGATTCTTGACATTTTATGTAGAACGAATGTTTCTGCAAATAGTGATGTTTAAAAAAAAATTAACACTATCTGTTGACGCTTGGAATTTTTCAAAATCCAAAAATGCCACAATTGTTAATTTTTAGGTAATTCAAGTCTGCAAATTGCCTCATTCATTAGGAGGCAATTTGAACACGACACAACACAAACTGATAAAAATACTTTCTCATAGATAAGAGTGATATCAAACTACTTGTATAGTAGTAGTAGTAGTAAAAGAGTTTGGAGACAATGCGTTGTACAGTTTTTTTTTCATCATGATACATGGGTTTTTTTTTCTCCAGAATTATACTAATGAGTATTTTACTATACACGTATTGCCAATAGGCCATCGACCTGAGTCCTTCAGCCTTCTACTCGTATATTAAACATGAAAAAAAACGTAGTGTTCAACATAAAAGTAGTCTTATCACAAATATTTTATGATGTGTCTAATAGTTGATACAACGTGAGCCTCCTGAATATTTTTCATTCATTTTCTCATAATAATCATAAGATATAATGAATTTTGAGAACCCATT
This sequence comes from Tromatobia lineatoria, assembly GCA_949699805.1. Classification (NCBI taxonomy): domain Eukaryota; kingdom Metazoa; phylum Arthropoda; class Insecta; order Hymenoptera; family Ichneumonidae; genus Tromatobia; species Tromatobia lineatoria. The sequence continues at coordinate 9,113,582 of OX453047.1, read as the reverse complement.
GTAGGGAATAAAACACTATGTTTTATCCAGAAATCTTCGTAATTTGCTTTTTTCAATATATAATTTTTTTTAGTGCTGAAAATGAAAAGTTGTTCGTTACAAATAGACTCGTACTGTAGATACAAGTATTTTTTGCAATCAAAGACTAGACTCGATTAAAGTTCCAGGTGAATGTACTCTCGAGACATGCGGTATATCCCGACAATTCTTAGGATCACTTTCCTCTAGTTGCGCAATTGCCTCGCTCCTTAATCAGCGTCAATTACGTCCATGAGCAGCGTCGACAGCTAATCTCCACGACAAACTTATTTATCTCACCTTTTCCCTTGTTTGCTGTGTTACAGATGAGAAAATTGAGGGAAAACGAGAACGGACACCAGATTCGTCTGGCAGCTCGGATCGAGGACAAGATTCCCCAGGTCGAAAATGAGGTAAGTTGTTTCCTCGAGGATCCAAGAGAAAATCTTAATCCTTAACCGATTTGAGTATCTTCCACAGAAAGCAGTAAAATTATATTTTCCAAGGGGATGATCATAACCAATAGTTGAGCGGGCATAAAAAATAATACTTTCGCAATGTTCTTAATTGAAAATGATTTTTTTGCATAATACATTTGTACCATTGGTAGTAAAGTGTAATGATTTGGTTGAAAAGGTATTTCAAATACTTTAACATTCGAATATTGCTCATGTCAGATTTATATCCGACAATCTGATAATTTTTACAGAAATTCTTATCAAATCAGACTTTTGATTAGGTACAGATAATTTCATCCTAAATGAAATAGCTACAATGATGATGAACAGAATCATCGCTATAAAAAATCACACGTACTTTAAATGACTGAAACCCTTCATTGATTGCTTCATATCAATTTTTTTAATTATTTTTTTTCAGATCGACCTCTTCAAGCGTGAGTTCGAGGAAGTATCGGAAGTCGAACGCCTCCGTGAACTCGCAATCGAGCAACAGGAATTTATCGAGGTGCTTCGTCAAGCAGTGAAGGTAACTTGAATTTTAAAATACTCGTTTTTAAACGTTTCCGAAGAATTGAATGGATTTCATTGAGTCCGTGCGAGAAGTGCCTACTTTTCACACTCTTTGCGTGCGAGAAATCGCACTCGTCGCACTCGTTAAAGAAAATTGTATACAAAACTCGTGCAAGAAAATTTTTCTCGACTCTTTTCATTGCAACACTCGTCAGAAAAAGTTTTATCGTATTCGTATCGTAATATACCATTATGCAACTCCGTGAAGTCCTTACTTCTCGCACTTGTGAAATAAAATCGTATACGAAACTCGTACGAAAAACTTTTTCTCAACTCGTGTCATTGCAACACTCGACTTCGGTTTGTGTTGCAAGCTCACCTTTGTCAGGAAAAGTTTTATCGCACTCGTATCGTAACACATGCGCAGAATGTTCTGCTTTACGTGCAAGCATGTGTGGCAAAACTGACATTTTATGGATAGGTACCAAATACTGACTGCCCATGCGCAATGCCGTTCCTTCTGTACCGTTGAGCACATATCTTACGCATTAATGCGCAGTTTCTCGTACACGCGAGGTACACTGCTGGTATCAAAAGGGAAATGTTTTGCACACTCGTTTAAAAAAGAGATGTGTGATATTTTTACGAAATAGAGGACTTCCAACTGTGACAAGTACTCTGCTGAAAAGCCTTGACAGACACCAATAAAAGTGGGCAAAACCGCATAAAATATTGTATAAGATTCTATCTAGATCTATGCAGCTTGTGCCCATTTCTATTGGCCTTTATCGGACCTTTTCATCAGGATAAGTAGACAACACTCGCTTACCGATCGTGCGGCCGACTTCCTGTCCTATCGATTCAATAACCGGCCGAACGACCGAAAAACAACCGGTCATTAGTTACAAAAAAATTAAACCATTAAAATATTTTTGACGAGTTGGTTGATAATCAACAATATATATAATGGTCGTATTCTTGGTCATTTGGGTCATTCGAATGGCTTTTTTTTGCACTGAGAGAGAAAAAAGGTACTGCCAACCACAAATTTATTGTTAAATACTCTGTAAAACAATTAACAAAGTGTGACTCGGCATCGCAACATCAATAAAAAGTTACACTAGCTATAAAAAGAAACTAAGGTTGTATTTCACTAGAATCGAAATTTCAGTATATAGTTATATTTTAGTTATCTTATAATTAACATATAATGTTAATTATAAGATCGGTTGACCATAACGGAGATGATGTAACTATTACATTAGTTAAGTTAACTATAAAAATTGTATTACGAAGTAACCATTTGTAGTTATAGCTTTATAATTGTATGGACTATCACCATTTCTCTCGTTCAACGAACGGTCCTTACTTCGGTCTATTTTTGGTCATTTTCCCTCATCGTCGAAGTCACAGGATTTGCTAGGATAACGATCATCAAAAGATTCGCTTTTTTTCACTACCATCACAACATACTACTTTTCTTCTATTTTGTTCCAGGAAAAAGAGCGGAAGTTGGACCAGTTGTCGAACAAAAAAAGAAAAGAAGAGTATTACAAGCAATGGCTAGAATTGGAGCCAGTGGCGGAAGTAGACGACGAAGAGGAACACGAGGAAGGAGACAGTGCACTGTCCAGTGCACCTTCTTCACTGTCACCTCAACCGGGCGGATGTGGACCATGGCAAACCAATGGCGTCACCAGAGAAGCTTACGAAGCGGTTCTCCTGGAAATTGATGAAATACAGACAAAGTTTCTCGAGGAACAACAGGAACTTGCTCACGCTAAAAGTCAAGTTCGTGATCTCGAGAAGGCTCTTCTTCAAGAGGTAGATAATCTTTCTTGTTTTCCACTCTAGCAATATTAACAACTGTGCTTTTTGACCAACTTACCGAATAAACTACCGTCAAAACACCAGGTTGTTTTTTACAAAAAGAAAATCAAAATTCGGCATCACGACGATAAAAACGACCGTTTGCCGAAAAAAAACTGGATGTTAATTGCTTTAGATGCATCGACTATTGGAAAGAATTAGATTTTTTTTAGCATTCGTTTTTAAGGTCGTCACGATCAATTTACAGGTTTTGGTTTTCAAAAAACCACTCTGTGGTTTTAACGGTTATTCGGCAGTGGTTGAAATAGCTAGAACATTCCTCTTCAAGTGTATATACCGACCACCACTTAATTATTTCTGACCATTTCCTGATGACTGAATTTTTCAGACGAGAGGCAGTCAAAATAGCAGGCGAGCATTGAGCGAAAAACTGCGAAAATTTGAAGAACGTGAAGCTGCTCTTCTCGCGGAGATTTCGGAACTACGCGATCAAAATGAGCTTCTGGAGTTTCGAGTTCTCGAATTGGAGGAATCTCCTGGTTCTCGAGAAACGCCTGACACCGCAGACAGCGGAATTGTGTCACCTGAACCAATCAATATATTCAAAGTAAATATCGTTCGATTATTGAATACACTGCTATCGATCGTAATGTTACATTCAATATTTTTAAAACTGTGGAGGTAACTTTGTAAAAAGCGAAAACAAAAAGGGGGAGCGATGTACAAGTCTCTACTTTACATCATTGTTTTAAGTTACTAATTTATCTTATTATTTTTTTTTCAGCAGGAACAAAACAACAAACAACGAGACAGAGCCGTAGCAACGGTGCTTCCCTTCTCGTCTTATACACACCCAGCTTCTCCAGTTCCGGTGAAAAAACCTCCTCTGTCGCTGCAAGAAAGTGGAATCTTCGAAGATGACGATGAAGATATCGAGGACGAAATGGAAGCCGAAAATAATCGTGGCATCGAATTAACAAGCTGTGGAACCCAAACTGAGGCTCCAGTCGGTGAACTTCTGCAGGAAGTTCAGCGTCTTCAGGAACTACGAGAGAGAATTCAAGAGAGAGCCGTCAAAGTCCCAGCAAATCCTGCCGCCGAATCCAGTGACGCTAAAATCGAAGAGGACAAATCTTTGTATCGGGAAAAAATTCGAGAACTCGAAGAGAGACTCGCGGAGAGAGAAGAGGAAGAAGCGAAGAGAATTGAAAACGATTTCGTCGTAAAACAGAGAGAGGAAGATCTTCTGGATGAGAACTACAGACTCACGGAGAGAGTTTATTGGCTGGAGAACGAATTGCGTAGCGCAGAGAAAGAGGACAAAACTTTCATTGACGTGGAGACGATGACAGAAAAGAAAACTTCATCGATCGACGAAGAAACTATGACCGAAGCTCATGAAAATTTACTGGATGCGCAAACGATGACCGAGCATGAAAAACACACTTCAGATGTTGATACAATGACCGAAGTTTCTTTTTCACCGAAATATATTCGCCAGGAATATGCGGAAGTTGATGAAATTAGTTATGCAGCTTCAGATGACATTTCGCCGATTTCACGATGCGAAAAGATCTACAGAAAAGCTCTACAAGAGAATTCCGTTGATGAAGGGTCCTTGAAAAACTCAAGCATGGGAATCGATGACTTTACAGTCAAGCAGAAACTTCGAGAGCCTCCTAATAATAAAAATACCATTGAAGATTGTACTGAGTGTGTATCACTTAGAAGAGATTACGACGAAAAGATGGAAGAATTGACGAAGGCCGAATGTCGTTTTCGAGGTCGACTCGTCGATCTCGAACGAAAGGAAGGAGCCTTTGCGCATACACTGAAGCAAGTTGACGTCACTTGGTCTCAGCTGGAAATCGATCACGCGAAGAAATTGGAAGAAATTGGTCGAAGACTCGAGGAGAAAGTGGAATGCAATCGCAGAATCATGGAACGCGTTGCAGAGCTCGAGTTGCTTAAGAATCGTGAAGACAAGAAAAAAACGTGCAGCTGCAAATGTAGCGTAACTTCTTTGACTTCCGATGGCATTTCTTTGGTAATTTCTTCTGCTGACACGAACCAGCGCGAGATGCGAGCTGTTGATTCTTCAGGAGTGGATGAAGCTGATACTGCGATGGATATAGATGTTGAAGAACGTGATGAAGAGTCGGAAAAAGCTACGAAGCTGATAAGAGAAGTCGATAAGACGACCCAAACCGAAGGAAAGGACTTCGCGTGTGCCAACTGCAAAACAAAGAGGGATCGAATGTCTGATAAAAAGTCTAAATCTTTGAGGAAATTCTCTACAAATCAATCGCCCGTAAGTCACGCATTTACATTTCGTCTTTTTAAATAATTAAAATTTTGATCATTAGTCTATGTTAATATATTTAGCTCAAATGACCGATCACTTTTGTCAATTGTCTATTAAGATTGATAATTTCTGAATTTATCCGTTTATCGATGATCAAAATTGAGAATCATCCGATAATCGATTAATCTTTAAATAAAATTTAAATATATTTAATTAATGGGATAATTAGTAATCAGCATTGGATATTAATTGATTACTTAATTAATCGTCAATCAGAACTTGACATTATTCGCTAAATCGATGAATCATCAATCACGCCAAGGAATTACTTGATTTTCGGACAAATTGTCAATTATTACTGTAAAGAGTTTATCTAATGAGCTAATCGTCAACCAAAATTTCGGATATTAATTAATCATTCAGCGAATAATCAAGGAATATTCTACCTCGATTAACAGTTAATGGAGTAATCAGTTGATTCCTGATTTCTATTGACAATCCAGTGATCAATAAGAAATCACTAATGATTAACATATTGCTTGAAAAATTGGCTTTTGAGAAACTCTAATTAACGATTAGTCAAGTAAACAGTAATTAATTATTCAACATATTGAATTGTCAATTAATCGGAGAATTTGTCTCCTGAAAACATGATTGATTAAGTAATAAAATAATTTACATTTTTAATCACAATTCTGCTGTTTGCTGAATCTATCTGTACTTTTATTATCACAAAAGAAAAGATTTTCTTATTGTTCCTCCGGAAAAATGGTAAACAATTACTGAAAAGAGTTCGGTCATTTAGTTAATCATCAATCAAAATTTCAGGTTATTGAAAACTATTCAGCAAACAATCAAAAAATATTCTATCCTGATGAACCATTGATAGAGTAATCCGTTAATTTCGGATTTTCATTGACTATTGATTGAGTAATCAGTGATAATTCACTCATCGCTTCAGAGATTAGTTAATGAGAAACTCCAATTACTGATTAGTCGAGTAATCAGTAATTGATTATTTAGATAATTAAATAGTCAAATAATTGGAAATTAAAAAAAAATAAACGCCGGATCCCGTAATAACATAATTAATTACCATTTTGCCGATTCCTGTTTCCATCTGTGGAAACTTATATTATGAGAAACAAGAAAAAAATTTCTTGCTCTGTTATCGGGAACTCGAAGCGTTGATTTTGTTCGATGTTTTTTCAAGTCGGTAATCATAAGATTTTTTCGATTTATTGCAGAAAAACGTCGTCGAGATACCGACAGTCGATGTATCGACGGAAATCGCTATCGAGGCTAAGGAAGAAATCGATGAAAAATCAACTTCCTGTGCCGAGGTTGACAGTGGAGTATCGCGAGTCCACCTGTTACCGGAAGAGGAGAGACCGGCGCCGGAGCCCACGGAAAATCTGCGCGTAACAATTAACGAGACAGAAATCGATAAGAAGGTTAGAGACAGCAATCGAGGAATTGACGAAAGGGTTGGTAGGGAGGGCGAGGGTTGGGTCGAAAAGAGTTGGAACATCGATAATTGTAACCTTAAAGGTGGAAGCGATCAAGCTCACGAAAGCGATGCAAAGAGCTGCACGATTTTCAGGCACGGCGGACTTCACTACGTAATATATCCGGAAATTTGTGTTTAGTACGGTTATTGTCGGTGCTACGAGGCCTCGTTAGATATAAGATCATCACCATTACCTTCATTGCTTCATTATTCAACGTTTCACATCCTGAAGAAATTTAAAAAAAAACAGACGAATAGTTTCATATCTTCATTTACATAAAATGTCATAGGACATTTCTTCGCAAATATTCATCTTAATCCTCGTAGCCTCGGTACCAAATGCTACAAACATTAATACTAATTACAAATTACGAACTCCACGAATGCGAAGACGATGATGAAGACGATGTCTTCAAGTCCTGTTTTCTCATACGAGACTAAATACGAGCATGAAAAGGACGTCCTGAATGTCAATCACAGAGATTGAAGGAATCCTTATAATGTACTGGTCTGTCAACGAATTAATCGTCGAAATAAGAGAAAACGTCGAGATATCTTCGAGACGATATCTTGGAATTCCATCTTATCGACGTTATGAGGTAACATTGTTGAAAAGGGATTCATAGAATCTCGATGAAAGAAGATGGAGAAAATACGATTGACGGAATCCTGAAGCAGTCTCGAAGAAGATGCGGAAGATATGAGTGAAGAGACTCGAAAAACGTATATAAAAAAAAAGAGAGAGTGACCGCAATAATGGCTATTCACGAGAGCGTCCACTGGCTTTGCAGCTAGCCTCAAGACTGGCCAAAGGTCAGTCTGTCAATCAACTAGTAAATCAAACATATACCATAGTGTCCACTACACCAAGAGAAATATATAATTGGATATACTAAATTTTCAAATGAACCCTTGACTTGAAAATATTCAGATAAAACTTTCATTTCAACCAATTTATTATTCAATTGCTTATTCTGTTGGAAAAAAAAACAAACAATCATTGACTCAACAAAATACTTAAACGCTTTAACTGAAATTGTGTTAAGTGTATGAAACTATCGTATGAAAACGTCAGTGAAAATAATTATTCACGTTATGTCTTCTATCCCACCAACCGCATCTTTCAATGAATCAAAAGTTTCAATGAAATGGATTTTCAAATAAAAAATACACCTCTAATTTATGTTTAATAACTAAATGGTTCCATTCGTTTAAGTTTACATACAATCATTTGTCCATTTTACTCAAAGGAATATACAATTGCTTTAATTCCACTAGTTATTTAGACTCAATTAATTTCCCTTATCTATATACATATGATTGCTTCAAATACCAAGCTACTTGAGACAATTATATATATTTAAAATGAACGATTTGGTGTATTTAATTTTTTTTCTCTCAGTGTAAAGTATACTCAACAACGCCTAAGCCTTACTACAATTATCAAGCTCATATCCTTTTCTCATTTCGCAATTTAGTTAGTTCTTCTTTAGAGGAAAAAAAACAATATCCTTTTTTCTCATTACTCACCTTCATAGATCGTTCGTGTACGTCGCTTGTGTATAACGTACGTCGCGCCCTCTGTAATTAGGCATTTAATTTTCATCGTCTTATTTTATTTTTGTTTACTTACCACTTATTTTACTGACTAAAATTTTGCGTTAGCCCTAATCAGTAGTGCTCATAATTGCTGCTGACACCTCGAATAAAAAAAAGAAACCTTCACCGCAACTTGGCCGTGAAACTGCATCGATGTCAATGAATAAAAAAGACATCGAGGTTCGGCGAATGAGGGAGGAAAAAACTTTACCTGCAAGCACAACTCTCGGTTTCGATTGGGATTATTTACTTACGTGCACCACATTTTTAGCTCTGTAACAAGTGTATTTTAAACGCTTACGGTGATGGTTGGGCCAAGGGATGAGCATCAATTCAATAAAAATGTATTTGAAATACTTTCATGAATAAATCATGAAGGATTATTAATCTTATCCAATATTAAGATTCATTGTGAACGAGAAATTCGACTCAAATATTTATAACTGTTACAGAAATGTGATAATTTTAGGTTTGCGTTATGATTATTCATACTTGTCTGATATTAAACGTACTTTACATACATCTTTATTAAACGAATGCCCATCCCTGATTGGGGCTTAAAATTTTATCAAACTATTTAAGTGACTATGCGAATTTCCACGAGGAAATTAAAAATATGCTTTTTATAAATTACGTTTACATCTTTGGGATACACTCTTACATTATTTATAGTATTTGCTGCTTTGGAAAAAATCGCAGAAAATCTAAACTGCTTTTTGCAAAATTATTGTTGAATGTATTTTCTGTCATTGGTAACGTCATCTTGGAACTATATTATTCCAATTGTACAGTAACAATAGCAGTTATATGACTATTTTTCTACTTGCCTACACGACTAGAAATCGGTCCTTAAGGGAGCAGAGTCACCTGAATATAAGGAAATTTTTTTTGTGGATTACCCTTCGTTAAAAAAATCTCAATATTATTCCTTTTGAAAAACATTTCAAGTAATATAATTTTACAATTTTTTAAAGACATACACTAAGATGTTGTAAGGTAAAAAGTAAAATTTTCAACTTGGCTTTGAGACTAAACTGGTAAATTAATTTTAGTGTTTGATATCTTCTTTTATTTATCGAAGAGTGCATTCTAGTATATAAATGTAGCAATCCTAGATTCAGTGGAAACTGGATTTATTGTAACCAATTATTTGAAGAGTTTTTGATGAAGAAAGATTTATGTACACTAGGGTGAGCCAACAAAAAGCGATTTTTTTTTCTCTCCGCCCATAACATCGTAGAATACGTCTTAGTAATGATCCTGTCAAAAGCGGAGCTCATAATTTTCATCGCGTTGAATCATCGCGTTTGAAGTTTTCCCATTAAAATATCACAGGAAAGTGATTTTTTTCCATTTTTTTTCACGACAACCTAAGAATTTTTTTTTCATAAATCCAATCTCTGCATCTTATGAATCATTAAAATTCGAACAAAAAATCTCATTGAGTCGAATTTCAATCTTTAATATTTGATTTATTACAGAGCCTTGAAATTGTTGATGTTGTAAAGTTTCCGTTTTTTTTTTTTACATTTTTTAACTGAACTATTGAAGTTAGGACAAAAAGTTAAAGCAAAATTTAGTGGTCCATCAGTCGCACTACAAAAAAGTCAGGGGCGAGTTTTTCGTATCGTTGATATTTACAAAGTTACAGACCAACAAAGTCGTGGGTTTTGTATTTTTAACTGTTGTTAAGTGAACTACTGATGTTAGTACAAAAAAGTCAATAGGAATTTATTAGAATATTGAATTTTTTTTTAAATCCGGGTGAAATTTTAGGTATTGCTAACGGTTTTAAGTTACAGAATTATTAAATCTTATTTTGATGGTTTTTTTACACATATCCGATAAAAAATTTCTTCTTAGGTTGCAGGGAGAAAGAATGGGAAAAAAAATCACTTTCCTGTGTTATTTAAATGGGAAAACTTCAAACTCGATGATGGACCTCTAAGAATTAAAATCATGAGCTCCGCTTTTGACAGGATCTTTACTAAGACTTATTCTACGATATTTTGGGCGGAAAGAAAAAAAAATATCGCTTTTTTGGCATACCCTAATGTACACATTTAAAATCACAGCTTTGTAATGAAAGCCCGAAAAAAAATTCTTGCCCATATACTAGAATACACTCTTCGACAGATAAAATAGGACTTTCGACACCAATATCAATTTACCGGTTTGGTCCCAAAGCTATGACAAGTTAAAAATTTTACTCCTTATCTTACATAATTTTGGTTCACCGTACGTCTTTACAAAATTCCAGAATTATAATGCCTGATATGTACTTAATGAGGTTTGCGTGTAAGATTTAAAAAAAAAGGCTATCACATCCAGATTTGTTTTTCTTATGAATTCCTTTAAATGACTCAGCTCCCTTAAATCAGGGGTAACATTCCTTGTATGCGTTGATATCTTCAAATTTCAATATTTCTATAAAAACTTGAATTGCAAATCTTGTATTTTACCCTCGAGACAAACATAACTTCGGGTAATTGGGACAATACGAGCAAGGGAAAAATTTCATGACGTAAATTAATTGATTAATATTTTGCAGCAGGTTGTATATTTTCGCTGGAGGTGATGAAAATCAGGCAATTTCTTCGTTGCGGTGTCATCGAGGCGATATAGCTATTCGCTAGATTGCCACAACGAGCTTCGTACAATAATTAGGAGCGCGGTATAACCGTCAAACGTTGAGAAACCACTTACATCAGAGCATCGATGAGGTAATTTAAAATCTTATCCATTTTTTATTTCATTTGATAATTATTTTATAATTAAATGACGTCAAATTTCATGTTTCAGGACAATATGGCTGGCGCTGCTTGGTGTGCCCAAGTGACGACCAGTGATTGTACGTCCTACCGCACAAAAACCAAGTCATCTCCAATCAAATTTACAGAGTTCAATCGAAAAGAAGAAATTGTTATTTCGCTCGAATTTTAGTCCTCATTGTTATTTATTTTAATATTTCGAACTGATTTATTCACTGAGCGAAGAACAAATGTGAAAGCAAGTATCATTTTTGTTAATTTAATTGAAAATAATTCAATTAAATCCTTCGTTCTTCTTGCCAACAATGTTTAATCAACAAGCTATTTCAATTTAAACACAAATTGACGAGAGCTCAAAACGAAATCACGGTCTTACCCACCGCGATAATTATAAGTTTAATGAGTATTGCAAAACGACAAGTAATTATACGCCAACGAATCACGACTCGAACGCCACGACAAAAAGAATAATCTACGAACTTGTTGATAATGACAATAAGTTATAATTGTAATTGTCCGTGTGTTCAGTCTATGAAGTGCGTGAAAATCACTTCTTTCCCCATCCTTTTGAGTGTTTTCGTTTTTTCATCCCTCATCCTTCGTTTTATTGTATATTACACGTGTAATCGAAAGTCTGGCCTGCAATTGACATACGTGTGCATTGAAATACGTATTTATCATATTATCGCGTTTGACAATCTGTATCAATAACTTGTTAGGCTCTAGATAATGTCTCTAGTCGATTTTTCATTTTAACGGGCTTTTCATTTTTATGGAAAGGAGCGAGAAAAAAAAGTATGTGAGAAGATACCGAATGTCGAAGAATCGACGACGAATTCGTACTTCCGATCGCGCTGCAATAAATCTGCGCTAATTTGCTTGGGCCCAATTAATGTAACCTTCGATTTAATTGTTTAATTTGTTAAGAAATTCTGCACCGATTAAAATACGGTGCAAAACGACATGTATTTACGACTGTATAGATACTTTATCGAATAAAAACATACTTAACGTGTTAATGAACGTCCTGTCTGTTTAGTTATTTAATATTCCTTGATTATTGCAGCTATGTACAACAAATATTACATGGGACTTCGATATTCTGTGTAAAGTTTATGGTTTAAATTCATTCTGCGTTCGCCATCGATGGATATCTTGAATTTTACTGCCATCTTCTTTGGCTCCAATGAGACGCATAGAACTTATTTTCCGGGATGCTTTCGATAAGGAAGAACAAACACAGCTCTGCTCTGAATTTAGATGACTGGAAAATATCAATTTGTTATGGTTCGTTTTGAAGCAAATTTATAGAATAAACGGTACAATTTTTGGTCAAACTCGGTAATTGGCACACCTTTAATAAATTTCTATATAATCTCGAATATTAATGCTCTATGAGAATTTTTTTCGCTTGCAACGGTAAAATAATGCAGCCCTAATAGAAAAGATCCATCGTCGCCGGATTAACAAATAATATTTTTAATTGTCTAAAACAGCTTCCTAAACAAATTGGAAAATAAGTCCATTTATAACAAACGTTGATATCCATCCGTGATATTTCTACTAGATTTTCATTTCTACCAAAAACTCATGGAGCTTCAAGTAAGTAAAAAAATGTATTTCAGTCTCTGTTTAATGAGTTACAAATGATGGTTTGAAGTATGTATTCCCGTTTAAAGGTGCTTACTTATGGGACATGCCACAATAATTCTGGTCTGGGTCACGACATCGATCTATCGGATCTTTTCGGTAATTTTATATGTTGTTCTTCCAACTCTCGAAAACAGATTGTTATTCAATTTTTTTTTTTACTTCATTCGTTAAGCAAACAACCATGTTGGCCGTAATTAAAAAATTCGAAAAAATCCTGTAGAGTTCTTTACCACATTTCAAAATGATTGAGCCTAAGCCCAATTCATTTTAAGGGTCATACTTCGAAAGATTAACGTCTCAGATGCCAGAATTATTATATGAATACATTTGTCTACATAAATCTGCTTTAAATCGTATCATCACTCTCGAATTTGGTCAGATTGATTTTTTTTTGTTAAACAATATTGTAGGTGTATAAAAACAATATGTGGTTAGTCCTACAGTGGAAAAAAATTTCAAAACGTTCATTTATTGATTTCCCTGTACATCTCGAAGTGCGAGCTCAGCATAATCGTAACACTTTAAGGTAGTTCTGTCGCTTAGGGTTCATTTCGCATAAGTCCGAGAAAATGATAGACAATTGCAAATTTTTCTCGATGGTATAAATATTTTAAAAAGATTAATGTTCACTAAAGGTTCCGATAGGATTAATTTTGCACAATAAAAATTCCAAAATTTTATTAACAAATTGATGAAAAAAAATTGGTCAACAAATTCCCCGGGAACCCAACTTTTTTTTCATGAAAATGATTTAATTATTTTTCTGAACACGTATAGATTTTTTCAGATTTATTAATTTGCTTTGAATTTTTGTTTCGATGTATAAAATAAATGTGTAGAAAAATACAAATTCAAAGAAAATTTTAAAATCTAAAAAAAACTTCTAGGCATTCAGAAAAATGAACAAATTATTTTCGTAGTGAAAAAATTAAGTTGTCGTAAATTTTGTTCATTCATTGATTTTTCGATTATTTTGTTAATAACATTTCCATTCAGTTCCTTTAATGTTAAAGGGACTGGATTAAAATTCATACATATGCATGAATTTTTTCAGATTGTTATACCATCAAGAAGTATTTGCAATTTTCTCTCATTGTTCTCGCAACTTATGCGAAATGAACACCAAGTAACAGAACTATTATTAAACGTGTTCTTCTCAAAACCACTTTCTTCAAAGTGGAAGGACAGATTACTTTCATACCGTTGCAATGATTGGTTTGAAATTGAACAGTATCTTCACATTAATATTTTCTAGAAGTACGTAGTCGTTTCCGATTTATTGTAAACTTTTTCATATGAACAATTTACTGCTTTTTGTGTTGCAATAAATCAATTCTTTCTTCTCTAAAGTGCACCACTTGTACAAAATTCGATTTAAGAAAACCCCTTATATACTTCTATAGTCAATTGTACATAGTTTATAAATTCGTTTAGTTTTTTGTACTTTTTTTCATTTACCTACAAGAAGACACTTTATTTTTCGGTGATTCCGGTTCACGATTGACACCAACAACCGCTCCCATTAAAAGAGATGGTAAAGCACATTCCATAAATCGGACACGTTCTACGAGTGCTGCTTGTTTTCGTTCCAATGAAGCATTTCGTTTTTCATAGTGACTTACTACCTTTTTCCAGTAATTACTTCTCTCGGTTCTGTTATTTCTGATTCTCTCCATTGTCGAATTTTTTTCGGATACATCTTCTGTTGCCATTTCCGCAGCGAATTATTTTTACAAAAATTGTTCTTTTTTACTTCGATCAATGACACGTGAAATTTATAGTTTCCGAGTTAATCGTACATGGACAAAAAAAATGTCACATGAAATTAATTTCTTCTGCACATTCGAGATATCGATATAAAATGAGCGTTCACCCACTTGACGTTGTTTCGTAAGAAAAGTAGAAAAAAAATGCGGTTGACACGTCAAAAATTACATATTTAAATTTTTTGTAAATGTGTAAAAAAAATGGCATAAAATAATTATCAAAAACGAACGATATAAAATTAAAAAATTGTAACCGATCGAAATGATAAGCGTGTAGAAATCAAACTACTATTTACATGATGAGTTCATCTTCAGAAATAAACGCTGATGAGATGGAACCCACAAATTGCACTCAACATCTCACAAAACATAAACAAAGCCTCAACCGATTTTTGAGTGAGCTGGAAACTCGAGAACAAAATTTTACTGAAAGTTTAAAAAAAATCGGCGATACCTTAGAAGCTTTGGTCAACGTGAAAAGCCCTGAAATTCCAGAGTTTCTACTTAGAGTTCCTTCGAAGCATGTTTCAAAAAAGAAAAATATAAACAAGGAACGCTCTCAATCGAAAAATCAATGTGACGATGATTGTACAGCTAAATTTAACGTTTTTAATGCCATCAAGAGCTCGGAAATATCCGAAGCGATGGATTTGAAGGACTTGGCGAAAAAATTCGAAAAATTTCTAAAAAAAGCAAAAGTAAGAAAATCCTGGAATACAAAAATTGGCGCTATTATTTTTTAACGAATTATTATAAAGAAACACGGATTATCGCGCTTGATTGAACCCATTAAAGAATCAGCAAAGAGGTTAAGAGAGTTAAGTGAGGTTGAATGCAGCTGTGAATTTCAAGCCACTTTCGATACCGATGAACAGGTGAAAAAAAATTTAAGCTATTAGCTTTTCTTATTCCTTCTATACATTGTTTCAAAATTTGTTTAAAAATATTTTAAAAAACGTCTATTATATACGTTTTTTGCAAACAACAGATTCGATCGCCGACAGATTCTACATCGAACGTGAAGATCTGTACTTCAAACGTCGATAATGAAACAGTAGAATCGGTAAGTCACAAGTTATATGAGAATCCAGGTTTTTTAGAGGCCATCCAAAAATCACTTGCTGTTAAATCACATTATTTCCTTTATGAAAAAAAAAATAAATTGGTAACTATTCCGTTCATTCAACTATTTGACCATTGAAAATTATGAAGCAATGCTAAATCAGTGGACTTTTTGGTAAAATTCTAGGATAAAAGTATGATATTGAGTAGAACTATTACATGAACATACACGAAAAGATTTAACAATTTAACAATTAATGAATAGTTCTGTAATAATAAAAAATATACAGATAATATGCCTTTCAAATGTGTCTGTACTGATTTATTTATTTATTTCGTAGCTCTTTAATAGTAATGACTTTCTCAGATCTACGCGGAGGATAATAACTCTTAGGTACAAAACTTTCTATGGGTTTTCTAATAGTACAGTAGAAGCTCGATTATCCGAACCCTCAATTATCCGAACGACGACTTAGTTTATCCGAACGCTCAATTATCTTAACGTTGGTGCCAACAATATATTGTTGCTCACTGCGATATTGCAACAACGCGTATTTTTTCGATATAAAAAAGACATGAAAAAAACAGTGAATGTTTTTGAGAAGTTTAATATATAAGCGATTCTACGAAAGTTCAGCATCCAGATTTTTATCTTTTTTAAATCAGGTTTTGTTATTGTAAAAACAATACCAAATTTCAATACGACAAGATAGAAATCTGATTTTCATCAGATTGATAAAAATTCTAATATCTCAATTGGAATTTTTTTATTTTTCATTCGAGCGTCTCTATCTTGTGACAATTTCATCGTACATCCATTTTTGAAAATTAGAAATGTGTGGAATTTTATGGCCTATAACAAAAAAAAATTAATACCGATCTATTTGGCTCAATTTATTTTACCTCAAATTAACTGAATAAAAAAAAATATCATTTATACGCTTTATTCCACCGAAGTTACCATTACTTTTTGTCCGAATTGATTTCCTTAAGTTCTGTATACGAATAACAAATTAAAGGAAAAAATAGGATTAGGTTTCGGAGTTCCTGGTAATTTGTAGGACCGAATCGTTTTTTTTGTTTGTTACAAAATCATAATTTGGCTCAAACCTCGATTTACTTGAGCCGAATTGATTTCTTCGAATTATGTGTATGAATGAAGAACAATTTTTGTAACGAATAAAGTATTAAAATTCAATCATGATGACCTGGTGGATTTTCAACAATTTTACTGTGGAAAATCACTATATCTTTTCAACGATTTGTGATCCAATTACAAAAAAATTCCTTAACCTTCATTATTGACATACTCAATTTGAGAAAGTCAATGCGGTTTAAATATAGCAAGGTTTTTGCAAAACAACGAAATTCGAAAAAAGTTATGTGGTTTTGAAAATGGCTAACAACTCCGAATCTCATTCGAAACAAAACTCGTGAATATTCGTTATTCTTTTACAGAACCTTGAAAAATTCCCTTAGCTAAAAATGAACAGATTTGTGTTAATTTAAGCTAAAATCTCATATAAAACTGTATTACTTTTTTCATTGTATTATATAAAACTTCACATATTCGTATTCGCAAAAATGTATGTACGATGAAATTGTTTCAAGATTGAGCCATTTGAATAAAGGTTTAAAATTTTTTCTTAAAAACCCAATTTTTTTTAAATTGTTGAAGAAAACAAAATATGGCGGCTGAATTTCGTTGGAATCACCCATATATATTTGAGGTTTAATATAAATGAAGAAATTCAAAATGTATCTTCTGTTTCTGTGTAAAAATGTGTAGTTTATGATACCGTCCCCAAAAAAACTACGTTTCTATTATGCAATTTTTAGATTATCGGAAATGTTTGCTTATCCAAACTAGACTTAGTCGCAATTAATTTGGATAATTGAAGTTCTCCTGTGATAGTCGATATCTACCACCCTAACTTATAACTACACCGACTATTGGAAGTGAATACTAACAATTGTCGGTATTTACTTTTTCATTGAAATTTAATTTCACTAAGTATTACGAATTCAATTCCAATATTAATTATTACCAGTCCTCACTTCCAACACTAACTATAGTTGAAATTCTTTGAATAAAACTGTATTAAATAAACATTCCGCTCTCGATGACTAACAGCATTTGTAAAAAAAAATTATAACTATATTTTTCAAATAACAAAAAGTAAATTAATTCATGATAAAAAATAGTATAATCGTTCTCAGTTACGAATTATTCACAGTTATCCAAATGGAAAAGTATTGTGAATACATTTTTATTCGAATATTAATCCACCTCGATTCTATTAAAAATTGTAAGTTACGTCTGAATCCAAATAGTGAATATCGAACGTTCAATAGTTATTTCTCCGTAAGCGTTGTTTACAGACTGTGGACAAAGTGTCAGAGCCCAGGAAAGCTCGGAATTTATCGATGAAACATTTCTTCCTCTCGCCACATTGGAATCTCGTTACCAGTATCTGCTATCGATCGACAAAACATGAATAACTGGATTCTTCTGGTGACAGGAGAACGGAGGTGCAACGCCTTGCAACTGCAGCGAGTGGAGTGGTTCAAATGATCAGGAATTGTGCATATGTGACACGTGCGAACAAATGTGCAATTGCCCTGAAAGTCATTTCACACGAGTCCGAGACACTCGAAAGAAGCGCAAACATCACAAGCCAAAAGATAAACAGATTCCGAACATTTGTCCAGAAGGTATTGTCGCAGATTTCTGTGACTGTTCCGAAGACGTCAATATTTGCGAAGAAGGCAAAGTACAGGACAACTGTGACTGTTTCGAAGACGTCAATATTTGTGAAGAAGGCAAAGTACGAGACAATTGTGACTGTTCCAAGGTCACTAACATTTGTGAAGGAGGTCAAATAGCAGACAACTGCGACTGTTCCGAAGACAGCACGATAAATGCATCGCAATGTGACATGGATAAAACACAAGATCATTCCATGATATCAGAATCAAGCACTCATAAAGTGCTAAACAAAAGGGAAACCTCGAAATCTTGCGAAGATCTAGCTTTTGGGCAATGCCTAATTGATCCAGAATGCTTGAAAAATGATCTTTGTATTCTGAGATCACTTTTACAAAATCTGACTACTATTGGTAAGTTCGTGGTTGATCGAGATCGATATCAGAAAGATTTGGAGGTTTCAAGATCTACGCGGGATGGATCAATGATCGAGACTCGCAAATCGGACAAAAAGATTGCGCTGAAAGGTAAGAGAGCTGGAAATCTCAATAACAAAGCTAAACAAAACTATCTCGAGATCACGAAGTCGCTAGTAGTGGATTATTCAATGATCTATGGATCTTCTTGATGATCTTCTAAGGTCATTCACGAGTATTGTCCTTTAGATGATGGTACGAATGTGAAGGACAAAGAGTGCCAGTGTGTTGACGATGCAAAAGAGAGTGGAAGGACGAAGAGATCGAAGAGAAGACTTAAAGATCAGACGGTAAATGATGAAGACGGTGCTAGTCACGAGTTTAATGCCAAAAGATGTCAAACGTCGTGTAGCTTGGGTCGTGAGGCATCCAGAATCGATGATATCGCAAGGTCCCGACTTGCAAAGGAAATCGTTGTTCTAAGAGGAACATGTCATGATGATATCCAATCCGATAGCGAAGAAAATTGGGTAATTGGGTATAATAAGCTGTAATTAGATTACATGACATTTCACATTTTTTTTAACTCGATTTTTGCAGGATTTTGAGAATTATGGACGAAGACAATATGATTCAGAATTACAACAAGAAATTTCGAGCGAGAAAAATGTGAGTTTGTTAATTTTCTTACCGTAACTAACTTGAACATAATAAAGCAATTGCTGTTGACTCGATAAATAGAATTTTGAAAATAGATAAAAAGAATGGAAAATCGGAATACCTTCGAAGTAGGATTGCAGTAGCGTTAGAATTTACTTTAGTTTTTTTGTTTTAGTGATGTCTTTTGGAACTGAAACGTGGTAGAATTTTTTGAAGTGAAACCTCAGGTCCGGTAAAAATAAAATTTCAGGCCTTGTCTTTTCATGATTTGCAACTTTTGAATCCGAAATATTTATCACGATACACGCTCTCATTTTTTTGTCGACCGGGATGTTGATCTGGTGGTTAGTGTACTGGCCAACAGCATCGGTACCATCGACAATTCCGAAAAATCAAATAAAGTTTTAAAAATTTTGTAAATTTTTTATGACAGTACATGAATTTTATAATTTTACATGCGTTCGAATGATCAGGAGCCCGACGCTCTCCAATGCTTCCTAAGCTTCGTTATTATTGAAAATCAAATGAAAGGGGAAAATGGAATTTCATCTTTGTTTGATATACAATTGAATTTACGAAAGGTCAAATTTTTTAATAAACTGCTATATTCAACTAATTTTTTTCAATATAAATATTTTTAAAGATATCTTATGCAGACTCATGATTTGAAATATATATATATTTGTAAAGATATCAATTTTTTAATATCAACAAAGGTGTCGGCAAAGTCCGTTAAAAACAAAAAATTCCAGCTAGAAATAATTACAAATATTTTACTGGGTATTTTTCAATATTAGTAAATCAAGTTTTGATAACTTTTATTTTAAGTTTAATGCGACAACACGGATTAAATTTCGAATCAAGCACTAAAATTCTTAAATGCATGTTGATTTCAATGTACTGATCAAGTAATCATTGTTTTATGATCATGTTTTTAAAATTCAAATTTAATCAAATTTTGAATCACCGGATTATCGAAATACATTCATCTGCATCAAATTTACGATCAAAACATATTAATTTCGATATCATATATCAAGGTGTACAAAATTTCTACAAGTTTGTATCGGAAAATCGAGAATATTTTTTATAGCGTATGAACGTGTAATTGATTTTTATTTCTCAAGAATTGTCCCTGCGGATGTGACGTGCCTGACGAAGCTTCAGATCAGTATTACCCTGGAAGTTGTGAAAAGGCAAAAAAATCGCTCAAAAAAGTAGTGCGATCGATAACGATAGTAAACGATCCGCTGGAAACATCTTGTCCTTGTGGTTGCGCTGATCTGTTACAAGTAGAAGGCAACAAGATGACCGAAATTCAAGTTGATAGTTTGTTGAGAAATAAGCATCAGCAAAATAGGCCTCAACACAAAGAAGAAGATATAGAAAAATTATCAGAGAAACTGGAAAAAAAAATTTACTCGGTACAGGCAAAAAACGACGAGCTGAAACAGTTGATGAAGACATGTTACTGTGATGATGATGTTGATAAAATACTGACTCTGCAGTGTTCACAGCCTCCGCCGATAAGAGCCACGCGTTCCGGTACCATAATTGATTATCTATTCGGTGACAATCATTATCATGTAATAATCTTCATGCATATTTAAAAAAAACGGTTCTTCATTAGCTCTTGCCAAAAAAACAACGCATTCGAAATCACACTATTTAATTGAGCGCACGCTTCTTGCAATAAAGTTTAAGTAATTGAAGTCATCTTTCGCACACTGACACACTGGGAAAAAAATGTCATTGATTAAAAAACAATTCGTTTGCGGACTACCAAAAATAACCGTTTTCAACTTAATTTTACTTATTGTTTATACAATTTGATATGAAATGAAAACAACAACTATAAAGGAGGCAAAACAATATTTCATTGATTTCATTTCATCAGAAATATTTGTTTTTGGCATTACGCATGTAAAATGGTTTTTTTTTGCATTCAGCGTGTGCCATAGACATTCGCATTCGGTTCGTGTGAATGTGGAATGCGCTTTCAGTTCATACACCCAACCTCACAAATTCAGTCGAAAGTCCGCTTTTTTTGCTTATATACTAAAAAGTCCTGTTTTAGGTCTAACGGCAGCCATTAAAGTGCTGCAATCAAAGTGCCACACAAAGGATCGCATGATCACTGTGCTTGCGAATGAATTGCAAGGTTCCAAAGATGTTGATCAAATCGCGAAGAATCTTACAGCCCCGTGTCTCCAATTCACTTACTGGGATTTCGATCAGTGCAACTTGTACTCGTACTTGCAGAAACCTAAGCTGCTTCGTCCTGATACGAAAATTCATAAGGCAGATGACAAATTGATTACTGAACCAGCGGAAGTAGAAAAAAATCAACTTTATCGAACTCCAAAACCAACAAATTTTCGTATCGTCCGTGAAATCTGCAATTGTCTTCTAGTCGCTTGGAATATTCCAGAAAACATTCGAGGTCTCAGAGGCTATGAAATAATCATAAATAGGTGAAGTCCTAAGGAATAGTTTATTTCCCGACTTCGCTGAAACAACCTAATTTCTTTCCCGCGATGCGGATGCAAAAACGCTTACTTTTAATCTCTGAATCGTAGGCACAGAGGTTAAGTATAAGCGTTATACACACAATCGAGTTTCATCGTTCCCTAGGGAGGAAAAATGTTTACATTTGCCTGACGGAAGTAATGAGATCCGCATGTACGTACTCTCCGTTGTTTGAAAATGAACAATTTTTGCGTCCTTGTTGCAATCACGGAATGTATATATTTAGCGAAATCGGGCAAAAAGTACTGTTTGCTACACGGGAGAGAGCACAACTTTCACCATTGGTAAATTCTTTCTCAATTTTACACTCGGCAAGAATGACGCATTTTCCCTCCTTGTAGCATAATATTCTGTTTATACCAATTTCGTTTCATTACTCCCAAGGGAAAAAAACAGCGTATGTCTTCCTGGTGGTTCATGACCCACGCACATGCGTACTCGTCGTTATTTAAGGCTCAGCAATTTTTACAGTCTCGTTACAAGCGGGAAATGTGGTTATGTTTAGCGAAATCGAGGGGAAAGCATAATTTCCTGCACGTGAAGTATCTTATTTTTATCATAACTGATTTTTGCATTCCGGCTTAGGCGAAATTCACGCAGTTCCCTTCGTTGTAGTGTAATACACTTTTAAGAAAAGATGAAATAGTCCATTTCGGCACTAGGCTGTAAAAAGTTTTTCTCTCGAGTGCCAAATGAAATTTTTCCGTACGTCGTCGGAAAACTGTAGTTTTCGCGCGCGACAGCATGCGAAAAATGCACTTCTCTAAACAACGAACGAAAAATATATTTTTAAATAAAATATGATCCGTAATAAATATTCCTGCATGCAGTAACGTCGTGGCTGCTAGGGTGAGAAATCCAACGAGAACAGAAGCCGTCCTTGGTCCTTTTGATCTATCTGGATCCGCAGGATGTCCCAGGTCCATTATTCTCACATTGTACGCTATTGACGCACATGGTAAATATTCAGAGCCTTCGAGTATTAAATTTTAATTTTGTACCAAATTCAGAGAGTGGTGCTAATTTGTATAGATGTTCATAAATAAAGTATATAGCCTAGAAATTTAAACATTTTTTTATTAATTAACAACACACCGTCTTTCGATATGTACTGTAGTATATTAAGTATTCCTAATTCTCCTTCACGGTGGAAAAAAAGATCATTAAATATCAAGGACGTTGTAAGGATCATTAAAACATCCCTGTTATTTAAATTACCTTGCGTTATTAAAAGATATCTCTAGATCAACACTTTTGAATAATTTATTTAAATTGTCAACAAATCAATAAACCATTGTTCTCTTTCACTCTCTTCTCAAGCTTTCCTTCAAGTTTTTTCTTCGTCCATAAAATTCGATTTAACAACAAGTTATCAGTCACACTACTATGACTTAAGTCTATGGCTTAATTAGTTTTGACTCGAGGAATAAAAAACAATTTTCTTCTGTCAACGAGGTCATCCAGTGTATTGAAGTCCGGCAGTACTTCCGGTATCTCGAAATCAAGACTTCCGGGCCACGGCCTTCTTGTAGAAAACCTGAAGGGCCTCTTTCCGCCCTTATCTCGATCGTTGAATTTGTAATACGCTTCCGTCGTCGTCGGTCGTTTCGGATAATACGGATCATCATCCAATTCATTTGGTACCAGAGGTGAAAGTGATCCAGTAAAACGATGCACCGGAAATTCCGTTCCGGCGGTTGTCGTACGTGGAGAAGTAGTTCTTGTCACAAAAGGTCTTGCAGTCGACGAATTTGGCTGCGAAGACTTGTCTGATTGAGCTTGCATCGATCTCAAAGTTTCGGAGTAGGGAAAATTGCTGTTGTCAAAGAAGAAAGATGGCCGTTGATTGTTTTTAGCGAAACCTCGCCAGTTTCGAGAATAAGTGTCTTTTTGGGCACTGTCAATTGTAACTCCACTATTTCTCCCTTCGGAACCTGAACCGCCACCAGATTCACTTTTTGCTCCATTTCTTCTTTTATCTTCAAATTGAAAGCCCTTTCCAGGATTCATTTCGTCGTTATTTGCGCTAGCAGATGGCATTCGACTTCCAGTGTTGCTGTCTCCTCTGCCGAATTTAACCTTTCCAAAGCTAAGAAGGTCATCGGTAGATTCTTGTACCTTAAAATCTGCACCAAAGGGCCGAAAGGTCGTCGACGAAGACGCTGAAGAAAATCGGTCTGAGCTTACATTCTTTTTATTCACACTTCGGAATGAGAAATCCGAAGGCGTTTGTCTAGTTGGGTTGACCTTGAAATCCGACGTGAAGGGTCTGAAGGTCGTCGTGGATATCGTCGACGATCTGCCAAAGAATCCTAATTTTTCGTCCATTTTATGGAAACTTGAGGGCACCGAGTCCATAACGTTGCTGTAGTTGACCTTGAAATCCGCGCCGAATGGCCTGAATGTCGTACTAGAGGTCGAGGACGAAAATCTGGTTGGTAATTCATCACTATTTTTCTTTTTGTCAAAATATCGATTATTGAAATCCGTTGGTTTTTCGTAATCTTCTCGGAAGGGTTTGAAGGTTGTCGTGGAGGTCGCGGATGGAAAGTTCCTGGAAAAACCACCAGTATTTACTTCCCGTTCATTTTTATCGGTTTTCTCGAAATTCTTCGAACTCTCCGTAGCTACGCGATTGTTTTGCGATGCCGGTGAAGACTTTTGATAATTTACACGGTCACGGAGATAAACACTGGAGTTGAGAACGAAGGTCGGCTGCTTCCGGTTAAGTGATTTCGGAGTGGGAATCTCGGGTGGAGGCTCCGCCGTTATTCTGAAAGATCTCGTGTATGCTGGATTGGAATTTCCTGAACGAAATACATCAATGCTTCTTCCGGCAGCGCTTCTGGCCTCGTTTAGTGACGACGCGGCGTGCGATGACCTTGGGTTGTTGTTTTCTTTATTCTTCTCTTTGTCTTCAATAAAGGTCGAAACACTTCGACCCTTTGTGCAGTCGACCAGATGCGCGTGATCACACACTAGAGCTTCCTGCCGAAAAGCTGTCTCTTCGGGGCAATACCACGTGAATTTGTTGCCGTGATCGTCGCAAGTGTGATAAACCCGACAATTCGTCTCCACGTCGGCGTAAAAACCAATGTCACGACCTCGGCATGTGAAATTTGTGTTCACCGGCGGTGGCATTGTGTTCTGCGAATTATTCAAAGATGTAAGGAAAAATGGCAAAGCGTTAATGACATTTGAAAACACACATGAGCTCCCAAGCCGAAATTTTATTCTGATGGAATTCAAGTTAGGAACTTAGGACAAAAGGAGAATAAACCGCCATTATTAAAGTTCTAAATCTACGGCAGAAATTCTGTGTATCTGCGCTTCAGTGAGGATTAAAAAATAACGAATTATAATTT
Source organism: Tromatobia lineatoria (assembly GCA_949699805.1). Lineage (NCBI taxonomy): Eukaryota > Metazoa > Arthropoda > Insecta > Hymenoptera > Ichneumonidae > Tromatobia > Tromatobia lineatoria. Next base: position 9,088,420 of record OX453047.1, on the reverse strand, counting down.
ATAGACGGCATGGACGAAACACTAGAATGTAATGCAACTAGATCAGTGATATTACTACAATGTAAAAAAAATATAGGTCAAAGATGTTACAATTACATCGCGGCTAAGGTGATAAACCACTTTAACCCAGAGTGAGGATAATCAAGTATGTAAACATGTTTATTGACATTTAGTTACGTAACATGGTTATCACATGAAATGTAAAAAAATGCCAACAGGCCATCGATCGAGATTCTTCAGCCCTCGAGAATCAATTTTACAAGGATACTCAAAACTGCGTATGTAATTAATAGAGACGACTGTGAAGGATCTAACAAAAGATGAAATCGCTAGAATATTCAACCAATCCGAAAAAGACTAATGGCAATATTTTAGTTATTTTTATTTTTTCAAAAAGTTTTTGAGCGAAAATCTTTTGCAAAATTAGGGTAATTTCTGGTAAACCAATAATAAATAAACAAGAATAATGTTATGCAGTCGATGTATTGTTTTTTCCAATCTTTCCTCACTTATATGGAATACATATCCCAGCCTTTCCAATTAATGGAATAAATATCTTATTTTCACGGCCGAAATTTACCATCGTTTTTTTTTCAAATATGACTTTTCCACCGCAAACTTCCATTTAAATTTTGCATTTACACAATAAACAATTAAAGATATGAATTTTGAAATGTTTTAGTGTAAACAGCCTACGTAGCTCTATTTTGTCAAACAACTTGGTTAAACATTGTTTTCAAGCGAAGACATTTTCGCGGATGGCAACAACTTTATCGTATAACTCACAGTGCAATGAAGGTCTATGAATTTGTATCAGATTTTTCCTTTTACAATAAGATAGTTAAATAAGCGACAAACACGAACGACCCACGTACAATGTTTACAGATGCTGAAAACTACTAGAGTTAAACATTTTAAGGACATTGGTTTTGAGTATCAATACTGCTAAAAAGTTAGTAATAAATTAATTTGGAATATAAATTGTTGAACCCGATTAAGAGACTCTTTTTTTCCTAATGGAAGGAATTTACCGATTTATTATTGTTACCATTATTATTTTTTTATTTTTATGATTTTTCTCTCATTGACAAGTACCAATATTCCTATGTCATCAAACTCATGATTGAAAATGAATGCGTGAATCTTAACAAAATTGATCGGCATTTGTACATTTAAGTGTCAAATCGATAGACTGATTATCAATCAATCTACCAGTTCCACCCCTTTTTGTATACTACACCATTCTAAACATTCCAAAAGGTAATTCAAAGCGTACACGAATAAAATTTGTCAGAAATGTATTATTTTTCATTATTGCGCCAATAATGATACCATAAAAGTAGGAATAGAAATCAGTTGAAATGATCTGCAACTATAAATTGGCGGAAATTCTACATATTCGGATTATGAATGTACACAATTCTATTCCCGTGTTAGTAAAGGTCTGAAATATGTGCGATGTTATAATTGCTAACTGCATAATAAATAGTCATCGAAAAAAAGATCATTAAAAACCATCACCGATACGTGTGCTTAATGTCATTCGAGAATACTTACAAACAATTCTTGCGAGTAGACACTGACAAAAATCAGTAAAATGTGCAACAACTTGGTAATCCAATAATCCATCTTGAGTGGTTACAAAAGGTTGTAATTGTTTATTGTTATTTTTGGAAATCTTATTAAGCCCTTGCGGAATTTTCAATTGAATGACTGTATGCGATTAAAAGTACATTATGGAGGAAACGTTATGTGTTTATACTCCGCACGATCCGCCTGCGAGCTCGCGATATGAATACTAGGTTCTAGCGGACGTCGAGTCAAGCCCCGGGAAGAGAACCTTCGTTCGGTGAGATGGGCAAAGTGAAAGTGAGAAGGATGAGTTTAGGACGCAGAAGAGGCTCTCGGCGAATGGTCGAGTGGCCCGAGAGGGTATCCGCTAACTGGCAACTGTAAACTACCTATAGACTAGTGTCAGGGGCCTTCTCCTTCTTCGCGACGTTGCGACCGAGAGAGGAGTCACGCGGCTGCATTCGCGATGCCTTGAACGCCCTCAATGACACGTCTTCTTTTGGTATTGCGCCAATCTTGCTAGCGGACATGATGTGTGAATGAAAAAACAGTAGTTTATTATTTTTTATCCGGGGCTGTGGGTTAGAGTGGCCCAAAATTTTTTTTTTTTTAATTCGACTTTGCACGAAAACATCGTGCGATTTTTTTTAGATGTCGCGCAATGGGTTTTAGTATTTCCCATTTGATTGAGGAGGTTCGTCAGTAAAATTTAAAATGCACAGAAAAATCTGAAATAATTACCGCGTTTTAAATAATTCATAACAAACTCACATGAATTTTTTTGGAATTTTCGTCTACAAAGTTTACGCAAAATTAATTTTTTCATGCATGCATTTTAAAATGGGCTATAATGGCATATTTACAAATAAAAAATAATAATAATAATTGAAATTTTTTTTACATTGTTGAATTCGTAATTATTTGGTGAAATTAATTTTTTTTTTTATCGATGTAAAATTTTTTTTAATATTAAAAATTAATTTTGTGTGAACGATGGAGACGAAAATTCCCGAAAAATTCATGTGAGTTTGTTATGAATTATTCAAAACGCGGTAATTATTTCAGATTTTACAACTTTAACTACAATAAATGCGTATAATTTCCATTTTTTTGCGAATAACTCGGGCACAGTGAATCTTACGTCCGTAATTATTACTATCAAACTTGAAGAGAATACGTTCACCTCCGAAACTACACAAGACTCAATCTGGTAAGATCAAACTTGATGGAATTAAGATTTATTAAAGTTTAACTTCAAAGTATAACTTATCGCGAAATAATTATTTTTCGCCATAGATCGAGAGGGCGTACAAAAAAACTTAAAGATCGCTACTGAATTTAAAAAAAAACGAACTAAATTTTTTATTCTATTTATTCAAAGGTATAATTTAGATTTCTTATTTGTATATCACCTGAAAAACGGTGGCAAATGGTCAACAAAAAATTCTCCTAGAAAATCTCCTAGAATATGAAAAATTAAAATAAGGTGATTAATTTTGAACTTTGATTTTTTTTACTTCCCAACTCAAAAAGCAATTCCGAATACTTTTTAAAATAACCTCCTAAGTCTTGAGTGCGTACAAAATAAATTGGAGCTTGCTACCGAATTTTTTGCCTCTATGCATAAATGTTTTTCATGATTGTTTATATATATAAAAGAGTTGAATTTTTTTGTCTCCTATCTCAGTAAGTATAGGACGTGCGTAAAATGAAATTTGATTAAAAGTCTATGCTTAGCATTTCAGTCAAATTAAATTGTCTCTAAAGTGCCAGTCAAATTTGATTTCGTGGATGTCCTAGCATTGACTGGAATAGGAGACGAAAGGGAAATTCTATTTTTATATAAATCATCATGAACAAGGTGAATGCATTTATGACGAAAATGATCTTATGCTTATTTTCTCATAGAATTCTTTAGTGAATTCTAAATATATTTTTTATGAACCGATGGTCTAGGAGATTTTTGTGTTGATCGTTTGTCATCGTTTTTCAGGTGACTATTGAGGAATCGAAATCGAACTTCTAAGACCATAAATTCAAAATTCAGTTTTCTTTGTATGTACAAAAAATTCGATAGCGTCCTCCAATTTTTTTTTGTAGGCTTTCACGACTGGGAATAATTTTTCAAAAGTATTTGCCACTGCTTTCTAAGTTCGGTAAATAAAAAATCATTTAAGTTTAAAATAAAACACCCTAGTAGGTATATTAGAGTAATTCCCCTGAAATAGTTGGTTTGCATGTACCTACTTGTCTTTCTTAGTATAACTAAGTCTTGAGTGATTTTTTCCACAGAATGTATTACTAAATAATATTTAAAAACAAGACTAAAACAAAGTTTTTATTTTAAAAATTGTATGAAGCGTTTTTCACTGCGTTTAATCTCTTAAAGTCATTCCCCCGACACGTACCTTTCACATTTTCGCGTGTTTTAATAGCATATTTCTTCTAGCAGAGTTTAGCATCGAACCTCTTTCCTTGCGTCATTCTCTTAGCAACACTACTTCTTTAAAGTGCAAAAAAATTCCGTAGAATGAAATAAACAGCTTGCTCATAAATTAATTATATTCAAGCTACTAAATCTGAAGGTTACCCAGAGGCTTTTTAGTAAGAATCAGTAACTTGTGTTTGTTACGTTTTTAGATCTGCAAGCGGACTATTTCAGAAGAATTTATATTTATAAATACTGCACGAATATAAGAACCTGTTTATATTCATGCAGTATTTGAATTTTTTCCGCTTTTGTGAGGCTCGGAAAAAAAATTCAAAGTAATTGTGCCAAAAGGAAAATGTTTGTGCTTACAGGCACGTTTTCCCGTTGAGATAAAGCTCTCAAATTTTAACCAGATTTTTTTGAATTTATTTCAAACACAATGAAGAGGCGTCTCGGACAAAATCGCTCAACATCGAAATTAACGACTACCCTAATAATTATATTTTCTATAACCATAAAATATAGACGTTATTCCTGGGAATTATATTAGTGGTTGATCCAACTAGTCTCTTATGTTTGCTATAACCATAAAATATAGACGTTCCTCCTGGGAATTATAACTTATAATTACATTATCGTCAGTCCAACGATATTATTTTTTAAATTACCAGATTTTTCTCTCAGTTGCAGGTATTTAAAAAAAATCAGCGCCCACGCGGCATTCACGCAAGCCTCCGCCTCAACATAAAGTACTCGATCATACTGTCTTGAGAGGAACAGATTCAATTGCACAATCTCTCCTGCATTGACACAAGTTGAACGACCGGTGTACATCATTATTACATTCGAAGTCGCCGTGAAGTTGTCCGGCCAAACTTTTTTCTCCTTCGCAACCATAAACGGCACGACTGACTCCAATTGCACAGTTTTATCTTGTCTTTATTAGATAATAATAGTAACAGGCAAACGTGATGTAATACAATTTTTAATACGTCTAGTTGAAAATGCGACATTTCGATATTTTTATTACGTTTTCAACATTTCGTATTATATTACTTCAGTAATAATAGTGCAAAAAAGATTTGACTTTCTTTTTGTTTATCAACGTTCCAACAAAACATTCGAAAACTTTGTCCTGGTATAATCGTTGAATTTCAATATTCCATAAGATGCAAAAAAAGCATTTTAAAAATTCACGGTTCTACATCTTCCTTATTTAATAATGATAGTATCAGGCAAATGTGATGTTATACAAATTCTTCTATTTCTCGTTAAAAAACAGTAATTTGATATATTTATTACGTTTTCAAGATTTTTTATTAAGTCACTTCGTCAATAGTAGTGCAAAAAATATTTTATACTTTTTCTGACTAATAATGTTTCAACAAATAATTTGGAAAACTTTGTCTCAGTATGTTCGTTGAATTTCAATATTTCATGCAATGCAAAATAAAGTATTTCAAAATTCACTAATGTCTGTATCAATGTACCCAAAATTTCACGACTATAAGTTGAACGACCAGTAGTATCGACACTCGTAATTCTTCCATTCCTCGTATTTGTCGAGGTCTCCCGGTCAAACGAGTTCTTTTTTTTCTCGTTTTTGGCGACTAACTATCACGGTACTCTCGTCGTATTCCGTTTCACTCCATTCTCACGTAATAAACGTAGCCTACCACATAGAACACTCTGTTATTACCGGTTTCTTTTTTCTAGGATCGGTAACTTCAGCAGAAATTCTCTGTTATATTTGTCAACTCCAATAGCTGTGTCATCGACATCCACGTGTGTGATTTAAGGGGGATCCTGATTTGGAACACGGAGAAAAAAATTTTATTTATATTTTTTAAAGTAATAAAAAAATGAAAAAACTCAGTCGATCGAACTTTAGGGTATATTTTCTTATGTATTTGAAGTGTGAAGATAAATTTTTTAAAGTGAAAACCATATTAAGCTCTTTCCGCGAACGTCTTGCCAAAGTAGTTTCTAATTAGCGGAAAAGATACAACTTGTAATTCTTGTATGAAACTAGAAAACCAAAACCAATTATCATACACTTTTCATCTATGTGAACAATATTGTTGGAAAATATTTTTGAAATAACGCTTACGGCAACGTTAAGATGACTTTTAAAAAAAATACTCACATCTCTTCTTCAAACACAAAAAATAGTAATAATCTTATGATTATTGCCACTGCTAAACTGGAGAAAAAAAAAGTTTTCATACATAATCCAATAATGATGAGAAACCAAGAAGAATATCGGCCATCGGCCATAGACATAATACAAATAATGTGCAATTTTTTCATTCGCGCTTTTCTTTCCTTTTATTCAACCTCGATTTTTTTCAGGATAACAAAAAGACAAAAAGATACTGAAATTTTTTTAAAATTTTCCAGCCACATCTGACAGTGATTTGTTCACAGTTTTGACATCTTCGAATGTCATTCCATATTATAGACTTTTTTTCGAGTAAAAGTCCGACAAAAATGGAAGCAAATGTTGACCAAATGTTAAGCCTAAACCCATACTTTGGGGGTAACTCCTCGGAACTGTTAATTAAACCACTAGAAATTATGAATAGGTTTTCTTTTTAAATTCAGCACTGTTTTAATTAGCTCGAAGCAGAGTATCTACCTTCAAAAAATAATTTAAAAAATACAAATAAAATTGCCTACGAAGAGGATGACGCAGGAATATCGCAATAAGTCCGTCGGTTCCGCTATTGTTCGTTTTACAACGGTGAAGCGTTGCATAAAATAGTACAAGACCCGTTGTCGCAATGTGTCTCTTTGCCTCAGGGGTAACCAGGACGGTTAATTGTCTGTCGAACAAAATTATAGAGCAGCAGAAAAGAAGCTTGAGACGAAAGAAATGAAGACAGGTAAGTAAGTAACGCGTATCCTTGGCACAATGACCTATATGAATCAAGAGGACGAAAAGGTCATATCCCGCCAGTTCATGTCTTCGGGCGCAATGTACCTCCGTGCTCTGTGTTATTTATGCAAATGGAAGGCAAAAAATCTTGATTGATACCAAAGTAACCGAAGTAATTCCAAGCAACACGTTTTTGAAAGTTAATAAAACTATTTTTTTTCAATTCAGAAATGACTACTTCACTTTGAATACGAGATTCCGTCTTAATATGCCTTTGTAATTATTGATTATTCTGACCATTACTGGAGATTATGACATATTATCCATTTATCTTCATTTAAACACTTGGCTACATTATGGTATTACAGGTATAACAAAATGGAGGCTAGCAAGCTACAGAAAATGCAATGGATTTTGCTCAATAATTCTTGACATACTTTGGAATTATTGAGGAAAAAACCATATGTAAAGTCGAAGACAATTTTAATACCTTTACTTGTTTTCGTTGTATCGATGATAGGCAAGGAGTCGATCTACACGCGCTCGATCAATTCTCACTCTGGTTAACCAACTGTAGAGCCTTGTAATATACCATTATCAGTTCAGTTCGTGACTTTGAATCGCGTTTCTTTTAAGACGATGTATGATACGTACAGTTGCACGAAAAGTGAGTTTCTGAGACAATTTCGATCACTTACCGATGGGATAAAAATCGGAAATAAATAATGCATATAAAACGTGCTGAAAAGATTGATTTCGCATAATAATAATCCCCAAATGTTATTAACAAAATGGTGAAAAAAACAATTGTTCAACAAATAATCAGTCAACCTAACTTTTTTTCTAATGAAAATGATATGTTAATTTATTTAAATGCATACGAATTTTCAAAGATTTTTTTCTTTATTTTGATTTTTATTTTTTTTTATTTTGGAAAATGTTCGCGAAATAACGAAATACTGTGTCGATACATATTAATGTTGAACAGTACGTACTTGACATGCTGCATAAATGTACTTGTCCCAGTTTTTTACGCATTAAATAATATTTAAGAATTAAATAAGAGATATTATTGAATATCATGCAGCTGCAATGCATAGAAAACGATAGTGTTATAGACTTATCTGGATCATTCGAAGTACTTACTTTATTTTTCATAGTGAGGGAGTGATAATATTACATCCTGTAATGAGTCAGAGCCGATTAAATGCGACTAGTCTCATCACTCAAATACAAACGATACAATAACATTCAATATAATAGACATTATGAGAGCATTTTAAATTATATATCACGTGTAACAACATTCGAATCTATTTAATAGTAATGTTACATTTTAAATGGCTAACGTGGAACAGATCGATTAGTTTCAGTATGAACGAAACGGTATATATACCAAGAAAGGCCTGATAGCCCCAATAAAATGTCATTCATGATGTCCGAAATGTTTATGCGCCCTAGCACATCGCAGAACCATATTATCACCCTAAAAACCGACCGGTCGTTTTGTGCCAGAAAATAACCATGCAACCGTTCACTATAGTCGACTTCTTAATTCGCAACCGCAAAAGAACGTTGAAAAGCGACCATTCAGAAAATTGTAAATGGTCGTTATATCAATTAGCGACCGCAAAACGACGTCAAAAGTGACCATCCGTAAAAAAAATCGTGACAACGGTTGTTTGGGTAATTAGCGTCCACAAAAAGACCTCAGAAGTGACCATCCAGAAAATTGTACGAATTATGGTTTTGTCAATTAGCGACCGCAAAACGCCCTTAAAAGCGACTATACTTACGATTTTTCTGGATGGTCGCTTTTGACGTCGTTTTGCGATCGCTAATTGATATAACAACCATATATATAATTTTCTGGATGTCCGTTTTACAATTTTCTCTTTAAGGCCGTTTTACGGTCGCTAATTAAGAAAACGACTATACTGATGGCTTTTAGGTCGTTTGCGTGGTTATTTTCTGGCACAAAACGACCGGTCGTTTTTTGGGTCTTTTTATAGTTGTTTTACGGTCCTTTTTAAAGTTGCATGGTTTGCTAGGGCATCTCGATAGACCCAATAGGACACTTTTAGCAGGGATGTCATTTGGTATTTTTATATTTTGATTTGCATACGGAAAAAAATAAGTAGTCGTGACAACCATTTCCAGCATACGCTGTGCCGCAGATTCGTTACGGCAACTAAATTGGAAAAGTATCCTCAACTATGTGTGATTGGTAAGCGAAAAACAGTAAGTAAGACCGACGACTTGGTTCCGACAGCCAATCGTAATTCTGTCCTTACCAACAGCCCTGAGGTGGCGCAACTACAGGCGGCAATAGTTGTAAGCACGATTCGAATGTTGCTAGCAACCTACGAGTTGGTTTCATCACTTTCATTGGTTTCATCAATCACTTTCCTCCCAAAACTAATCGGTTGATTCGGGTAACTAATATATAGCTCGGGTTACTATTTCTGTTGGTTCCTGTTACTACGGAAGTAAGTTGGTATTTTACCAACGACATTTCAGTTCCTTTAACCAACTAAGTAGACGCTTCAACTAACTGAGTAGTTGGCGCTATATCAACTATTCCGGGTGGTTCTGAGAACCAATTTTTCAGTTTTACCAACTACTCATTTCTTTACGTGCATTTTTAATAGCGTAAGGTAGATTTTCAAAACAATTTTGTTTTTCTGAAACACTTATTGAGATTCTTCTTAATCGTGAAAAAAAGCCTTTACATAAACAGGTTAATCTTAGTTAATAGTTACTTCTACGTTTGGTGCGCGCGAATTTTTCCTCATGTCATACGCCGTTCTCTTACGCTCAAATGCAACCGCTGATAGCGCTTTCTCATTCACATTGACTCAGTCTGCATAGTGCACTATTTCAACGAAGATTCGGTTTTGAATATTCCCACCGGCTTTTTAACCCATTTCCGGAATAAACGCACTCGAAAATGGTTCTTATAAAATACGGATGCAAAACTTAAAGATGATGCGCGGGTTCTCATTATATTTTAATTATTTTGCTTTCAAAAAAAAGCTCACAATTGCATTAATCCCGTTATAATCGTCGATTGAACGACAGCTTATCCCAATTTCGGTCATCTTCAGCTTAAATATTATTATACGTGTCAAGGACTCCCAAAGTAATGTTACAGCGGCTATAATACGTTTGATGAAAAATTTTCGCCGTGTTAATGTACATCTTAAGAAATAAACGAAGACCCGCTTTGTTGTTAGAGAATAATGTTTATTGAATAGACAGTACACTCTACACACATCTCGTTATCAAGATACAGTGAGTAATGTCAATCTCACCATTAGCTGGTTGACCGTGAAACCGTGCGGTCGACTTAGAAATCCACATCACAGTATTTTTCGTAAGACTCTCATTAAAACATTTACGATATTTTCGTATGTGTAAAATTATTTTAAAATACACCCATTGACGTCTGGTAATTTCATTTTCCTAAGTTCGTGTTCCTTGGATGCAGTCTTCATAATGAATTGTAATAACGTAGAAAGAGTTTTACCTCAACAATAAATGTGAAGAAATATTCGTATTGGTAAGTAATGATAGTCACGAAACAAGTCATGATCTATATGTATTAGATTGCTTTTAAAAAAAACTTTTCAACATTTTGCTTCCCCATAGAGGAAGCTTCATTTTCATGGCAATTTTTTTTCCAATATTTTATTGTCAGGACGCTCAGAATTGTCTAAAACGTCTAAGGCGTGGTCTAGGATAAATGTATGTGCGGCATTCCACATGACTGAAGCCACCAAAAAAAAAATGTTCAAAAAACTTCCAAAAATCGGGCTCAGTGGTTATAATAGATACACCGAATTTTTATTTTTTTGAAATTTTTTCTGGCGAAATATGTCTTTCATTTTTCATTTAACCTATGATATCGCGGGAACGATCAATTGTATCGACATCTTTAAAAAACGAAAATGCACGTATCTTCATGACGTATCAGATAAAAAAAGTCATAATCTCTGTATATTATAAAAAGATCTCGCTGCCGCCGCCGCCACTGTGTAGAATATAGAGGGAATTCCATGTCAGAAGGGCTCAAGGGCCCCCCCTGGGCATGAATTTTGTTAGTCCCCTCGTGGCCAAATTTTTTTTCAAAATTTTTAAAATTTTCAAGATTATCGAAATTTCAAAATTTTCAAGATTATCAAAATTTCAGAATTTTTAACATTATCAAAATTTCAGAATTTTTAACATTATCAAAATTTAAAAATTTTCAACATTGTCAAAATTTCAAAATTTTCAACATTATCAAAATTTTCAAATATTCAAAATTTTTCGAAATATTCAGAAATTTCAAAATTTTAAAATATTCAAAATTTTTCGAAATATTCAGAAATTTCAAAAATTTTCGAAATTTCAAAATTTTTCGAAATTTCAAAATTTTTCGAAATATTCAAAATTTTTCGAAATATTCAAAATTTTTCGAAATATTCAGAAATTTCAAAGTTTTCAAGTTGGCTATGGAATTTTGAGTGAGACGTTTCAAGCTGGCCATGAAATTTTGAGCGAGTCGTTTCAAGTTGGCCATGGAATTCATTTCAGATTTAGAATTTTTCTAAATCTTTAAAATTTTCAAAATCTTTGAAATTTCCAAAATCTTTAAAATTTTCAAAATCTTTAAAATTTTCAAAATCTTTAAAATTTTCAAAATCTTTAAAATTTTCAAAATCTTTAAAAATTTTAAAATCTTTAAAATTTTCAAAATCTTTAAAATTTTCAGAATCTTTAAAATTTTCAAAATCTTTAAAATTTACAAGATCTTTAAAATTTTCAAAATCTTTAAAATTATCAAAATCTTTAAAATTGTCAAGATCTCTAAAATTTTTCAAATCTTTAAAATTTTCAAAATCTTCGTTTTTTAAAGATGTCGATACGATTGATCGTTCCCGAGATATCATAGGTTGAATGAAAAATAAAAAACATTGCATATTTCGCCAGAAGAAATTTAAAAAAAATTCGAATTCGGTGTATCTATTGTAAACACTGAACCCGATTTTTGGGAGTTTTTTGAAAATTTTCTTTTTTCGGGTCGCCGAAGTCATACAGTCCCATATGCCTCATATGTGTGTGTATGTGTACACCTTTAAAAATTAAAACACTGATAACTCAAGAACCACTTTAGCCATCGAACTCAAATTTAGCATACAACTAGAGCAGCAGGCTCTCTTTTATTGTTGCAATTGTCGACTAAATGTATGCAATAATTAAGTTTACGCAGCTTTATTAATTCTTTCAATTAGTCTATCATGTTGTTTGGAATTGAATATGGCTGGAATCGGTAAGGTGGCCCAAATTTTATGGATTTATGAGGGTGTTGCGTAATTCACGCACAAAGCTGATATTCCTGATAAAATATTGATTTCCTGAGTATGAAACCACTTGGCGTTTTTCTGTACGATGAGTAATGTCGGAGATACAGCCATTTTGCGACAGCCAATCAGAGCACATCTTTAGCCGAGGTGTCATGACGCGAATAACAATAGGAAACTTTGATGCACTTCACTTAACTGTGGTCAATCAAACGGCAGTCGGCTATGAGTTCGTTCGGTGTACGAACCGAAACGATCGTCAAACAACTAACGGTTACGCTACAAGCCACGCGAAAACACTAAAAAATTATGATTTTTTTTCAGAGTAAATTTATCTGATGCCACGGATAGTTGAAAAATTATTTTTTAAATCGGATTTACAAAATTGGTTTTTCGATGGAGCATTGCCATTGAATTTCCCATTGATTCACACTAGGCAGTAAATGTAGAATCTTTACGGGATATGTGCTGTTGACAGACCATCAAAAGACTAAAAATAATGTTTCTGGCAGTCAGATTTATAAATACAATTACTCAACATTATTGAATGAATTACTATTAGTAAGTAATGTAAGCTATTAAAATAATTAGCGCCATTGATTCACATTATCATACATCTTCAATTGATGAAATTGATTTTCAACACGAAAATTAATGTTTACTTCCACAAATATCTACATGATTTTGTCGAACGCTGTGGGAATAATCATAAATCTATTCTTCCCGGGCTCACGTTTCCCCTTATCGACGATGGAGTTTTTTTAAATGTTCCAAAAACATTGCGAAAATTAAAATGAGTTGGAATTACAGAAATACGTGTAGCTCTCTTTTAATTTTTGCCATTTTTGCTACCACATAGACGAAACTGTGTTTTCATGAAAAAATGTGTGTGCGTGCGCGTGTGCGTGTGCGTGTGCGTGTGCATGAACAGTCACTGTACACCGGTTCCGGCAATACTGTCGGAGTCAAAAAAATTAGAGAAAACTTAAATGTACCCCATTCTGCCTCAGACAATTTTTTTGTTCGCATTCGCAGAAAAAAAATCAAATATTTTTTTTTTGTGTGACGAACAATTAATGTACGCATGGTGAAACGTTCTAGCTACATAGCTGACAAAGCAAGGGAAAGCCGGTCGAGCGGTAAAAATTTTACGTCAATTTGAATTTACATAAAAATGTCTTCCGAGTATAAACAAGCCTGCAAAGTAGAATCTTGCAAATTGCTTCCTCATTATTTTTTGCTTTCTACAAAGCTTCCTCTATGAGGAAGTATGTTTATCAATTTTGGCTTCCTCATAAAGGAAGCTTCGTAGAAAGCGAAAAATAATGAGGAAGCTATTTGCAAGATTCTACTTTGCAGGCTTGTTTATACTCGGAAGACATTTTTATGTAAATTCAAATTGACGTAAAATTTTTACCGCTCGACCGATTTGTGTAAAATTGTTACTTGAAAATTGTATAATGATAGTCCATATGTAAACTAAATTGAAGCCCGATACCTAGTAATTTGCATGAGCAAGTGCTCGAACGAGATTTTTCAAATAATTCAAAATGCCATGAAATTTGAGCCACTCGACCAATTGGTGTCAAATTTGTACCAAATATCTTTTTAAATGGTCGTCTGAATGTGAAGAAAATTTTAGATAAATCTGTGGAAAATTTAAAAAAAAAAAAATTTTCGTAAAAGCTATTTTTTCTTTTTGTTCACCAAAATCGAAATTTTCTGACACGTCAACAGTTAATTAGATCAAAATCTTAATTGGAAATCAATAATCGTGAAATCATATCGGCAATTGCAGCCGGATATCCCAGAATTTGCATAAGTTATAGTATTTGCAGACATTTTTGAAAAAATTAAAATTGTAATAAAATCAGAACGACTCGACAGATTATCGCAAAATTTGATGCATATAATGTTTCACGGGTAATCCATTTATGTACAAAATTTCAGCCCGGTGCCTCTTTAATTGCGAAAGTTATAGTGTGAAAATGATTTTTTCAAAATTTTAAAATTGGTGTAGACAAAAAAAATTTCACCCGATTCGCGTCAAATACAATTTGAAACGTTCTTTTATGATAACCTACTTGCGTGCTAAATTAGAAGAAAACCCGTAGAAAATTACAACAGTTATCGTGCGTACAAGAAAATCGGCACACACACACACAAACATATATATATATATATATCGTAAAAACCACTTTTCTCGATGTTTTAGACCATTTTGAGTGTCCTGACATGAAAATCTCTAAAAAAAAAATTTTCACGAAAACAAAGCTTCCTTCATGAGGAAGCAAAAAACGATATAATCACTGGTTCATCAAAATTAAGGTAACTGTCATTGTTCCATGATCTTAGTTCCCCCGTTCGCCCCTACAAGTTGCAAAACTGAATACAACTTACATGAATAAATATTTTACAGGTAAACCGTACTTCCGCGATTAGCCAAAAAACATTGTTTTCGGATTGAAGGTCGATGACATTCGCAATCATGGAGGCCAGTACATCGACCGATAGAAGTAGTCCTGCAAATACAATTTCTACAGGGGACCTTGCGGATTTTCTACCAATTAATTATCGCCGCGAAGCACTTCATCCTCATGAATACTCTCTTTACTACCTGGCTAAAGAGAATATTCCGAATTTTTACATGCAGCAGTACAAAAACGTTCCATCGGAATTCAAGGAAATTGAGCACTGGCTGCATCCTAATATTTTCACCCATAAAAAAAAAGCTGAAAAGAAGAGTTCAGAGATGGCGAAAGTATACAAACACGAAAATAGAAAGTTCATCTGGGTAATGTTCTTCCGGGAAATCACCAGAAAACCACATGAAATTCTCACGACAAGATTTTTTTCCGATATTGAGAATCGTGATTCTGCGACTGCTAAAGAGTATTCGTCGTCGATGATGATAATTCCGAAAAACGAAAAAAACGCACTAGTCTACGTATTCGGGCACTCACACTCAAAACTCAATCAGCTAGCAATAGTGTATGGTTGGGGTCTACATATCGTAACAAACAAAGAAGTCTGTGGAGACGATTTGCTGACGAAGCAATGGCAGGTGCGAAATGATAGTACTGGCGGCAATACTCGCAAGAAAACTGTGAAATCTTCGAAACCAGCTCCAATAAAAATCTTCACTCCAAACATTGGCGATGAGTATTTCATGGGCATTCGTGTACAGCCGGTTAAAAACTCTGTTATCCGGCCAACGATACGTCTGATGGACGGTAGTGATTATGTTAAATTCGCGATAAACGAAGTCAACTCCGAATCCGAAAAGGACCGTTGTCGCACTGAAGAATCGCTGATCAACTTCGCCAACTACTATTATGGTGTCTCCTTGAAGACTGACAACATTCATCCGACAGCTAAGCTGTTAATTGAGGTAGAAGTTATGGACGCTAACATGAAGAAAAAATTGAACGACAAACTGTCCGAAATTTTAACATCAGGGTGTTACGAAGAGTATTTCGTCGATGTTTCTGACCGTATTTTTCGGCACATGGGTAAATGGGTACAGTTTTCCGCAGAGAACCAATCTTCATTTGGACATTTTACACGGGCACTGGAAAATGCGACGAAAAAGGAGGGTGCCAACGTTTTTAGTCCTATCTACGTGCGACAAATTGGCACGAATTATATTGTAGAGGAGTCGATTTTCACAATGATTCGCGCTCTAGCGGTAGAGCTTGGTAACACGAACGACGACAATGATGAAAACAAGGAATTTTATCGATTCGAGTGTGGCCACTGGTTCGTCATGCCAAAAAGCAGGTTCGAGGCAATCGAGAAGAATTTAGTTTTGATGAAGACTGACTACACAGAATGCGGCTTGATTCCATACGCAGAGACGAAATATGCCGGAACCGGCGATAATAAGGAACGCGCTTACAACGAGGACGTTGTGAAGAGTTTTCAGGAAAGTCAAGAGGATCCGTCGGACTGTGCTATTCTTATCGACAACATCATGATATCTTTGATAGAAGGAGACGGGAGATATGATAAGTTTGAGTTCGGCGACATATTTGTCGTTAAGGGAGGCAGAAATTACATCATTCATGTAAAGCGTATTTCTTCAAGTACAGCACCACTTAATCATCATTGCATGCAGGTTGTCAGGTGTGTGGAGTATCTTGGTCGTATCCTGGAACGAAAGAACGACTGGAAAATTCTCGTTCAAGGCTGCATAAATAGTTTGTACATGGAACATGGAATCACACGTGAGCCAACTAAAAACAAAGGCAAAGGCAAAGGCAAAGGCAAAAGCAAAGACGAAGACGAAGACGAAGACGAAGGCAAAGCTAAGACAGCGGATTTTATTAAGAAGATCAAAGCCGCGACTAGAACTCAGGACACGGAATTTAAAAAAGAACTATATGCATCCCGTACGACCTTTTTGGAAAAATACAAGTTCTTCGACGCCTCCGACCCGCAGTGTATGGATTTGTTGAATGCTCTATTTGACTGTGACAAGGAAATGCAATCAAAAAATAAGGAATTTAAATGGGAGACTGCCGAACGGTCCTTGAATAGGCTTCATCAATGTTTACATATGAAGAATCAATTATTCCATGACGGCATCATCAAGGAAGATGTAAAAAATAACACTCATATCATTATGGCATTTATCGATGAAAAAAACACGTTCGATAAATTTCGGAAGCAAACTTTGCCAGCTCTCGCGTTAACTATCTCAAAAGTTAATGAAGCAGGTTTCAAATTTGGATGGACTGTTGTTAGAAAAATGCTTGTCTGACGGCAATAGCAGCGACGCCAATAACGTTAAAAGGATTACATCGACGCAAACACTCATTACGGAACCTCGACTAAAAGCAAGCAAAATGCGAACTGATCACGACAGTGACAATGACACAAACACCGATATCGACGCGGACAACTACACTGACGACGAAGAAATAGAACAAATATTAAAGATGATTTAAAAACCATAAAATATATGATGATGACGCTGCCCTAACAAATCGGCCAACTCAAAAAAACACCGTATTTTCAACCCGGTTGGAATGAACCACAAAACCAACCCATAATTCTTATCAATCAAGTCGGGTTTCGCGGGTATCGGAACATATTCGGATCTCCGGATAATAAAATTTGATACTTGGAAGCCGAACATATGATCTACCCGAGCTATCCAGATACCCGAACTACTCGGACCAACCAAGTAACCGAACATTTCGAACTATCGGGATCCCTGAAAAACTTAACTTAAACTTCTGAAACGTTAGAAGTTAGTGAAAAGTTAAAAGTTATTCAAAAGTTAGTCGAATGTTGGTCAAAAGTTAATTATACGTTAGTTAAAAGTTGGTAAAAAATTAGTCGAATGTTGCTCACAAGTTAATTATACGTTAGTTAAAAGTTAGAAGTTAGTCAAAAGTTAGAAGTTAGTCAATAGTTAGTGAAAAGTTAGAGTTAGTCCAATGTCGGAAGTTAGTCAAAAGTTAGAAGTTAGTCAATAGTTAGTGAAAAGTTAGAGTTAGTCCAATGTCGGAAGTTAGTCAAAAGTTTGTAATTAGTTAAAAGTTAGTAGTTAGTAGTTAGTCAAAAGTTAGAAGTTTTTCAAAAGTCAGTAGTTAGTCGAAAGTTAGTAGTTAGTCAAAAGTTAGTAGTTAGTCAAAAGTTAGTAGTTAGTCAAAAGTTAGTAGTTAGTCAAAAGTTAGTAGTTAGTCAAAAGTTAGTAGTTAGTCAAAAGTTAGTAGTTAGCCAAAAGTTAGTAGTTAGTCAAAAGTTAGTAGTTAGTCAAAAGTTAGTAGTTAGTCAAAAGTTTGGAGTTAGTCAAAAGTCAATAGTTAGTCAAAAGTTTCTAATTAGTTAAAAGTTAGTAGTTAGTTAAAATTTAGAAGTTAGTTAGTAGTTAGTACTGAGAAAGTACTAAAAAGTACCCGGACACTCCGAATAGTTCGAGTAACCGAGTAATCCGGATAGTTTGGGTATCCGGATACTTGCGAGCTCTCTGAACTATTCGGATTGCTCGCTTTAAAGTAATATGCGGATTTGAAGTATCGGATCCGTCAAATACGGATAGTTCGGGTAGCTGGAGTATCCGCTAAAGTACAAGCACTATTATTAATCCGCCCGAGAAACCAACTGAGCTTTCAGAAGCTCGCGGCTTACGAATAGGTAAGGTGAATGACCCAATTACTGACCGTGGCCGTTCTTCATATTATTCACGATAAAAAATTCTCTTGATGCCCAATACACATCAAGCGTTTGGTCTATATTCTTTGATTCTTGCATTATATGTGATTAAAGAAGCGCCGAAAATAAATTTTCAATAATCGTCGATTAAACAAATGTTATCTGCCGACTCGACAGAAGTGAGCCATCGCCAGCCGTTTTCTTGTCTCTGTCGGTAAGAAGTTTCCACCTGAAGAATATAGTTTTTAATGTTTTAAAAATGTATTAAAGGGACAAAGTTTATCCATAGAGTATTATTGTGAACCGAAGAAAACGTTTGTTTTGCGTAATTGCGTACGCAACTCGACCGGACTGACAACTCGATCAGAGTGAAACATGGATGAATAACCTTATCTTATTCTTGTACGAATCACATAAAACAATAATTAAAAATGCATGATTTTTGTCGAACATCTTTTCTGACTCATAGGATTATCCGTAATCTATAAAATATTTGAGAGGATCTTGTTATTTAGTCACTAATCGGGTAAAGATGTAAGACGGCATGACGTAAAGTCAACTTTCGCACATAGGATATCTTACAGATAACATTATGGCGGAGATACGTGACACCAAAGAGAGGTCTATTCTTTGGTGACACGTTCGGATGACTTTTTCATACCAGATGTCTTTTTGCTACCTGGGTTGGTTCGCTTTGGTTAGCACATGAACCCTCCAGGCCAAACTTTTAATTGGAAAGGTTAGATATCTTATGGAATTGAACTCACTTCCAATTTAAAAATCTTATACAAAATAATATAAAATTAACAATACTGCAAAACTTGTAACACGCCAGAAGCAATCGAAATAATTTAACAAAAATCTGATAATAAGTAAGGGATATGTAGGAAAAGGAAATATTCCGACGCAGGAAATGATCAGGCGAAGATCAGTTACACATAAGTATAAGAGCGCATATATGTTTAATTTCCCTAGAGAACTTACCCAAGGCCAACAAAATTGCTCGTGAATCCGAGAAGGCGAGAGCTTCTGATTTCATAAGGCGGGAAATGTTTAAGTTCTATTAGATTATTAACTAAGGATCTAGAGAACGGCTCAGTCTCTAGGTAACCCAAAAAAAAATGGTTCAAAGATTGAGAGTTACAGCCACAGGGACATCTAGGGTTCGTCGGCTAATCCTATCCGAAATTAGTGGTCATTGGTACCAATGTGGCCAGATCTAATTCTATTAATAAGTTTTACCTTTCCTTTCAAAGAGTAACTTGAAATGTAAACATTCCTTATTCTCAAATGGATGTAGGCAGATTTTGGAGACTGTTTTTGGTAAAGCCAGTGATAGCGTTCACCTTATCGACAGAACTGTTGCATATAGTTACTCCACAGAGCCGGCAACAGTGGCGCCGAATGACATTCGAACAATAGGGCACTGCCCTACATGTTTTTACGTAAACACTCCAGTAGCCAAGCATTGTTAATACCCGTGTGGGAGTATCTCGTTCATAACCTAAAAATACTCAACATGACATCTTTGACATTCATTGAAGATTTATACGCCGAGACGTAAGAAAACTAAGGTGTATAATCTATAAATTCGGTATAACCTGTTAAAAAAATGGCGGCAATACGTCATACACTTCAGCGGGAAGTTTTTACGCCGAGCGATGAAAAATTGTTGAGCGTTTGTTTCGTAAGCAAAGCTTACAAAAGAAAGAAAACAAGTTTTCTCTGTTTGGCGACATCGACTGACAGCCCAGGCTCGTCTTTGCTTCTCTATCAAATAAAGAAAAACGACAAGAATGTGTACAAAAAGAAGCAATCCTGGGCACTGACGGATATTCAAGCTGTCGATGGTGTAAACAACGATTCAATGGACATGGAACTTCACATAGACAAGGTTTACAAGTGGACGGCTACCGCTGCACAAGAGCGACGAACTTTCATAAGCAATTTGTACACATACTCTTGTGCGTTACCTCAGAGACCGGAGTTCAAAAATATTCCCAAGGATTGGCTTGTAGATCCGGCTTCCCTTAAAGAAAGCGACAGTATCACGCTGGCTCCGGGTATGGTAGTTTAATGATATGTTAATGATATTGATTGTGCAGACATTATGATTAGCGAGAGTAGGTCACAATTTTGCAGACCTGTTGACGCCTGTTATTACCTCTGAATATCAACCGATAACAAATAAGGAAGCTGCTGATTTAGCGACATTAATGGCTGGCTGTGAATATGCTATTTCGAATGCGGAACTCTTTATGGAAACACTGGCAAAAGATTTGTCCATACTTGATGGGGTAATGTTTTAAATCAATATATTTTATATATACTATAAATCAGAGCTGGGCCGGACTTCATATGCTATTGTACTTTAAATATCAGATAAAAAGCTTCAAACAATATTTGAAGTACAGTACTTCAAGAACAGTACTTTAACTACAATACTCCAAGTATAGCACTTCAAGTAGGGTATTATTTGTACAGTACTTCGAGCACAGAATTTTATACAGTAATCCAAGTACAGTATTTTAGGTGTAATGCTTCAAAGTATTTCAAATACTTTGAAGTATTATACATACGACACTTTGTGTACCTTAGTCCTAGTACAATACTTCAAGCATAGTACTCAAAGTGCAGAACACCATAGAGTACTTTAAGCACAATAGTTCCAGCATAATACTCAAAGTGCAATACTTTAAGTAGAGTTTTAAAACTACAATATTTCAGTACAGTTTTCAGAGTACAATACTTCAAGTACAGTACTTGAAATATAATAGTTTAAGTACAGTCCTCAAAGTGCAATACTTCAAGTAGAGTACTCAAACTACAATATTTCAGTGCAGTTTTTAGAGTACAACACTTCAAGTACAATACTTAAAGTACAGTACTTGAAATACAATAGTTTAAGTATAGTTCTCGAAGTACAACACTTCAAGTACACTACTTCAGATACAGTACTTCAAATACAATTTAAGTACAGTTTTTCGAGTACAGCACTCAAGTATAATTCCCCAAGTAGAGTACTTGATTGGCACTACTTAAAGTACAGTACTTAATGCACTTTACTTAGAGTACAGTACTTAATGCACATTACTTGGAGTACAGTACTTTTTTACGCTACTTAAAGTACAGTACTAAAAGTACAATACTCCAGAGGCAACATTAACTTTCTTTTTAACTTAGCGGCTAGTCGCTACTGTGTCTCTTGATATCAGTAACGTTACTTCTTGTCTATCAGGAAAACGTACAATCGGTACTGGCATCGGAGCCTCGAGTGTTGCAATTAATGAATGGAATTGAGGCAGCGATCGAAGAAGCTTCGGTCGTAGAGTCGCGACTGATAAACATCGACGAAACACTCGGCAGGATACGAGAAGCTATGGCTCAAATTCGCCAAAAGAATCACGAGATAAAAACAGCAAACGACAATGTGAAGCTTCTTCTCGATCTTCTTGATGACTTGATCGTGAGTACGCATTCGAATATGCTCGAAACATTCTTAGTTTCATCTTATACAGTTTTTCCCTGTTTTCGAACCCTCACTCACTTTTCATTGCGTTTGTACAGTGTTGAAATATTTTAAAAATTGATATACCGTATGGAAAGTTTTTTTTTCTTCATACTTTCATACACAATTTGATACCGTGTATTAAATTGAGTTTAATATAAACGTACTTTGAGAATAAAAATATTTATATGATACGCACGTCCTTTACAATGTTTTTGATGTATTATAAACATTGAATTTTACAGTACTTGTATATTTAATTTAATATACGCCGGATTTACAAACGCACTTGCGATATAATATACTGATTTACATACAGACATTTTTTGGAGTGAAACACAACTCAAGGTTACTTATTTACGGGAATATGTTTCCAATGCATCATAGATTATTTGAAGATTATCATCAATATAATTGTGTCGATAGTCAATGTTGAATAATTTTACTATCGTATTAATTTATGAGATGATCTATTGTGCAGACGCAACTCGACATTACGAACGATGAGCAACGCATACTAAACGATGCTGAATTGCCAGGAGGTCGAGCCGATCTTACTTTTGCGGGCGCTGCGTTGTTAAAAGCAATATCTACCGCGATTCCAGCGGGTCTTGATAAAATGGGTGCCGTTAACGAGCAGAGAAGACGTCTCGACAAACTCAGGGCAAAGTTTTCACTAATTGTTGCTCGACATCTCAATAATCTGTTTATTCACTTGGTAAGAAAATATGGAAAATGGTTGGACCAAAGGGTTAAGTAACGGTACCAATGCCCGAATATATCCCAGTTTTTGGACATTTCTCGGTTTGATTCTATTACTAATTAAATAAATAAAAAGTCAAAATTGATACTTGAAGGTCAAGTATAACGATTCATACTATTATTGCGCTTTATTTTTAGGCAGACAATTGACCGGATATCAATAGATTGAAATTTTTCGGGAATTTATACCAAGTCTGAATACAGTTGATGTATGAGAAAGTTATGACCGATAGAATAAATACCAATTTAAATTCCGACATAACAAATCCAAAGATTTGCGGAAGAAATAGTTAATATTGAGATTCCATTATCGTGTGGTGCTTCAAAATCATATTTGAAATCATAAAATGAATGTGAGTTTCGCCCGGTTTTTTTTTTCATAATTTTATTGCTGTTAAAAACAGTAAGAAGAAAATTCCAAGTAGAACTTTGCACATTGCCTCTCTATGCAATTTCATCTCTCTAATTTTAAATACATTTAAAAATCTCAAGTCTATACAATTTATGTCATCGAGAAATAAAATTTGGTAACAACAAATTGTCGAAAACCAAAATATTTTGAAAAATGCAAAATCACGTAGAGTTCGAACCGGTTTATCAATCTCCGTCAAAATTTGTATGTAGTAGGGCTGAATATTATTTTTCCCGTGTCGAAAATTCTGACTGATGCGTTAAAATTTGACCTGAATCAGAGCAAACCGGACATGTTTCGAAAAATTCGAAATCTTATACAAATTGAATCACTGGCTGGGCCTAAATTCAATACCAGAGATCGCATCACTTCGTTTAAGTTCAATACGAAGTTTCATCCCGATAGCTAACAATTCGTTCGACCTTTGTACTTTGTATAAAAATAAAATGCGTTAAGCGATTTTTCTGAATTTTATACTAATTAAAGGTTAGCCAGTACTATACATGTTCAAATTTGAGCTAATTCAGACAAAGAGAGAGAAAAATTTCCTTAAACGTCCGGGCATTATTATCTTTGCCTAATGATTAATGTCGATTGAATGAAATATAATGAATTGAATATGCAGGGCAACGATGTTGGTGAAACTACGGCGGCAACGGGAGATCTTTTGTTACCAACTCATCAAGCAGTTCACCGCGAACTCGAACCTTATACCGAATTAATGCAATTGCTGCGCGCACTGGACAACAAGGCTTTTCAACAGTTGACCAAAGTTTACACGGGCACTATGAGCAAATTGTATCAGAGAGACATCAAACTCTTCTTCGAGGAGGCCAAGAGTCGACTCATAAGTACAAGACCGCATGGTATTAATTTTAGATACACTTATCGACAATTTATTCTATTAGCAACCATCAAGGAAAGTCTACTGTCATTATTCGGATAAAATGTACTTGAGCTTGATAAAAAGTTTTCCGGCGTATGTTAAAAGGTGCGGTTCGTGCAAAGGGTAACAATTTTTAATGAACTCTGCAACATAACGCAATTCTGCTGTAAACGTGACATAGTACCGTTTCAGTAATTTGATAATATGACATAGTCTATCACAATGCTGCTTACGTGCGACTACAAAAGCACGTTATTTAGTGTCAACATATTGTTGCATTATGTTGGAGTTCTGCAACTATTCCATCTGCAACGCAATTAAGGCGTAAATCCGGCAAAATACAATTATACTGTACGAGTGAGGGTCAAAATAATGGAAGGTTAACAGCGGTTACAAAACAATGAACATCTGAATCTAAAATGGCTATCATTATGAAATTCGCCATTTTAGCCATTCGCTACATTCATTTCCTTTTTAATAAAATAGGCGTCAAAATAGCTAATGATCGAAATAACTAAGGGCTACAATAGCAAATTTCATAATGATGACCATTCTAGATTCAGACATTCATTATTTTGAAATCCCCTATTTTAGCGATTCGCAATTTTGGTCATTCGCTATTTTGACCTCTACCCGAATTTTCGTCACTTTCAAACGTTGTTTGAAAATATACTGAAACTAATTCGACATTAAGGTTTAAAAATTATTAAATTTACTTATCTTTTTTATGTCTTTCCTTGAATCGAAGACAAAATAACAAAACATAGTTTCTCCTATGTGGAAAATCAGGAAACAATGTGCAAGATCTAATTTTGCATTCCAGCATGTCAAATGATCTGTCAATCTGAAGACCGTTACAAGAATTATCATAATTTCAAATATTTAATTTCTGCGCTTAGAAATGCAGTATTTTGCATCAAGCTATCATCAAAATCCTTACAGTAGAAAATCATTATCCTTTGAGTTAGTAACATAAACACTACGGTAGAAACTTGAAGGAATTGTCATAAGACCGTCGTAACAGAAGGTCCTTCTCGAAAAATGCGTTAAATAATTTTTTCTAATACGAGATTTGTAAACATTGAACATCACTTTGTGTATTAATTATCCAGCTAATTCGTCCAAGTCCAGTGGACAGAAGGGTGAAGATCTTATAACTCCGGCTCCAATCTGTCTGCTGAGCAGTGAAGTTTGGGCCCCGCAAGGTGAAGGAGTTCTGCTGGATTCGTTGCTCGATCGAGCTCTTTCACAACTTCAACCAGTCTGTCTTGCCGAGCAAGCTTTCTGCGTTTCGTTTCTGCAGTTGGATGTTGTTCTCACGCCTTCAAAGGTCAGCTCGATGCATATTTAGGAAACAAAATTGTTAAGGATGTATGATACGTACAGTCAGGCCAAAAGTGATTTTCAGAGGCAATTTCGATCACTTCCCGATGTGATAAAAATCGGAAAAAAATAATGCATGTAAAACGTGCTGAAAAGATTGATTTCGAATAATAATAATCCCAAAATTTTATTGACAAAGTGATCGAAAAGGAATTGTTCAACAAATCGTCAACCTAACTTTTTTTTATGGAAATTAAGATGATTTGTCCATTTTCCTGAATACGCATACATTTTTTAAAAACTTTACCGTAATTTGAAAAATTCCGGTTTTAAATAATTGAGCTGTATTTTCGAAACTAATTGATCAATTGTCCTGATACTTTGTAGATATAGTGAGTGGGTATATAAACGACGTATGTTCAAAATTCGTGACTTTTTACACATCTTTGATAATCAAAAAAATTGAATTATATTGTTGTAAAAAATGACATGACATTATTTTTTTTTAAATCGTAGGTATTTGGAAAAAAATTGCGAATAATTTTCCTTTGGAAAAAAAGTTGAGGTGACGACTGATTTGTTAAACTTTTTCGTGTAAATTTATTGACATTTTGGAATTTTCATTATGTAAAATCAATCTTTTCAGCGCCTTCGAAATGCTTGATTTTTTTTTAAATTTGTATCCCATTGGGCAATGTTTGAAATTTCCGCAGAAACCCACGTTTTTCGGCCCACAGTATCGCTCCCGCATCCTTTATTTGCATTGCTTTACACTATTCGGTGTTTATTTTAGAATTTATCGAATCTTGTAATTTTTTTTAAACAGAGTACGGAGAATGACGAAGCGGACAACGTGAGCAACGGCGCGACGAGTCCTGGATCGGCGACTTCTACGGCTAGTAAAAAATTAGAGAGACAGATTAACGAAGAAGTGAGGGCGACGATGGCGGCAATATTTCCGTCTCTCGAGCCCGAATTAAACAATTTCATATCGTTCCTCGATAAGATTGATAGTTTGTAAATATCACAATTCGTATTTCGACCTTATCAAGTAAAAGTATCGTTTTTGGCCATCTCAGTACTCTTTGTGGTCATTAAGAGAATCTAGTCACCTAAAAAAAATTATAAAAAAAGTCTGTGAATGACACCCTTCTTTAAAAAATCTTATATCTACATCTCGCAAAGTAAAAATCAAGCACTATAATCTTGCAATTTTGTAAAGACATACAAACCGGTCAAAGGTAAAAAGTAAAAATTTTTACTTGTAGCTTTCAGACCCAACCGAAAAACAAGGTTTAATGTGCGATGGCTTATTCTACCTGTCGAAGCATAAAGTGTAGCAATTTTGGATGCGGTAAAAATTGGATTTACTGTGAATAACGATTTAGTGAGTTTTTAACCAAAAAGAAAATTATTTACACATTTAAAATCGTAGCTTTGTCATATAAGCCTGAGTTTAAATTCCTACACTTATCATTTCAGCTGAAATGTATTTTTGTACAAATGTGTAGAATTATAATGCTTGGTATAAACTTGAATGCGGTTGAAATGTAAGATTTTCCAAAAGAAGGGCATCATCTACAGAATTTTTTTTGTTATGACTTTCAGGTAATTTTGCCATCTTGATCTATTTGTGGTCATACTTATTGCACGTGTGGGCCATAATTTTGGCCACAAATTGTGTCAACAAGTTTTGAACATAATTTATTAAAAAATTCAATGTTTTGGGCATTGCATATTTAATGTTAATTTTTCTTTGATTTATAAAATAATCTCATTAGGTAATTCCAATAGAAGGAAATAATATATACTTTTATTGCATCTATTGGAATAAATATATACTGTTAATTCTATCTATTGGAATTAATATATACTTTTATTGCATGGCCAAAAATGGTATGTTTACCCTAATATTTATTGAACCTAAAAAAAATGCGAGAAAATAGCAATTATTCATTTACGAATGTTTTAGCTGGTGTATGTACGTTTTGGTGCGGCTCTCACAGCACGTAATGTCAGCTCAAGACATTGGTTCGTTTCTTTCAATGACTTTCGCTTCGGCGCTTGTACAAGTAAAGCGCGCTTTTGATAAATTCATGCAAGCACAATTGCAATCAATTGTACGCGATACGAAAGTCAATCGACGACACAAATGCGGTATACTTCCGTATGTCGAAAATTTCGATGCGTTTGCACGTACAGCGGAGAAAATATTTAAAAACTCTGATCGTAAAGTCGATCTTGAGAAGTGGTACACGAAATTGGTGGACGCTATGTTCGATGCTATCACAATTCACAGCGGAGAGCATCACAAAACTCCGCAGGAAGTTATAAAAATGGGTTTGTTTACTTTTACACAGTATTTTTAAAAATCTTACTAGACGTAAAGAAACTTCTCAATTGTTTTCAATCTCTTGTTCGATATTGTTATTTCTCCTATGAATTTGCAGAAAATTATCATCATCTTTATGATCTTCTGTCACAATTGAAAATATCGGTGTTGGATCACGAACGAAAGGAGGCGAAACAGAAATATCATGACGCTCTTAAGGCATACGTAATTCAGTATTTCGGTCGACCTCTCGAAAAATTGAATGTAAGTCGAATATTTTCTTGCAAATGTGTTTTATTGTAATGTCATTAAAATCCTAAATGTTGCAAGAGCAAATTTAGGATTTTGCTCTTGCAACATTTTGCTCTTGCAACATCAGCAAATGACAGAAAACCTGTCAAACTTAATGACAAAGTCTCATCAGGAAAAAAGTTATACAATGCTGGTGATTAACAAACTCTAAAAAAACAATTTTTTGTGTGCTTATAATTCGGAAAATAATATTTCTTTGCCGGAAAATAAATTATTGAATATAAGTATGAAAATTAGGAAAAATCCGCTCCAATTAACTGCGATTTCGATTGTTTTTTTCAATTCAATTATAAGACGTTTCATTTCGAAATATAAAATATGAATGAACAAATTTTGTAGAGATTTCAAATTCCAATTGAGACAACAGTATTAATGATCAACATTCAAGTCCTCTTAATCACTTTGGATTTATTGAAAAATTCGTTATCGTATCGCTAATCCGACGATCGTTTCAGCTCTTCTTTGAAGGCGTTCAAGCTAAAGTCGGCGCGGGAGTAAAAGAATCTGAGATAAGTTATCAGATGGCCTTCAGTAAGCAAGAGCTTCGTAGAGTAGTTAAAGAATATCCTGCTAGAGAAGTCAAAAAAGGTTTGGAGCACTTGTATCGGAAAGTTGAGAAACATCTTTGCGAAGAAGAAAACTTACTGCAGGTAATTTATGGAAAATGTCGCACAACTCTTTTTTTTAATGTAAAAATCGAATCATGTAACAAATTTATGATTTTAAGGTCGTCTGGAGGGAAATGCAAGGTGAATTCATCGCGCAATACGTAAATATACAGGAATTGATACAGCGCTGCTATCCCGACAGCAACGTGACGCTGGAATTCACGATTCAGGATATACTAGAGTTTTTCTCGGAAATAGCACGTTCACACTGATCATTAAGAAAAAAAAAAGAGTTAAATTCTCTCAAAGGCGCAATAAAAATTGTAAAATACGGAAGCAGATTGTACATGATCCATCGAATAACGTTGCCGCAAAATATATCTTGTTACGATAAGGATATATGAATGATTTCGCCGTTTATTAACGATTATACCTCATCTCGTCGATTTGGCTATAACTTTGCTAATTTTGAATATTTCGTGAAGGATAGTTGGTTGAATTTTCTCAGATTTTTTCGTCTACTTCTTCATAGAGGAAACTTTGTTTTTGGTCAAACTCTTATTCTTGTTTTTTCATGTATGGAAACTTAAAATGACTTGCAAAACTCAAACTGCTGTTTCTCGAAAACGGCTTTAACGATCAAGCTGCAATTTGGTATACTAATAGAGGACCGACGTTCCTTTTTATGTACATGGGGCATTCCATGTCAAATCAGCAGGCCAAGATTCTAACCCTCATCGATTTTGTGAATGTTCATTTTGCTTCCTCATAGAGGAAGCTTTGTTTTCGTGAAAATATTTTTTTTTTCGAGATTTTCATGTCTACACTCAGAATGGTCCAAAATGTCTGGTGTGTGTGTGTGTGTGTGTGTGTGTGTGTGTGTGTGTGTGTGTGTGTGTGTGTGTGTGTGTGTGTGTGTGTGTGTGTGTGTGTGTGTGTACGTGCACATTTCGTTGTTGCAATTTTCGATGAATGCTCTTTGAATTTTGTATGCAAGTAGGCTATCATAGAATACCGTTTGGGATTGTATTTGACGCAAATCGGTTGAAAATTATTTTTTCTACACCATTTTTTAAATTTTGAAAAAATCGTTTTCACGCTATAACTTTCGCTATTAAAGAGGCAACGGGCTGAAATTTTGCACATAAATGGATTACCCGTGAAACATTATGTGTACCAAATTTTGCGAGAATCTGTCGAGCCGTTCTGATTTTATTACAATGTTAATTTTTTCAAAAATGTGTGCAAATACTATAACTCATGCAAATTCTGAGATATCCCGCTGCAATAGCCGGCATGATTTCACGATTATCGATTTCCAATCAAGGTTTTAGTCTAATTAACTGTTGACGTGTCAGAAAATTTCGATTTTGACGAACGAAAAAATAAAAAAAGCTTTTACGAAAAAAAAAAAATCGAAAATTTTCACAGATTCATCTTAAATTTTCTTTACACTTAGACGACCATTTAAAAAGATATTTGGTACAAATTTGACACCAATCGGTCGAGTGGTTTGAATTTTATGGCATTTTGAATTATTTGAAAAATCTCGTTCGCGCGCTTACTCATGGAAATTACTAGGTATTTTAATATGATGTTACTACCGACCCATAAAGGCCTTGGAAATTTTTTTTTCAGATTTTCTTACCACCAATAACATTTTTCAATGTGGAAAAAATGGTAAATATTGAGATCCCAGGGCGCTCAAAAATCATATTTCAATCATAGGATCAGTGTGAATTTTTTCATATTTAAAAAAACGGCGTTTTCGAAATTGGTTTGTTTTTCGAGGATTTAAAAATGTTACTGGTGGTAAAAAAATCTGAAAAAATTCCGAGGCCTTTATGAGTCGGTAATAACATATTAAAAAATGAACAAAATCGATAAGGGCGAGGGTCATGCTGATTTCAGGTGGAATGCTCCACATTCATTATCAAAATTTTGTTTTTTATGCCGGATTTTATCCGCCTGAGTTTTTCGAAAAAAGCCTGTATATCCCCACACAATTTGTAACTAATGAGCTAAATAGTTCTTGAAAAATAAACGCAATAAAAAATTACTGTTTGTATTGAATATAAGCGGTCCATCCATAAATTCATAAAGCGGCTTTGGTTTTATAAAATCTCGATTTTTTGTTTTTTTTTTTCTAATTAAAGTTAACTTCGAACAAACCTGCTCGAATCTCCTGCAAGGTAAAATTAATATCCCTTTGCAGCGGATATCGAATTTGGTGAAGATCGGTAAAGTGGTTCTAATTCTAATTTCACAAAAAATCGCTGTACGTTCTGCAATTTTCGTGCCACAATTTTCCAGCTATCGAACTAAAACTTGATGTTAAAATTAGACAAAGAAATGCGAACTTTAAAATTGAATTTGAGCCAAATCGGTAGAGTGTCTAGATTTTTATGAGATTTTGAAATTTTCAAAAAAAAATTCCGGTAAGATTTCAAAAAATCGAATGAAATTTTCTGCGCAGGAAAATTAACATTCAGCTCTGCTACGTACCAAATCGCGCTCTGGAAACTGGATCTGTGAGGAAGCTAAAAATAAAATAAAAAAACTTTCTCATAGAGGCGATCGATCGATTTGCAATCGATCTTTTTCCATGGCGCTTACGGGAGGGTAAAATTGGTCTTCAAATCGAGAATTAACATACTTAAATCAAAGATAGAGAAAAAATAAAAAGTACTACGGATTCGCAAATTATTCTGGAATTGATGCATAAAAAAAAAGGTGCAGTCACCGGACTAACGCCCAATTAAATCAAGGTTAAAGTGCACGATACGGGGCCGAATAATGGTTTGTAACCTAATTATCGTAAAAATGAAGTCAAATTCGCACTAAACGAATAAAATATTTACAAATAACTGTTTCAATCTGATCGTGACAATTCTAAAGAAATTCTCGATTATTATTTATATTATTATTGAACATAACTACCTTAATTGTCCGTATAAAAGCGAAGTCCTGCTGCAATTATGCACTCAGAATCACTGAAAGCTTCATTATAGTAGCACACATGAAATGGAAACAGGATAACGAACTTTTTGGAAAATGACGTGGTAATTCGACGTCTCAACACCGTCTATTAACCGTAAGTTACAGAAAATGATGCTGAACGTTGACATAAATTACATATTTATTAATCACCTTTTCATGACACTAAATGATCTATCGCGAATCATATTTGCATTTTTCACTTTTGATTCTTCGGGGTTGGAGGAGCCCAGTTCAAGTAGATTGCACCTGTGCTGATGATCTATGGACAAAATAAATTCAAATGATTTTTTTCAAAATCAATTTGGCAAAAGATTAACTTAGCAACAAGTCGTAAATTGACTACAAGTTAAAGATCTTCATCAGTGTGAAGCTTAAAAGAAATTTCAAATTTGTTTGCATTTCACGAAACGCACGATTTTTTCCAATTTACTGCGGCAACAGTAAACACAAATTATCCAATTGACTTGCAATTTTAACGGCGTATTCTAAACTTATTTTGTCATCCAATGATCTAGGATTTTTTCGATCAGATGAGAAATGTTACTTCAGCATTGAAAAAACAACTTTTTAAGGCGAATATTCAATTTTTTTTTCCAAGCTTCGCCATTTTGTGAAATTTTTCATATTTCATAAGATCCTAGTTTATGGTACGATGAACTTCTAGCTCAAGAGTGTTTTTTGTTTTGTTTTAGGCACGCCATTACTGCAATAGTGAAGCAATCTAATCTAATTCTGATTGTAAAGCTTTTATATTGGTATAGACCCTTAAAAGATGGATTTTTTTCCGAGACTTACATAAGTAAATGTTGCTACTGTGTATATAACACCAGCAGCAAGCTGCATGTTGTAGGTTTTTTGCCTGGCGTTGTAATATTCCTGCCAGGATCCTTGTGGCACAGGCAGCTCATCCATTGTCGGATATTTGTAATTTGCTGGTGCATGATATTGGCGACCTGTTTAACATAGATTTATGGCTTATTGAATTTTTATTGTTAATGGAAGATAGGCTTATTCAAAAGGTTTTGCAGATTGATTTTTACGTTTATATACTATAATTACAGTAATATTTTTTATTTAAACTGGCATGCATTGTATCAACCATTTTTTAAAAGATGGAACATAAATGGGACATTCTAATTTTTTATATTGTGCTTACAAAATTTAAAAAGAAAACATTATTTTCTCAGTTCTTTAACTTTTAACTTTTGAGATGTAATTCAAAAATTTGAAAAAATTCTTGAAAATTGTTTACCACGTTTAAAAATTTTGAAGTCTGAGCCCAACGTAGAACACATCTACTCTGTGTGGTGATATAATTCAGTCGTTAGCCATTTAATCATAGTAGTCATGCTTGTGCACTGCCAAATGCAATAATTCTATAGTATATGTAAATTGTGATTTAAATCTTCAATTGAAGTAACGTTACATCAAGAAAAAGCATTTGAAAATATTGTAAATGATTCTTAAAAATCTGTTCTTTATAAAGTTGATTGAGTACAATGAGTTTTTTTTTTCAATTTTTTTTCTTCAAAACTTAAAACTCTTTTAATATGGAAAAGGCGTTTCAAAAAATTTTTTAATCTAAGAATAATAGCCATAGATGTTTTTGTTTGTATGCAAATATTTGTTTAGAATCAGTCATTCAGAGTTCTGAAATTGTAGTGTAGCTCGTGATTCATTGATCGAAAATGTATATGTGTATATATTAGAATGGTTCATATGGAAATTAGACTTTTTTTTTTAAATTACAGACTCAAAAAGCAGTGCAAAATAGTTTAATAAAATCCTCTTAAATCATGAGTGGGTACAAAATAAAATTCAGACTTGCTACAGAATTACTAATAACAAAAGAAACGCAATTTGTCATCTATCTTAAAGGTGTTATTTAGATTCCTTGTTTGTCTACCACCATAAAAACAGTGACTGATGCTCTACACAAAATTCTTCTAAAACATCAATACATTAACAATATATTTAGACGTCACTACAGAATTTAAAAAAAAAGCAAAAAATAGTTTTCTTTGACAATGCATTCATCTTATTTGTGATGGTTAAAAAATTAAATCTTCTTTTGTCTCCCATATCAGTAAGTGCTAAGACATGTCTAAAATAAAATTTGCCTAAAAAAACTCTACGGTTCAACATTTCAGTCAAATTTTATTGGTTCTAGAGTTTCTGTCAAATGTTATCTTGTGCATCTCTTAGCATATACTTGTATAGAAAACAAAATGGTTATTATTACATAAACCATAAGCAAGATGAATGCATAAATGACAAATATTATTATTTTTTTTTTTTTAATTCTATAGTGACCTCTAAATACATTTCTGAAATACTGATGATTTAGGAGATTTTTATGTTAATCATTAATCATTGTTTTTCAGGTGGTAGATAAACTGGAAGTCTAAATCCTTCAAGATGAATTAAAAATTCAGTTTCATTTGAACAAAAAAATTGCATAGCATGCTCCAAATTTTTTTTTTCCCACTCATGATTTAGGAGAATATTTTTTTGTTAGTATCTGTACTAGTTAGAAATAAGTCTAAGTTTAAAAAAAAATCAAAGTTTAAAACGAACCACCCTAATGTATATGTATGTTGGACTTTCAAATTCATGTTTCCATCATTGTTTACACATTATTCAAATGTAAAGATAATCGAACGGTAAGTTCATCGTGCATTATTATTCAATTTGTTCAAACATTCTGTATGTACGATAAATAGCTATGTATGAACTAGAGTGGAGTTATATTGTGAGCGTTCGATTTCGAGAATACGAGATTAGATTTGAGGTTATACATGGAATGGCGCAGACTTCGTCGAATTTTTCTGTGGATTATGAGTAATTTTTCTGAGATCGATTCAACCATGAAATCTACTGCGACGTTAAGAATAATTTATTTCGTTAATGAAAACTGAACATTACATAATTTTGGTTATATCTATAATATCGGGAACGAAATGAAGCAGTGGCAGAATGGAACAGTTGAAAGTAAATCGACCGAAGTAGTTAGAACGATATTATGTAACATACGAAATGATTTAAAACAAAGTCCAATTAGTATTAATAGGTAATGATAATTTACCTCCTTGTCCAACGTTGCGAGCGAAAGGCCTCAACAATTGACGCAGCATCTTGAATCTCGGAAATTGTTCCCGTCGACGGACTCTGTGTCGGAAAAAGATCAATTGGTCTCTCGGCGAAACTCGTGTCTCGTTAAGACGACGAATCTACGAGCAGAAGACTTGTTCGAACTCGGCGTACGCCAATGATTGAGATAACGAAACTCAAGAAATTTCATGAACGGGAACTACTTTACTGCACACTGATATAATAGATGACTTTCGCTAACGTTTTTGAGGAGACGGGTAATCTACTATACCAACAGGGCTCAATACGAGAGTGCAAAAACGATTCGCAGTATGTATCATTATTAAGGATGTATGATACGTACAGTCCCGCCAAAAGTGAGTTTCAGAGACAATTTCGATCACTTCCCGATGGGATAAGAATCGGGGAAAAAAAATGCACATAAGACGTGCTGAAAATATTGATTTCGCATAATAATAATCCCAAAATTTTATTAACAAATTGGTGAAAAAAAAACAATTGTTTACCAAACAATCAGTCAACCTAATTTTTTTTCTAATGAAAATTATATGTTAATGTATTTGAATGCATACGATTTTTTACTGATTTTTTTCTTTATTTTGATTTTGATTTTTTTTTTTTTCGAAAAAGTGCACGAAATAACGAATTTTGGATATGTGTTCGGCATAAAACTATCTACTACACTCAAGATTTTTTTGCAAAACGCATATCCAAAATTTGTTATATTCTGCGCATTTTTCACGATAAAAAACTCGAAGTCAAAATAAAGAAAAAAAGTGAAAAAATGTATACACATTCAAAAAAATTAACATATCATTTCCATTCAAAAAAAAGTTAGGTTGACTGTTTATTTGTTAAACAATTGTCTTTTTCACCAATTTGTTAATAACATTTTGGGATTTTTATTATGCGAAATCAATCTATTCAGCACGTCTTGTATGCATTATTTTTGCCGATTTTTAGCCCATCGGGAAGTAATCGAAATTGTCTCTGAAACGCACTTTTGGCGGGACTGTACGTATCACACATCCTTAAAGGGAATCAGCTACTTTTATTTAGATTTCAACTGCAAATTTTAACGTCTTACCGAATCTGATGGGGAACATCCAAAGTACTATTTTTTTATTGGAAATTTTCCAAATTGTCCGAAAAGCATATATATTTGTTCACTAGGGTGTGTCTAAAAAAAAAGCTATTTTTTTACTTTACAGTAGACGAAAAAAAAATCGGTTTCGTTGCTGTCCTATTACCGTTTTCTCGTAGCAATGTAACGGTAATGTAACAACAGTGTTATGTAAATCTTTGTACTGCTTATTTCGCCATCTGTGGAGATATTCATATGCACGTACCCCGAAAGGTTCTTCCATAAATCAAGTAATGCGAGCTATGCCAATATCAGTAAAACCGGGGATTACCCTGTCAGATTAGGCAACCGTGGCCACAATCACTTTTC
Organism: Tromatobia lineatoria; assembly: GCA_949699805.1. NCBI lineage: Eukaryota > Metazoa > Arthropoda > Insecta > Hymenoptera > Ichneumonidae > Tromatobia > Tromatobia lineatoria. The sequence goes on along the minus strand of OX453047.1, from coordinate 9,052,325 downwards.
TACCAACCACTAGTCGCCTTCCGTCGCACCGTTTACCGCTGACGATGTATTTATGTAGAATATTACAAATGTAGGATTTTACGGATGTAGAAGATTACGCTCGTAGGTTTTTACAGTATGTTCATTTTGAGGAAATGAATCAGATGTAGGATATTTCCAATGCAGGAAAGTGTACATGTAGGTATATACCTTTGTGCCAGTTCGGTGTAGGATTAGATAATGTAGGTCCAGGGCCTTCTCGAAAAAATTTGTTGACTTTAACAAAGTTGAAATCTCCTATTGTCTTCGATACATTGAGATTGAATACATTAAATTTGATGTCCCTAGCAGATCCAACCACCGAACAAACCACCATCGAAATCACCAGTGGTTTCATTTGAAAAGTTCATTTAGAATTTTGACAAAACCACCACGTAAACCACCACTCCGAAATTCGTATAAATCGAGTAGTGATCGTTTACTAGGTGATTATGTCGAAATTCTGTCGAAACCATCATGTAAACCACCATTTCTCGATTTAAACGAATCTCGGAGTGGTGACATTCGTGGTGGTTTTGTCAAAATTCTAAGTGAACTTTCTGCACCAAACCACTATAGTGAAAACGACCGTGATTCTATGGTGATTTGCGCAGTGACCGGGTCTGCTAGGGGTGTTGAGAAAAAGTGTGTCGATTTCAGTAATGTTGAGTTTCTGTGTTGAATTTGCAAATGTCAACACAGTTTAATGTTATTGACACGTGATACCACTTTTTTTAGGTCGGGCTAACAGCGGTGACCGTTTCGTTTTTCCAAAAACAACACGAAAGACGCAGGCTTACAGACGAAGGGTTAAAATACTCGGAGAGTGTTATTTGAAGTCGAATAACTCACAACCTATAGTAACAAATCAACTGCGTTCACAATAGCAACATTCAAACTTTATTTATTTTATTATACATTTTTGTTTTTTTTATTGTCAGGTATTGAATTTTGAAGACCACAGGTTCAAAATTCTTAGGCAAACTTGCTGAACCTTAAAAGACGTCGTTCAAATCTTTTCAAATCTTTTTGACCTTGAAAATGTTGTCGAATGTGAACATAAATTATTTTTCGAAAAAAATTTCATTGAAAAACTCGAGTTGACAATTTCCTTTGCGAATGATGAGCAAAAGATCTCAAATTTGGACTCTCTCTTTGTTTTAAACGTATCGAAACATGAAAGAAAAGAGCGGTTAAAATTTGAAGACCAGATTTTTGTTCGATATTCGGTGGAATAACCCATACAAAAATACTAATATTTTCGGTGCATATCTGAAAATGAATGATAAATACATTTGATCAGATCAATCAAGACGCAAACATCATAATTCCCGAATAATCTGCATTATTTATTTCCATTCAATCTCAAAATTGTTACAAAACATCACATTTTCAAAGGCAATAGATGCCTTTGTATATTTATAGTCATCATTGCCCGTTTTTCTTGCGACAAATACGGTAGTAAACATTAGATATTATTATTGTTGTTGTTGTTGTTGTTATAATTTTCATTATTAGGCAGGAAGCATGAGTTTAAGAAACGAAAAATAGGAGGCAATAGCTTTGACGATATTCTTAAAATTATATATATTCATGGGGTAAACTTTGCCGGCTGTAAGGTGAAAGCTGCAATCACTTCGCATTATCATAATAATAAGATTTCTGACAATCCTCGGTGACATATTGTACCAAGGACAACTGTACACAGCATCACGGATAATCTCGACTTGCGAGGACAATCGATCGCCCGCGTAACTATACAAGAACAGCTGAAGATTCAGAACGGATAGTGCAATCCCCACGTAAATTACCGTGTTTACATCACCGTATCTTAGACCGAGAATGAACTGAATACCTGCAAAAATAAATATATTACTTGTCATGTCTATTGTGTACGATATTCTAAAAAAAAATAGCGAGAGGCGCTATTGAGTGTTACTGAATAAAACAAAATATTGAATTTATAATCATTCTTATTAAATCAATAAATTTTATGAATTTATTTGACTTTCTTTCAGAGAAGAATTAGAAGCTGCATCTTTTCCACCAATTGGAAACTACTACTACTACGAAATAAATACAAAATTTGTACACTTCGAATACACTTCGAGTTTTTTTTTCCTTGCAGGAAATCCTCGAAAGCAGATTTTTTTCAGGGTTTATAAAGCATTATGAATTTATTTATTCATCAATATATATGATTTTTATAAAAACGTCTTTTTATCTTTATGTTCTCTTTATTGATATTTTGAAATAATAAATAGATGCCCGAAGTAACAGCCGGCTTATGGCGAAGTTAAGGGGGGTTCTGCTTTAGAAACCCCGAAAGAAAGCTGCATTCGAGGATTTTTTTGCAAGGGAAAAAACAACTTAGCCTAGCGAACTTTGAGTTATATATCCTGATGTGTCCAAAGTGTACGGATATTTTTTGAATTTTGAAAATAATATAGTTGGACTGACGATAATCTAACTATAAACTATAATTCCCAGGAGGAACGTCTATATTTTATAGTTATAGCAAATATAAGAAAATAGTTGGATTAACCACTAATATAATTCCCAGGCGGAACGTCTATATTTCATGGTTATAGCAAATTTAATTATAGTAGCAATTAATAAAATGATAATAGTTTTAAAAACTATTCTAATAGTTTCAAATATGCCGTTTTGTTACATATACGATTTTAACGTTTGTTTCCAATAACCTTGCAAGTATCGTTTATTGAACCATATTATGATCGCCTCAACCATAAAACATTGCAAGCCTTCCTATATTCGTTTGACCATGTGAAATCGTCAAATGAACAATATGCCTTTCTCTCAGTGTACTTCACACACACTTCGCTTCGCTCGCGTGCGTGAAACAGGCACTTCTCGTACTCGTGGCATAAAATTGTGTACGATACTCGTGCGAGAAACTTTTTCTGATCTCGTGTGATTACAACACTCGTCTTCAGCTCGGGCTGCAAACTCACACTCGTCGCGAAAAAGTTTCATCGCACTAGTATCGTAACGTACTATTTTTAGTTCGTAGTAATAGTTTTTAATTGGCGAGAAAGATGCAGCTTCTAATTCTTGTCTGAAAAAAAGAGCCAAACGAGTTTGCAATTATCATTTGTTTGAAATAAATTGTGTTCTCTCAACAATAAAAAATCATTTCATTGTGCAATAAAAGTTATTGAGAAAAATACTTTTGAACGGTTGTCTTAGTTCACCCAGAAAAAAAAATATCATAATTGGAAATTCTTTTGGTTTTTTTTTGTTTCAGTCAAGAATTACAAACATAAGTCATTCGGTTGTTTGGTCTTTTAGTCACGATCACGCTTAAGTGGTTTTTTACTGTACTAACAGAAAACGCTCGCTTCGCTTACACTTTATACTTTTTTTTTCATTTGTTTCGTCTTGCAAAATGCAAACATCATGTTTACATGATGTTTGCATTTTTATGCGATTCGTTACTCCATCTCCGCTTCACTATTTCGATGAAATCGAATTGCCATCTGCCATGTCGTTCTTTTCACGGGCCTAAAAATATATTCTATTCCACAACTGCGAAAAATACAGCAATTCAAACCACGCGCCAAAAGTAACTGCAGCGATTATAACAGTCTGAAGTTGGCTTGAAATCAAGACTATCGACGACCAATCAGAATGTTTGAAAATTGGTTTTCGATATTTCGACTTTCGGTGTGCCATGTCTTTTTAAACGAGGTCATGTGATTTTGACGGAATAAACTTACCCAGTAAACTGATGTGAATACCACTAGCAGTGAGTTGAGCGAGTATGAGGATGTTGAAGATATCTTCGAAGTATCTTGTCATCCTTGCAAGATGATTGTGTCTCTCTACGATCGTGCACAACTGGTACTTATAATCATTATCAAAATCATCTTCATCACTTTTACCGAGACCAAATTTTTCGATACTATCGTTAAGTAGCTCGAATTGACCGCAAACATGCATAACGAGTATAAAAAAATAAACGTCAGTGCCGATGTTGCAACTGCATGTCATGAACAGCTGAACCACTTGAAGTACGTAAAAAGTCACGTACATCGCAGTGGGCATGTTGAAAACGGAACAAGGAGTTCCCATTGGAAGATACCGAAGCGCATCCGTGACATTTGTTGACGTTTCGTTCAGTCCGATAATATTCGAACTTTTTGGGCCTGACAAACCCGACATAATAAGTTGTATAACCGTTCCCAAAAACATGGGTATACAGCCCATATAAGCTGAGCTCAACTGAAATATGAAGACAAATCTTCCCATGTATGCGTGCTTGATCATAATCGATCGAGAATCGGGATCGACAATCGATGACCAATCCTGCATCGCAGAGACTATGATTTTCAACATTTTTTCGTGGTGTTTACGGATAACGAGGACTTTGAGAAGGGCAAGAGTACTGCAGGCCAAAAGTGCCACAAAATCGACCATCTGATTGAAGGGTCCACAATCGGCAGTTAATTCGCGGACCAAATTGATGTTCATGGAAATCTGCATAAAATGATCAAATTATATAGTTTACTGGTTCTCAGATGTTGCAATATCTATATTTATAGAATAGGAATGTAAAGATTTTTTTTTAAGGCGTTCTTATTTATATCAATTGCAGTTGGATAATTCTGGACAATCTGGTATATTCCTGAAGACGTTGTCAAATATTTATGTAGAAGCATTGATATTGGACATTAGTTAATATTAAGGGGGTTGGTATTGTTGCACTGCCTATCATAAACATCCTCGAATTTTTATTTACATTGCAGATTATGTATTTATTTTTGGTATCGTAAAAGCTTATTTATTACAGACTTGTTTTTTTTAGCAATTCAATTACGAAATATGCGTTTTTACACGGGTTTTCGAAGGTGAACTGGTCGATTCGTAATTTAATAACATTGATAACATTACGCAATTCGACAGTGCCGAGAATACATGTTTTATTGATGCTTAAAAGCATGAGCATTGGAATGAACTTAGAAGAAAGTATACGGTCACCGAGAATTTTCGGAGGGAATGTAAGTTAGAGTTTGCAAAAATACGACAACCCGATTACAATATCAATTTCATAGTTGATTATACAATCAACTATCAAATATAGTTTGAAATTTAGTAAAATTTGATAGTTAATTATACAATCAACTATCAAATATCTATGATCTAAATAATCATGATAAATACTCCAGGACCATGGGTTTTGTGCTCTGATTCCTCTATTACAACACAATTGAGTTACTTTATTCCCAAAAGTGTGGCAACTAAACCCGATATTCTAAGTGGAATTTTTTTATTAACCATTTCCTTCTTCCAATTTATTTATCTTCTAAATGAATTAAATTACAGCAATTAATTGTCTGTTGAAATAATTCATTTATTTATTGACACGAACTCTTCGAGGTCTTACTTCCCCTCTCTCTACGTATTGCAGCTGACGCCGAGCCTCAGCTGACAATTGTAAATTTGTTAACGTTCCTTTTCTTTCGGTGCGAAAGCACCTGGCATGGTTTTTTTTTTGGAACAAGCAAAAAAAGAAAGAGAAGAAACGCTCGCGATTTAGGTTGTAGCTTGGGTTTCCCTACGTTGGGTAAAATTCACGTTACAGTATATAAATTATTTTTTTTTAAATCGAATAAAAAATGTGGTTGCCGCTTAGAGATAAAGCAATAACATGAAAAATCGAGGATGAAAGCCAAGAGGTCGAGGGTCAGACCCAAGTCAGTTGGTATGCAATGATATAGAATAAATATCTGATGTTATATGGTTGAACCAAACGATGAACTCATTCTTAAAATATTTCGAAAAAGCTTACTTGTAATGACGCAACGGCGAGTACTCGAAATTTTGCAAATAAATTGTCACACTCGAGAGGCCAGATGCCGAGAACTTGAGTAAGCATGCGGCAAAGACCAAGAGCGTATACAGTGTCCGTGTTCCATGTTACGGAGCTGCTTACAACTCTCTCCTGTTTCATGGTCGATGAATAGACTGACCTCCCGCCGACTCTCCCAACTTTTTTTCCCTCGTGAAGCATTGCGCGATGAAGAAATATTGTTCCAACGAAAAGGGTTTCCGGGGTCGCGCAATGACAGGGAAACTGAGTAATGATATGGAAGAGGCGGACTTTTTGCTCGCGATCAAAGCGTGTGCGTTCTCCTACGGCCAATATTTTATTCATTCGGGATACTTCCCCGAATACCATCCAACTGCGCATTTCGCTGTGAGTTATGTTTTTGCAATATTATTCCGGAGCTGCGACAGAAGGGTGTCCTGTTTATGAACTTCATTTTTTGCCATGTATATTACACCGTAATATTAGATATGAATACGAATGTAATAGTTTCTTTCAAGTTGCAACTTTCCCTGGAATTATTGGGTTGCATCATTCGATCGAACCGCCACGTAAGGGTTTGCATGATATGACCGAACCTACACGTAAGGGTTAACGCATTAGTTATTTATTTCTGTTCACTCATGTTATTATTTTTTTTTCCCTCGGATGGAATTCTTATTCAGTCGGGAATACGTGTTGTTATTTTTGTAGAGGTCGAAGGCTCCTCTCGTAGCTTCAGTATACTATCAGCTCGCTTGACTGATCGATGAATTGCACAACTTTCACTTGCACAATATTACGGAGCTTCCGAGAGCCTACAACGTTGCAAAATTTAGTTAAGAATTTTTTTTTCTGCGCGTTTACCGCGTCCACGTTTTATTCGACCCCATCAACATGTCGCAGGAGGTACAACATTTTTGTTGGCGAGCCCTATCGGAACACCGCAACCTCAAAACAACCCGTAAAACAACGGTTGCAAAACGCCGTGAAAGTAACGGCTTGGCAACCGCGATTCTACCATTGTAACCGCTTGGCAACCGCGATTCTACCATTGTAACCGCTTGGCAACCGCGATTCTACCATTGTAACCGCTTCCAACCGCGGTTCTACCGTTGTAACTGCAAAGCAATCGCGGTACTGGCAACGGTGTTTTTTACGCTCCCGACTGCAGCAACTAACACCAACCATGAAACAACCGTCTTTCCACCAGCACCAAGGTTGTTTTATAGTCGTTCAGCGGTAAATCGTGCGGCGAAAGGCAACCGATGGTTTCGCGGTAGAAAAGTGGTTGTGGCTACGGTTGCCTAGTCTGACAGGGAGGCTTGATGGTTTACTGCAGAAAGTTTGCTTGTCCTTGCACAATATAAAGAAAATTCCGGGAGTCTAAACTACGCATTGCTGGACCTATATTTGGGTTAAATCGACAGCGCTTTGATGACAAATTGTGCAAGTTCACACATACGGAGATCATGATACAAAGATAAGTAATGCATTATCGTAAAATAATGAAAAATGTCTATTTAATATGAAATAATAGTCTTTTTCACCGTTCCTTCACAAGTTCGCACGTTGATTGTATGAATAGTCGATTTTTTTAAGTGAAATTTTAAGAGTTCCTTATTTCTAGATTTTAGTATTTTTCTACTTTGCAACGATTATTGCACCGTTTAATTTCTAAGTTTCCAAAAAATTAGGTATTTTAAGAATATTTATGCAACCCCGTGCGAGAAGTGCTTACTTCTCACACTAGTGAAATAAAATTGTATACGAAACTCGTGCGAGAAACTTTTTCTCACCTTCGGCAGAAAGAGTTTCATCAGGTGTTTTTTTTTTCGATCAGCGCACACTATCAGAAAATACAGTTTTTATGCATAAGCTCTTGGATTAAATTTAATGTAATGCGATATAAAATAAAGGTACTTTTGCAATGGAATCAAAGCAAATTAAGAAAATTAACGTCCTTTTGCAGTAAAATTAGAGGAAATCATTAAATCGTCTCCGGCAACATTACACCTCAAAACTATATGTATTCCAATGCAACTGGTGGAATTTGCTTTCCAGAGCATATTGTACAGTCTATACGCAGTATAAGTGCATGTGTGTGCTTATATCAGTTGAACATAGTGAATATAAGTTGCTAGGACTAACATCTCGTGTCGATATGAATATATCACAGAAAATACTACCAAAGGAAGAAAAGCGGAATTTCCGTAAGTAAATATTCATAGAAAGGTTATAAGAAACAGCGAAGAGTTGTGGATGGTATGTGTTTGCCAGAATTGTGATAACATATCATTACCATGGTACTTGTCGACGACGTTGATCCAAGGTAAGATAGTTGGAGACATAGAAGCTTCCTACCCTTTTTATAACAAGGGTAGAAAGCTAAATGTTGCCTAGAAAGCTATCATAGAAAAAAATACATTGATGATGTAACTACAACATAAAATAACAATAATTTTTTATGGATATGGGGATTTTAATTTGAATTATTTCATATTACAAGAGATTGCGAAAATAATTCATGAGAATTATCGGACTCATTATTGACGCATGATATAAAGTTTCGATTCGACAAAGTATTTCGATGAATTTTGACTATGCGTATACACAACAATATCAATAAAATATTTGATGTTGTCTAATTTAAGACGACTGCACTCATTGATTATATATAATAATTATATAAGTTCGATTCAAGTTTGGGGCTACACGCATACGGAAAAATGACTGAACTCGTGACGACTAAATTTTATATTCGTCATGGCACGTTTAATATTCGTCATGAGCTTATTTGAGGCAGAAGTTTAATATTTTTTGAGTATGCGAGATATGTCCTTACTCTGAAGACCGTCATCGATCTTCTTTTTTTTTCATGAGCACTCCGAAGCAGTGAACGTTTTTATTTTCCAATATAATTGGATGACATGTGTCATCAGATGTACGGATAATGGATTCAAATTCATTTTAGAAGATATTTTTTTTCACATGCTTATTGCGTCTACGTTTTATTCGACGTCATCAAGATGTCGCAGGAGGTTAAAGATTCGCTCATGTACGATTTTCACCATAATTTATTCGTAGTGAAGACTATGCTGCCGAATGTCAAAAACGGTGAGCAAGACATTCATGATGACTTATTACTTTCATTATTATTTTTTACAGCATTATTTTTTAAATATTCAATAAAGTAGTGGTCCAAGTTCCAGATTTAGTAAAAATAAAGCTCCATTGAATATTTGCCTGACAATTAATTCGTTAGCACAATTAAATCCATTGTTATCACAACCAAGTTCGATTATTAGCCTCGCTAGACTCAATTGGTCGAATTCAATTAATGGTTTAGTTGTCATAGCTAACAAATTAGTTGATCTAACGCCCAGAGAAATCGGTCTAAAGACTTTATTTGAATCAATTATGACGTGTATTTCAAATAAATAAAATTTTATCAAGATAAAATGAAGTCTATTTCGATCAAATGAAATTTCATTTAGATCAAATAGAGTCTATTCCGATTGAAGAAAATCCTATTAGGCCGTCCATTGAATAAACAATCTATTTAATGCCCCTCCTAATAGAATTTTATCCAACCGAAATAGAGTCTATTTGATCTAAATAAAATTTCATCCGATCTTAATAGACTCTATTTGATTGAAATAAAATGTTATCTATTCCAAATTCACCCCCTTATTGATTTAAATAAACTCATCAAGCCCATTTCTCTGGGTGAACCAATCAATTGACTGGCGAACGTTCACTGTAAATCTTATCTGACACTTTTATTTTATTAGAGAGAGAAAACGTTGTAAGATGGTTAAGAGTTTTGAAGAACAGTGGTAAAACCGTCGATGAGATGAAATTGCGAAACGATTTCATGTACTACCTTGTACTGGGTGTTCAGGACGGTTTATTGAAGCCTCCTTTTGACAAACCTCCCCCAAATCTTCCCCTTATGTCTATGGTAGCACTTTTGGTAAGTGCTAAATTTTATGTGTTGATATTCATAGTCAATATAAAAATATTCTTTTTCGTCGAAAAAGAAATATCGAGGTAATATACGTTATGCATATAAAAGTATATTGTGCAACAAGGGTTAAAAGTTGACAATTGGCAACACTACATTTTTTGGTGGTGATTCAAATGGTAGTTTTGTGAAACGAAAGTGAAACGTGAGGATACACGATGTCGACCCTAGGGTTAAAAGTGAAACACCAGGGGCGAAAGTAAAGTGATCGCGAACTGCGCTTGCGCCAACCTAATCGTTACAACACTGCCTACATGGCAACACTACCTACTTTCGCCCCGCGGAACTGCCATGAAAAGCGCATGTTCATACACATTAGAGTGACCAAAATTTTTGGCGATACGTTTTTTTAGACTCATCCAATAAAGGAGATGATTTCGGTGAGAAAGCAATTTTCGCAAAAAAATTGAGCTTGCGAAAAATTACTTAGCAGTTGCTCGAAAATTTTGAAAATGTCTAAAGTGATTTTTTTTTCTTTAATTTTTGTAATCTCTCACCCCTCATATCATCTTGTTATCTTATGCTTATGGTCAAAATGAAATTTAAAAAAATTGTCATCAAGAAGTCGCTCAACGACGAGGAACATTTTTAATAACATTAAATTTTTTTTTCTTTTTTTTTCTCAGCTCTTACTTCAGATTTTATATCCTTATTCAATGCTTAGTTCATAGCTGAAAAATGTACTAAAATTATGACTGATTAGCGTTAATCATTTCATTATCTTCAATTATGCACTATGTGTTGGATAATGAGAGAAAATCAGGGTCGACAACTGAAAAAAAATAATAATGAAAAAAACGTATGTATTTTAAATGTTTTTGGTTGCTGAGCGAACTTTCAATGACAATATTTTCTTTCTAAATTTCAACCATAAATTAGGAATAAGATGACAAAATTTTATGAGAGGTGAGAAATTACAAAAATGGAAGAAAAAAAACCGTCGTAAATATTTTCAAGGTTTGTGACCGACCTCTAAATGATTATTTGCAAGTGCTATTTTTCTCGAGAATTGCTTTTTCACCGAAAACATCTTTATTGGGTGAGGATAAAAATGAAAAAATATCGCTGAAATTTAGGCCACCCTAATGCACATGATACAAACAAATATATACAAAGTATAATTGAAATATATGTTGCAAATATTATCCAAAGGAACATATGGAGTTCCTTTCCTCTGTCAATCTACATAACGACTTTTTTTGGCCATTTAAGATCTGCTCTGTAATTGTTAATATCAAAGTGCCATTAAAAAGCACCTTATGTGCACTTAAAGTTATTTAAAAATAAGTCTATATTTAAAAGTTGTAGTTTTCGTTCGGGATATTTGGAATAATTAATATGTTTCAATAACATAGTGTTTTTTTTTTACCAAAAAACGAAACAATAGTATTTTTATTAAAAAACGGATATTATTTTTTGCTAAAAAAATTACAGTCTTCTGGTATGTCCAACCACATCTCGAACAAGTTGCCAAAGTGGGACGACTCACGTTTGAGACAAAGAATATGTTTTTTTTTGTTTTATTCTAGGGCGAAAAATAATTCTCTGATTGTTGGAAAGCTAACAAAAACGGCTTTTCTTGAAATTTTGGATAGAAATACAAAAAATCATCAAAATAGAGTTTTTTCTAATGGAATTTTGACATGACCAATTATGAGGTAGACTTGAAATGGTGTGCTCCATAATTTATAAATACGGAACGCTTTATATATGCTCGTATTGATTTTCACTCCACAATGAATTATGCATACAATAATTAAAAAGATGTATATAATTGAATGAATGTGCCACAGCCTGGAGCTGACGAAGACAACGAGGACCCAAATCTCTGGCCTTCAAATTCTGGTGAAACATTCGTAGCCAGTGGAAGTGGAGGACCGACATCAAGAAGACCGGAAATTATTCAGCGTTCGCCCGACGGTGGTGATTTTTTAGCTGCACAGCCAATCCCAGACGTTGGGGCGTTTTGCTATCTCGCTGTAGTCACCAAGAAACGAAAGTAAACTTGGGAAGCGCTTTGGTATTGTGAACTTCGAAATAAATAATAAAATCCATAGAAAAATGTATTGATTATTGTATTTACACATTTATTGTTCTAGAAATACACCTTGTGCTGATGTGTCACCTAAAAAAAGTAATAAGAAATAAAATTCTGTGGATAATATCCTTCTTATAAAAGACCTCACAGATAAACTCCATTAAGGATGTATGATACGTACAGTCCTGCCAAAAGTGAGTTTCGGAGACAATTTCGATCACTTCCGGATGGGATAAAGATCGGAAAAAAAGAATGCATATAAAACGGGCTCAAAAGATTGATTTCGCATAATAATAATCCCAAAATATTATTAAAAAATTAGTGAAGAAAAACAATTGTTCAACGAACAATCAGTCAACCTAACTTTTTTTCTAATGAAAATGATATGTTAATTTATTTGAATGCATACGAATTTTTTCAGATTTTTCTCTTTATTTTGATTTTTATTTTATTTTTTTAATTTTTTTAAATGTGCAGAATATAACAAATTTTGAATATGTGTTTTGCAAAAAAATCTTGAGTGTAGTAGATGGTTTTATGCCGAACACATATGCAAAATTCGGTATTCCGCGCACATTTTTAAAAATAAAAAAAATAAAAATCAAAATAAAGAAAAAAATCTGAAAAAATTCATATGCATTCAAATAAATTAACATGTCATATTCATTAGAAAAAAATTAGGTTGACTGATTGTTTGTTGAACAATTGTTTTTTTCACCAATTTGCTAATAAAATTTTGGGATTAAAATATTCAAATGAAAATTTGAATTAAAATATACAAGATAAAATTTTCGACTTGTCTTATCTTCAAACCAAACGAGTGAACAAATTGTAGTATTCAATGTCTTATATTCTATCAGTCAAAAAGTGCATGCTCGTATGAGTGTCGTATATTTTTATTCCAAACCCTAATGACAAATCTTTTTCAATTATAAATGCACTAAATAATTGCTTATAGTAAATCCAATTTCAACTGCATGTAAAATTATTACATACCAGAATGTGCATTTTGACATATAAAATAAGAAATCGAAAACAACAATTTGTTCACCATTATCGTCCAAAATTACGACTAGTTAAAAATGTTACTTCTTACCTGACATTATTCTGGCGTACACTCCTCACAAAAATGCAGAATTATAATGCTTAATATGTACTTAGTGAGGTTTGAGTGTACGATTTTTAAAAAAGTTTATCATCTACAGAATTTTATTTCTTATAATTTTTTTTTAGGGTTTTCGGTTCCGTTAATTCTAAGCGTGTTTAAAAAAAATCATTCCACTTCCCCAAAAAAATAAATCACGAAACGCTACCACAAAACGTGCTTTTGTCCAAGCTTCGCCATAATACAATTTAATCTTTCAAAGCACTGGAGAAATTAAATCAATACTGGCAGGTTAATACTACCCAAGAATATAATTATTCTTATTCCATCACAGTTAACTTTACAACAGAAAAAAAGGATACGATAGTTTTCACGATACTCGTAAAATTCTTGATGTTCATACGATAAACTTTACCAGCCGTGAGATTAAACGAGTCTTTGCATCTCATCATCACGATCATCACGTTCTTTTTCAGACCCGGCGGAAAGTTGTACCAGTAACTGTTGTAAGTTGCATTTCGTAATTCCTCCATCTGTGATCCCAGATAGTCGCCAACATAGCTGTACAAAAATAGCTGAAGACAGAGGACAGCGATGATGATAAGCGAATGTATAAGCGCCATGTAATTGTTATTTTTTAATCCTAGAAGCATTTCAAAACCTGCAGAGAAATAGTAATACAACGATCTATTAGAATCCTTAATCTCAATTTTGTTCTCATTGAGATTTTTAGTTCAGCGAGGGTTTTCAAAAATATATAAGGTGTAGGTGAAATAAAAAATATAGACTTTTTCAAAAGTAAAATAATAATAATAATGCAGGCTGACTTTCAGTATAGACTTCAAGATTTTGACACTTGGCAAAGAATTTTGAAGAATTTTTTTCAATTTTTCTAATTATGACCAACATTATTTGATTTTTCCAAAGATTAATAACGAAGAAAAAATTGAATCTATACAAATCTATTTTTAAGTCACAGTCAAAACGACAAAATTAAAAATTACATACCAGATCTTTACAAATAAATATATGGGGCATTCCACGTCAAATCAGCAGGCCATGACCCTCACTCTCATTGATTTTGTTCATTTTTTAATATGATGTTATTATCGACACATAAAGGCCTCGGAATTTTTTTCTGATTTTTTCACCGCCAGTAACATTTTTAAATCCTCAGAAAAAACCAATTTCAAAAACGCCGTTTTTAAAAATCTGAATTGAATTCACGCTGATTCTGTTATTTAAAATATGATTTTAGAGTGCCACGCGATAATGTAATCTCAATATTTACTATTTTTTCTGAATTTTTTCTTTTTTTTTCATGTCGCAATTTGATTTGTGATTGTTTAAACCAGGATAACTTTGTTAAATATCACTGGATCTCAATTTCTTTGAAGATGGTAGAATTACCAGAATACCCGAAAACAATTAATATCGTTAAAAAAAATTTCGCACCTTTATGAGTCGGTAATAAAATCATATTAAAAAACTAGGATTTAGATGCAGAAAGTGGACACCACATTTCTTTGTGGTCCACATATTTTTTCAAAAGTTATTGTGTTTTCGGACGGCACCTACAGACAGACAGACAGACGGACGGATGGACGGACGGATGGACGGACGGATGGACGGACGGACGGACCGAAATGAGTTTATGTGTTTTTTGGCATCTAGGACACTCAAAACATGTATTTCCATTAAAATCTCGAAGTCGAATTTGTTTTGGATTGCAATACTTCCTCTTTTACATACTCTGTATGTGATGAGAAAGTAAAAATGAACAAAATGAATGAAGGTGAGAGTCATGTCCTGCTGATTTGACGTGGAATGCCCTATATACAAATGTTTTTCACATTTTTATGTTATTTTACTCGTCGATTCTGATAAGAACTGAACTATGACCCACAAACAAAATTAATTCATTAACGAGAAAAATTTAAACAAATTAGGCCTGAGGAGCGCAGACAAATAGTCGAACGTGGATTTCAGGAAATTTTCGTTGTCCATTTTTGCTCACCCATTTGACATATATTCAGAGCACTTCCAGTAAGTTGCCCAAGTATAACCAGATGAAAAACATTTTCAATAAGGTCAGCAATATGAGCCAAATGATTGTGCCTGCGAATCAGTTCGTTGAATTTTTCTCTGATATCTTTTTCCTCGAGATCTTGTCCCAATCGTTCGATGCGATTTTTAAGAATTTCAATTTGAGCGCAAAAATGCATGGCAACACCAAAAAATATTGCATCACTGCCGACATTAGTGCTGCCCACAACCACATATTGCATTAATTCAAGGAGATAAAAAAAGAGATATAAGTAAGTTGGCATATCAATTACGAAGCATCCAGTGCTCATCGGGAGATTTCTCATCGGGAAGCTACTAAAATTCGTATCTTCCAAATTATGAATTGCAGATTGCTTAAATATCGGCGGCGCACCGAGGATTGTCGGCAAAACAGTTGCATACACTCCGCCCAACTGAAGTATACCGACGTATCTACCGATGCGTGCATGTTTACGCATTATTTCACGCGATTTACCATCACGAACATTATGCCAATCCTCTACCGCAGACTCCACTATAAAATGCATTTTCTTTTCATGCATGCGTATAGCTAAAATTTTCAACAGGCCAACAGTGTTTCCCGCTATGTAGCTCACAGTGTCTATCACGAAAACTCCGCAATCACTCACGTTTTCTTGGATTAGAGTGTAATTTAGCAAGAGCTGAAAATTTTTTCATTACAGCATTAATTTGGTTATTTTTTTTATCTGTAATGATCATGCGATGATTGTGAAAACGGAATTGGCGTCATGATAACAACTTCAGTATTCAAACGTACAATCATGCAAACTTTTAGGAGTAATTACTAAAATGCTTACTAATTAATATATTCTTCTCTGCGTGTACATATATAATTGCAGAAAGTCATACGTAAGGATGAGATGAATAAATGAGATGATTATCAATTGCTTGTTAATACTTGCAAAAATATCACAGTGAGAAATCGGAATTTGGAGCGAAAATCGTGACACTTGAGTGGCCAAATGCCGAGACCACGACCGATCATTTTATAGAGGCCAAGTGCGTAGTAAGTCTCCTCGCTCCAAGGGATGCGCACAGTTTCTAACTCTTCCATGGTTCACCGTAGACTGAGCCCTTTTCTGGTTCACAGAACGGTCGAAGCCTCTGGGCTATTTTATTCATTGACGTGAGAGGGAAAGCACTTTTTTGCTATTATTTCAACTGTTCGAGCTTGTCCTCGTCTTATCATTTATGCATCCTCGATACGCAGTTTTCTGTTCACTCTTTTTACGTATATGCAACCGGTATACAACAGAGTATCGAACTCTGCATAATCGATGACCGCAACGTAACTTTGCGTACGTTTGCGAATTTTATTACTTTCATCTGATGCTATAATAGACGTGAAAAAGGACCTGCAACTTCGACGTTATACCGAGCACCACGTTCGTCAAATTTTTTATACATGAGTATAAAAATAGAATCACATTTCAGAAACATTTTTACATACCTTGGACATAACTCTGTACTTTGTTCTCAATGTATATGTACCACTCAAGACTTTACATCAGTTTACTCAGGATATTCGTCTCCTGAAGGGTGTCTTACTTTTTCAGAGCCATGAATTGTATTGAATTAAACGCTGATGGCGGAAAAGATCGAAATACTATTCGTATGGTGAGTAGATTAAAAATAGATAATTGTCCATTGGCGCAGATGATTTGATATTGGCAGCAAGTATCGTCACGATGATAATTCACTATGTTTTCACGGTGGTTTTATCACAGTTTTTATTTTCGCAAAAGCGACATTGATGGTAAACGTGTTTCCTTATTCCAAAATTCTCTCGTGTAGTGGTTTTCGCTTTGTGCCACTGTTAAGGGTGTAGGAGCGCACTAGGGTGCTCAACTTCCTAAAAAGTGAGAAGCCAGAGAGAAATTCGAACACTTCTCGACGGAATAAAAATCTGAAAAAAATCAAACTTACAAAAGGTGCGAAAAAGATCAATTTTAAGCATTGAAAATCGCAAAATGTTATTAACGAGTGGGTAAAAAAAAAATTGTTCAACAAATTATCCGTCAACTCAACTTTTTTTTCGAATAAAAATGATTCGTTTCATTTTCGGACTACGTATGAATTTTTTCAGAATTTTTTCTAATGTTTGAACATAGCAGTTTTTTTTTATTGTATGAGCTGTATTCGCGAATCTATTTGATCAATCGTTTAGAAATTTCTTGGGTGTAATGGGTGATTTTGTGAGAAACACATATAAAAAATTCGCGACTTAATGAGCATTTTTATGAGGAAGAAATTCCCAAAAAAACGAAATTTCGATTATTAGAATAAATTCTGAAAAAATTCGTACGTATTCAGAAAAATTGATTAATCATTTTCATTCGAAAAAAAGGTTAGGTTGACGGATAATTTGGTGAACAATTTTTTTCCACCTGTTTTTTAATAACATTTTTGAATTATTAATATGCAAAATTAATCTCTTCCGCATCTTTTGTATGATTGATTTTTTAAAGATTTTTCTTCCATCGGGAAGTGTTCGAATTTCTCTCTGAATTATCACTTCTCAGGAAGTTGGGCATCTCATCGTGCTCCTACATCCTTAAGTTACCGACAAAATCACCAGCTTCAAAATCGTATTCCGTAGGGGTTATCACTTTATAATTTTTACTTTCTTATTATATACGAAGTATATAAAAAGTATATATAGTATGGATGAATATATGCATCCATTTTGGTTTAATGTGCATAATTCTTCATAACCAAAGACACGATCAATGTCGTTTGGTATTGAATACCGACGAAATCGGTAAAGCGGTAAGGATTTTATAAAATTTGAAATAAAAAAAAAATGAATATTATTGCTCGATTGGAACTTTTGCAAAACTTGAGATAGCGAGCTCAAATCTTGTATGTAAATGAAGCAACATTCAGCAATCACATATGTATAATTTAGTGACAACCAAAATGAAATTTTTTATCTTATGGAATGTTGAATTATTTTTGAAAATATACGTTATCACATTTACTTTCGAAAACGCTCTAATAATAACAAAATAATAGAATAGAAGAAGCAAATCCACAACATGTTAATTTATCTTATTGAAGGTTTCTCTACGAGGATGTCGAAATTAATTAACATACTTCCTAATAGGGGTAGCTTTCTAAAGAGCCAAAAAGAGCCAAAGAGAAAGCAATGGGGAAGGTTCTCCTTTGTTTATTGGAAACACTTTTGCTTCCTTCCAATTCTTGAAGAGGCAATGATAGTTAATTTATGGTATCGTTACAAAGTATGGTAATTGCTCTGATTATTTTAGTGGGTAAATGTTTCAGAGATATTGTCGAAATGTTATCTAGACCCGAAGATTTTTTTATTGAAAAGGTATTTGAGAATGTTTTAACTCTCGAGCGTATTACAAAAAAGGTTCGGGATATTCTCATTGCTCTGCGAGTTACTAGCTAAGTGAGAACTGGAGAAAGTTGTTATCGTTGTATTATTCCTCCCATTGTGAATGAATACATTTTTTATCTTATTTTCTTTACCGACTACGATAATGTTGAGTGGTGTGTCTAAATTTAAGTATCGTGGGGAATTTATATTTTCCATAAAAAAAACCTCTGATTATGTTAAGTTTGTCTAAGCCGATGAAAAGATAAGTTTTCCGTTTTAGGATTAGGCTTCATCAGTATTACAGGTACTTTTTCAGATAATTTTGGTCTACTTGCAAATAATGAATATGGAGCGGTTTTTTTCAAGGAGTCGGTTGACGTTCGAAAAAAATGAGTCAGTCTTGTAGAACTTTTTTTTAAATCTCATTAGTGTAGTATTTTTCGGTGACTCGGTAATAAATGTCAACAAGTTTTAACTAAAACCAATAATAGGATTTTAGATCATTAATTAATTCTATTTATTTTTTATTCTTTAGAAAAAATAATCATGCAATGTTCTTACAATTACTCACAGTTATTCAGTCCAAAAGGTATCTTAAATACAATTTTATTCGAATAATGTCCATCCCTATGACTAAACAATATATTTTCATAGTTAGACTAGCTAATCGATTTAGTCCCATATACTACCACTCACGTAAAAGAAAACATTCTGTCAAAATCTACGCCCACTGGTCCAAGGCGCGTGCTGTCAACGAGTTCGAAAAACATAGAGTTTCAGCCTCTATCAGCAAAAATGGATACCGCACGTCACTCTACACAAAAAAAACACTCACAGAATTTTTTTTCTAAGCGACGTAAACGTTTACAAATTGTTGGTCACGAAAAATCTGATACAACCATTTGTTGTATCAGCTTTTTCGTGACCAATAATTTGTAATAAAGCACAGAGATGAATTTGAATACTTCGACACTTATCAAAATGGTTACTGTTTATGGTGCGAACCTTAAGGAGTTACTAGAAGCGGTTATTGGCTCATAGTGCATAAGACTCCAGTATAAACTGGAGATTATCATGAATATTAAATGATTGCGGAACGATTTGTAATAAGGCAATTTCCTATCGCTTCTGTTTTATCCTACCTGACCAGCAATTTCCAAGCAGCAACTCGTGCATATTCTGCAGCGATAGTTCTTATGACTTTGTCATTACGAAATCTCCCCTCCTTCCAAACTCATGCCTACTGAAGTGATCGCTTAACCAATTTGCTTAATACCACCATTTATACTTCTTATTACAATGATGTCCCTTCTTTTTACTGAGTACCGGACAAAATAGCGGCAGCGATGATTTTATTGGTTTGAAAATGAATGCCCATTATTATAATGATTCCTTCTTACCTCTTGCTCGACGTAATGGCCATAATGCCGATTTACTTGATACAGATTTATACTGCCGACAATGGCGGAGCAAATAGCCAAATATGAGACATACGCTCGCGACATAAAACGTATGGTAATTTTGACGGGATTATGGCCAGGCCCGGTTACGTGCGAACTTTACCGTTATTTGCCCATTATTCACGTACTCACGGCTCTAATGGCGAGTACTGCAATTTTAAACTTTGTCATGAATCATATAAGTAACATTGCTCTCGTTACAAGAGGTCTCAGCATTTCCTTCAGTCTCCTCTCGGCTATACAAAAGGTATGCAACTGAAAATTTGGTGGAAGTAACTAGTAGTACTTAGTGATACTAGTGCGAAAAAGCGGTCTTTTCGATGAAGGTTAGAAACTTGGCCGCACGAGGTGAATTGAGAGCTACAGTGGCACGAAGTGCAGTCGTGTGACGTTTGTTGCGCTGGAAAAGGTTAGTGCTTTTTACTTACCAACCACCGTCAGAAGACCGCTTTTTGTGCGTGTGTTACATAATGTTTTCATTTGCTTGTGCATGCAAAATCCTCGTTTGGTGGGGGTCAAAATAGCAAATGACCAAAATAGCGAATCGCTAAAATAGCGAATTAAAAAATACGGAATGTGGAAATGTAGAATGGCTATAATTATGGAATTCGCTTTTGCACCCATTCGCCATTTTTATCATTCGCTACTTTAATTGCATTTCAATAAGATGGAGGTCAAAATAGCGAACAGTCAAAATACCGAATGATCAAAATAGCGAATGGTCAAAGTAGCGATTGGTCAAAACATCAAATTCTATAATGATGACCATTTTAGATTCAGACGTTCCTAATTTCAAAATTCGCTATTTTAACCATTTACTATTTTGCTCATTCGCTATTTTTACCCCCACCCTACTCGCTTGCCCACTGTTAACAGCTATGCAAAATAGCTGATTGTCATACTACTGTGTAAAGTGCCTTCGTGGTGTATTAAACACTTTATTACACTTGGGGCGAGAAAACGTGGTTTCCCTATTTTTACACCTTCACAGAGAAAACGGTTTTGCTACACCGATAAAAGGAATTGGTAATACCAACCGAATCTGCGATTACGGGTGGCGAAACAAATATTTGGTTGATTGGAAGAAATATCCGTTCCAATCAACTAAATATTTCTTTTAAAAGCGTAGCGATAAAAAATCTTTGTTTGATTGGAAGGAATATTTCGGATTATTGCCATATTCTTCTCTCCGTGTAGACAAACTCGAATTTTGTGTTACACTCGTAACAAAAAATATGGTTCGATAAACGAGACTAAACTCGCTTTTTGCCAACTACTTGTGCGAAGTTAGCAGTTCACCTTGGCTTCGTGCTGTCTTCAGACACGCAGTGCGTAAAAGGCTTGTTTTTGGCCTCTTGTATCGAAATATTCTATTTTTTAATAAATGCGGAAAAACTCCCCCTGTTTATGTCTGCAAAGTGCCGAAAACGTACGGAAATGTAACTAGGCTACTTCAATCCCCTTCTATCAAACTAGATACTGTATTTCAATGCAAGTGTAATTGAGTCTTCCGCATTCCTTCATTCCCATAACTACCTAAAAAGCGCCACTTTCGCCACGCGCTACACACTCGAACAATTGGACTTTTTGTGCATGCGTTACAAAATCAAATTGTCCTTATTGTTAAATATCTTCACAGTAAGATGATAATAGGGTAAACGTACTATTTGTGACCACTGTACCATTAGTGGCCACACAAAAAATGTATAGATCAATCCATTATTACTTTAATCTATGTAAATTACTAAATAAGTTTATTCTACAATAATCAAAGCAAACTTAACATTGAATATTCAACGCTTAGAATGCCTTATTTCTTAATAAATAATGTTCAAAGCCGTTTACACCATTTGCGGCCAACGCTGTCATTTACATGCAATATGGTGGCCACAAATGGATCAAATTGATGGCCACATACGGTACTAAACAACGGTACTTCTACGCTATTGTTCATTTAATGTTTTTTTTTTATCAAAGGTGATAGTGCTCACGATAAATCGTGATTACCTTATGGAGCTTCACAGGATCCTCGATGAAAAGTTCCACGAGGATTTTGCACATGATGAATTTCGGCCAAAGTTACTGTCCGCCATTAGCTGGTTCTATCGTCCGACTTTTGTGTTAAGTGTGTCTACGTATTTGTTGCTCCCAATTTACATGTTTGTGCCACCGATATCGATACTCATGCAACATATCCATGGCGTTAACCCGATCAAATATCGTCTACCGTTTCCTTCTCAATATCCCTGGGCTACCAGCGACAATCTTCTCGTGTTTGGTACTCACTACATCATCGAGGCCTCCGCCGGTTTCGCCGTAGCCGCAATAACAGCCGCAACTGATGCCCTTTTCGGTTTCTACATTTTTCAAATGACCAGCCAATTTCGAACACTTTCGCATCGCATGGCTAATCTCAAGGCTACCGATGATTATGAGAGAGTCATCAAGGAGTGCGCAATCCGCCATCAAACACTAACTCACTGTCGGAATAATCTAGAACAGATTTACGGACCCATAATTCTTTGGATGTTGATGACCAGTGCGATGATTATGTGCGCACTTATCTACCAGATCTCTCACGTAAGATATTCCGGATTCGGTTGATTTACTGTAACATATCATCAAATTTCATTCACCCTATCACAAACTACATGTTTGATTGTCTAGCCGATCTGATATTGTATCCTCAGATGAGTTTAGGGAAAGCCGCTGTCTTCAGCGTCTATATTGTCATGAAATTGATGCAAACCTTACTTTATGCATGGTTTGGAATGTCTCTTACCAATGAGGTACGAAAAACAGGATAAACGCTTAAGGGGACCGAGATATTAAAAAATGAGTCATAAGAAAAAAAATCTGTGAATAACACAGCTCTTTTGAAAATTCTTACATTAAAGCCTTATTATATATATAACAAGCATTATAATTCTGCTATTTTGAAAAGACATACAGTGTACCAGTATAGTGTAAGGTAAAAAGTACAAAATTTCACTTGTAACTTTCAGACCAACTCGCTTAACAAATTTAGGTGTTCATGCCTTATTTCATCTGTCGAAGAGGTTATTCTGGAATGATTACAGGTATTTTTATTGCAGGTTTTAATGACAAAGCTATGATTTTAAGTGTGTGAACAAATCTTTCTCCAATAAAAAAATCCCTTAACAATTGCCTACAGTAAATCTTATTTTTATTGCATTCAGAATCACTATATTCAATCCAGAATCATTAGAATTGGTTCACTGGTTTGATCTTAAAGCTACGACAAGTGGAAAATTATACTTTTGACCTCAAACCATTATTTATAAATTAAAAGAATGATAATGCTTTTCCATTCAGAGTTGTAAATGCCTAATGCTCATAGCAATAATTATTATTATACGATTAGCGCTAAAATTATGATTCCATAATAATAACCTGTAGCGATTATAATACGATGACTAAACTTTGGAATGGCTGCAAAAATGATTATTTTTCATTAAAAGTTCACCGCAATCCTTCTGAAAAATAAAAACATAGTTAATACATTAAGAAAGTAATGCATTAATTATATCTTCTATGTTTTTCCACTATTTCTTCCAATATTAAAGCTGAAATTAGTATCATTTTTTCAGCTGTTCAAATGTTTACACTCTATTTTATAATCACTACATATGATTATAATAAAACCATAATTACAACACGAATTGTACTGTAAACTATATTTGATGAATTGATGGGGATTTACAGCTGTGCTTATTATGTACTTAATGAGGTTCGAATGTAACGTTTTTTTTTAGAACTGTACCATCTACAGATTTTTGTTGTTGCTTATGACATTTTTTCAGATGAATCGGTCCATTTAAGGAATTCGAGATTATTTATGACTTTGAATTGTCCACAGACTGAGGCATTTCGTGAATCAGTGTACAGCAGCGATTGGCCAGGATCCGGTCAGAAATCTTTTATGTCGAACGTACTCATAATGATAACGTGCAAGCCGTTGATTTTAACGGCGTGTAAATTTTCCGTCATCGGGCTCGACATGTTTTTAGCGGTATTGGCTCTTGATCCTTAAGAAAATACATTGTAATTGACTTGAATAGTCATATATATGAAATTTTCATTGCAGGTAACGAATACGGCTGTGTCTTACTTCTTCCTACTGCAAACTCTGGAGGAAAAATAATGTGAATTTTATTACAAAAATGTATTAATAAGCGATGTAAAAAAAAAACGAGATCGACTTCAGTAATAATCAGGATAATATTGAAAATATATTGTGTTGTTTTTAGGACTTATCATAAGAATCTTATCTTTTTATAGCAGTTTCTTTGCAAGTGCACGCTGAACGTGTTCGAATCGCAAGCATACGTAAATTGCCATGTCACCAGATGTGAAGTATTTTCCGCAAATGGTCGTGACATATTCTTAGCGCAAGAAAAGTATCTGAGCCTGGCATACCAATCCCAAGATTACTACATGGTGTGAAAGGATAATGCATCTCAAACACACCAAAATATACTTGTGACGATGATGCAAAAGACCAATCAGAAATAAGGATGCAAAGTAAGACTTGAGCCATTGCTTCATCATTAATTTTTATTTTTCGTAATGCTGCTTCTATGAGGAGTTTTGATTATTTTATTTTATGGTTTTTTATGAAGAAAGCCTTGCGAAAAGTGTAAATTATTGAAGAAGTAATGTGCAAAGTTCTACTTTGCATCCTTTTTTTTAATACATTTGAAAGTTTCAAATTTATAGAAATTTGAGTCATCAATAACAAAAATTTTGTAACGCATTGTCGAAAACGTAAATTTTTCAAAAAAGTTTTCACCGATCACCTTTAAATTTAGTACATAGCAGAGCTGAATGTGATTTTTCCTGTGTGGGAAATTTTAGCCGACTTGTTAGAATATTAACTAAATTAGGGCGAACGACTTTTTCGCAACTTGAAAATTTCGTAAATACGACCCGCTTTACCGATTTGACCAATATTCAATACCAAAGTTCGTATCACGTTGTGCATCTCTAATACGAATTTTCAGTTTGATTGCTGAACATTTTTTCGAGCTGAAGCGTTCACATACTTTGCACAAAATTTTTAAATTTTTATAAGTTGAATGCGTTAAACAATTTCCATAAAATTTCTACCAATTAAAGGTTAGCACGCATTGTATGTGTTGTTCAAATTTGAGGTGATTCGGTCGAATTATACAAGTTACAGTTATATGAGTTTTCGGCTCTTGAAATTTGGTTTACTTTTCCCGGAAGTTTTTATGCATATACTAGTATATAAAATTTAGTATACAAGTATAATGTAAAATTAATGTATGGTACTGCATATTTAATAATTTACTTTAATTTTACAGTAAAAGTACTTCAATTCAAGTAATTTGCTTTAATTTTACTGGAAAAGTACCTGAATTCTATACCCCAATTGTTTATTAAATTTCGGTGGCGAGTTTATGAATAAAAACTAACAATCTTTTTTAACAGTGCAGGCAATTTTTTGAAATCATTTTTCCCCATGTTTCAAACCATTCTAAGTGTTCGAATATAAACATCTTGAAAAAAAATATTTCCATAAAAACAGATTCCACTATGAAAAAGCCAAAAACGAGATCAGAATAATAAAATCGCTTAATATCCCAGTGCGAACGAAATCCAAAATTATTAGAACAGCGACGCCTCGAACGCAATGGGGAAACCTAATCATTTCGAGCAACCAATCAAAAGCCTATCATTATAAGGGTATCAGCCGGGTATTATTTAATCATAAAATAATATCCAGCTGTTCGAATTATTTACGAAATACGCCTTAAAATGTCTTAATTATTTGTCGCCACTTTTACAAGCTATGGCAGCTTTTATTTTATAGTAATAATATCGATAATATCAAGGATATACAATACAACGAATCGTTGGTAAAAATATGTGTTCTACTTTATTATTCGAATATTGAATAGATGTCCAAAGCCAACTAAGAATAAAATTTATTATTCGAAAAATAACATAAAGTCTTTACGGATCATGAAAAGTCATTGAAAGGGTATCCAACATTCATAAATATAAAATATAACTACAATTCGTAAATATTCTCGAAGCACTTGTAGATGCGAATGATATTCTAACCATTCGTATAATTGGAGTCACTTACTAACCTATAATAGATATCTTTATAACAGAAAAAAATGATACCATAGTTTTAACGATACGCGTGAATCCCTCGATATTCATACGGAAAACTTTTCCAGCTGTGAGCTGAAAAGTGCCATTGCTCCTCATTATGACGAACATAACGTCCTTTGCGAAATTCGGTGAAAAGTTGTACCAAGAGCAGTTGTAAGCCGCATCACGCATTTCCTTTGTTTGTGATGCTAAATAATCGCCCACATAGCTGTACATACAAAGTTGAAGGAGCAGAAGACTGATTCCCGTGGGCGTATATACGACCACCGTATAAAAGTGGTCCCGCAATGCAAAAAGCATTTGTATACCTGCAGAAGAGAACGTCATAAGAATATAATAAAAGTTCGACAGGTGCGAGTAAAAAATTCGTTGTATAGTGGCAACAACCGATTTAGGATCTCGTTAGACACGATACTATTTATAACAATTGCCCAAATTAGTGACATTAGAGTTTTGCGGAAGGAACCGTGAAAAACCAGCTCCAACTGCATTAAGGATGTATGATACGTACAGTCCCGTCAAAAGCAAGTTTCAGGGACAATTTCGATCACTTGCCGATGGGATAAAAATCGGAAAAAAATAATGCATATACAATGTGCTGAAAAGATTGATTTCGCATAATAATAATCCCAAAATGTTATTAACAAATTGGTGGAAAAAACAATTGTTCAACAAATAATCAGTCAATCTAACTTTTTTTCTAATGACAATGATATGTTGATTTATTTGAATGCATAGGAATTTTTTCAGATTTTTCTCTTTATTTTGATTTTGATTTTTTTTTTTTTCAAAAATGTGCTCGAAATAACGAATTTTGGATATGTGTTCGGCATAAAATCATCTACTGCACTCAAGATTTTTAATGCAAAACCCATATCTAAAATTTCATTTAGATTTAGATTTTTTTTTTTAATGCGCAGAATATAACAAATTTTGGATATGCGTTTTGCAAAAAAAATATGAGTGTAGTAGATGGTTTTATGCCGAACACATATTCAAAATTCGTTATCTCGCTCTAAAAAACGACCGGTCGTTTTGTGCCAGAAAATAACCATGTGAACGAGCTCAGTCGTTTGCTTAATTAGCGACCGCAAAACGACGTCAAAAGTGACCATCCGTACAAAAATCGTGATAACGATCCAGAAAATTGTATGGATGGTCGTTTTGTAAATTAGCGATCGCAAAACGCCTTCAAAAGCGACCATACTCACGATTTTTGTGAATGATCGCTTTTGACGTCGTTTTGCGTTCGCTAATCGACATAACGAACATACTTACAATTTTTTGGATGGTTATTTTCTGGCACAAAACGACCGGTCGTTTTTGGGGTCTTTTTATAGTTGTTTTACGGTCGTTTTTAAGTTCGCATGGTTTGCTAGGGAATTCGTTACATTTTCTATATACTAAAAGAAAACGCCTGCAATATTAATTTAATGTAACGATTACATGACAATGCAAAATAAAAAATAAAAATCACAAGGTTATATATTCCCAAGTCGGAAATTGCAACGTACATGTATTTAACATGTAACGTCCAAGCAATGTTACCTGTTATATTTGGTCGCTGTTGAATTGCCACAATATAACTGAATTTACTGGAATATTTCGTACCTAAGAGACTGATGTGCAAAGCAGATGCAGCAAGCTGTCCGAGTATAATAATGTGAAATATATCTTCCACCAGGTTAACAAGACCAGTAAGATGTTTATGCCTCTCAATCAAAACGGCGAATTCTTGTCTGATAATACTTTCATTGATGCTGTTATCTTCGCCTAGTCGGGCAACATCGTTCTTCAGAAGTTCCAACTGAGCGGAGAGATGCATAGAAATGCCGAAAAAAAGCGAATCACAGCCAAAGTTACAGCAACACAGACACAGAAGCTGAATCAACTGTAAGAAGTAAAAAGCGAAGTACAGAGTATTTGGCACATCGACCATGGAGCAACCAGTGCTCATGGGCAGATTTTTCAATGCTTTAGCAGTGGAGTTGTCAAATTGTAAGGTTGCAGTTGATTCGAAAGTCGGCAGTGCACCGATGATGATCATCCCAGCTGCCAAATATGCAACACTCAATTGGAATATCGAAACCAATCTTCCGAGACGAGCGTGGCCACGCATTATATCCAGCGATTTACCACCAGGAACGATTTCCCAGTCTTTTATTGCTGATTCCACTATGTAGGACATTTTTTTCCCGTGTAATCGGATCACCGAAACTTTCAGAACAGAAACCGTGTTCGCAGCTAAAAGTCCAATGAAATCTACAGCGTCGAAGATAGATATGCAACCACCCACGAACTCTCCAATTAAATTGTAATTCATGATTAGCTGAAAAATATAAATTATTAGTTGGCTGACTTTGTAAACTATTATCTTGGGCGCTATTCGATTATTATTCGGTATTCTCAATAAATTCTTGTGCAGTTCCGTAGTTCAGTAAAATCCCGAATGTATTTTACATTTGAAAAGGCAGACGGTGCTATTTTTATTAGCATTTGATAGTTTGAATGATTACCTTTAATTCTGTGTATCGTACTAAATTTTTCGCTGCATAGTGTGCGAAATATTCAATTTTGCAAAAGCAGATATTTTTTACTTTGTCAAAAAAAACTATTATGTAAGACAAACTGCAATGTCCTTCAGTTGTAATAGTGTCATAATTTGTATAAAATATGTCAAGAACATATGATAACTATCGTTTACAAAATTTGCCGTTATTTGTGATTACTATTATTATTATTTGACAGTAAAATGCTCATTAAAATTAATAACAATTTTTTTTTTTCAACTATAGACGTCCAAAAATTTCGTTTTATGTCATAATATTGAATCTCATAACAACAAAACACCACGTGGATTTTTGTAAGAGGTGACGTAAAGATTTTTCATTTATTTATTTATTCAATTTGCTTAACACGACAAGTAGTTTTAAGACTGGAAATTCAACGCCAAGTGGTATTAGATTGATTCAACCTGGGTTATCAACATTTTCTTCCAACACTTCATGATCAGAGCCTCCCATTAAATTGGAGTTTAAGAGATGTCGGCCACTTCGATTAGACACATTTTGGTGTAGAATCATTCAACATGAAAAAATACCCCGTCAAAACGATTTGTTTCAGCCATATTTAACGGTTGCGAAAAAAAGCCAGTCTTCATGATGTTTATGCTTTTAATGTTATGCTTGGAGATTTAATACAGCAAAGAACTTTCTTGTCCTCATAACCGACCACATACAATTCATGTCATGCCGTAACAAGTCGGTCAACCCAAAAAAACCCGATTTCTAACCCAGTCGGAATGAACCACAAAACTAACCCATAATTCTTATCAATCCGCCCGAAAAAACAACCGAGCTTTCAAAAGCTCGATGCTTCCCGGTAGATTAGCCTGCGGGTTGTTGAGACGCAAGTTCCGACTAGAATTCCAACACTGAGAAAAATGAGTAGTTGTGATTACTAATAATTGGTTGGAGCTACTAATATGTTCGTAAGCGTTACCAATACTATGGTTGCTTTAAGCAATTATTGGTAATCACAACTACTCATTTTTCTCAGTGAACCGTGACCAGAATCATCGACCGGTTCGATTCAGGGTTGCAAAATTATGCCAACCGGCATATCACTTGGGGCTAGACGCAACGACCGGTTGGTCCTTGGACTTACACGACCCAGATCCAACCAAATTTCCAACCGTCACGACCAAAATCGACCAATTGGTTCCTGGATTGTACAAACTCAAGTCCAACCGGGTTTACAAGCTGCTTAAGCCATACTTAGAATTTACGGATCTGAAATTCGTCGCGCCGTGAATTTGTTTTAGTAATCATGGTCCAAATCACGACTAAAATCGTGGTCCCGTTAGAAATTTTTCTGTACCCTAGCGTATGTTGTACAGGAGCGTATGGCGACTTACGACAGCCTGTACTGATACATAGAACGGCGAACAATCATTTGCACGGCATAAGAAAGGGGGTCCACCTTTTTATCATCGCCATCGCGCGTGCGTCCAAAGTTAGCCCGCTAGATGGCGAACGAGCGGGAACGTTTCTCGCAAGTGACTGTTCGCCACGAATAGGTACAGGCTATTGAAAGACGCGCTACGCCTATGTACCGGCGTAGGTCATTTTCACTTTTGTTGATACCCTATGTTTGTAACCTGGTGTACAGGATATGCTGGGTATAGAAAAACTTCCAGCAAGACGACGAATCCGACTATGATTACTGAAGGAAATGTGATTGCGAATTCTAAGAGTGGCTTAAACTGCTCAAAACCTGGTTGGGCTTGGGTTTACAGAACCAAGAGGTTAACCGGTCGCCGCTCCTTGCGATGGTTAATATTTCGGTGGATTTGTGTGTTAACAACCTGCGGACCTCCTCGTAAGCTTTTGACATCTCGGTTGGTTTTGCGGTCTGTTTGACAAGAATATCGGTTGGTCTTGTGGGTTATTTCGACTGGGTTTAAATGCCGTTTTTTTGTTATTGTTGCATTTTTACGGTAATTTATAAGGTTGTGCGATTTCTTAGAGCATGCCCGCTATTAAGCACTGAGAGAAGAGCATATCGTTTATTTAACGATTTCACATGGTAAAACGAATATCGGAAGGCTTGCAATGTTTTATGGTTGAAGCGATGACAATATGGTTCAATAAACGATACTTGCAAGGTTATTGGAAACAAACGTTGAAATCGTATATTTGCAAAAAAACAGCATATTTGAAACTATTATCATTATGATGATTGCTACGATAATTATATTTGCTATAACCATAAAACATAGACGTGTCTCCTGAGAACTGTAGTTTATAGTTAGATTATCGTCAGTCCAACTATATTATCTTCAGAATTACCAGATTTTTCTCTCAGTCAGACATCTCTCATATTATTAATAACTAAATTTGTGGACCCATCGTTAAGATAAGCCGATATCTCAATGATTCATCAATTATTCAACTAAATAAACATAAACTAAATATAGATGCAGTTCCTCTGCACAAAGGGCGCAAAGGCGTCGTTTCACCAGTTTATATCATTGCAAGATCATTCTTGAAAAACTTCGATTTCTTTATAATGGTGCAAAATGAATATTGTATTTGTTCTCTAACAATTAATGGTTACTGTCTATGTTACCGATCAGTAACATAGACAGATAAGTCCAACCTTCTCATATGCAATTTGAAAGGCGATCGGTAATGAGGACGCGCCTGAAAATGATTACAGCTACACGATAAAAGGGGCACTGACGAGAGTCTCTCTATTTTCTTTTACTTGCCGAAATATTTCAATTAACTAATTCAATTAATTATTGTATATTAATTGAATAGAATGAATTGAATCAAAGATACTTCAAAAACGAATTGAATACGCCAATTTTACTGCTTAAATTCGTGCATCGTTCATAATATAATGTTTATAAACGTTTATAATATAAATTAAAACATTTATAATATTAATTCAAACGTTAATAATATTAATTAAAACATTTATAGTATTAATTAAAACGTTTATAATATAAATTATCCTTGGATCTTTCGGGTCGAAATTTTTAACGGGATTGTACCGAACTTGACTATTTAAAGAGATGCCACTAGCACTTACAAGAAGGATGAGTACGACGAAAAACCGTAGTCTCGAAAGTAAATTGTGGCACGTAAGTGGCCAAATACCAAGATTAGAGCCGATAATTCTATAGAGTCCAAGAGCGTAGATGGTATCATTGTTCCAAGAGAAGCTGTTTCTTCCTGACTCGGCCATGGTAGATCGACGACTGGTACCTCTCCCAGTTGCAAAAAGGGTCGAAGCTCTGAGCGATATATTATCGGCCTTACCAGAGACCAGCGAAAACTTTTCAATCCTCCCTAGTCGAGTTTTCTACTCACCTCATCCACCCAATTCGTTATTTATTCATCAATGGTATTCGCCGCCTTTTTTACCCTTTATGCAAGTGAATAAAGTACAATGCGTCTTACAACGAAAAACTGAATGTTCAGCATAATCAATGAGCGCCGAATACATCTACTGTTCAACTGCAAATTTCGATTCTGAACATGAGTGCAATTTTCCAGAAAAATGGTTGAAACTTTGTGGATAATGTTTAAACTTTGCTACCCAGTTTGTTGCACTTCTTACAAAGGAGTAGTGGTGGGGTCATTTCTGCGCAATGGTCCCAATAGTGAATATGTCGTGTTTCAGTACAATCATGATGTTCGTACGGAAAAGATATCAGCCTTTTCGGTTCAATATTCTCGTATCTTGTCTTCATTTGGTAAGTTGTGACTATTATTAATATATTTTTAGGCAAAATGTGAGCCTTATTTTAGGTTGAATCATGTTCCTATTTATATAAACCATATTCAAATATCATATAAACTATATTTAAAATTCTGTACTCATGTTAAAAGTAAGATCTCACTGTGAAAAAATGATGAAGCATACTGATCATATTGCAGGGTAATTTAAAAAAATAGTAGCTATCGCTTTATTTCAAATCTTAAGGATGTGCAGTCCTACGTGAGTTTCGAATGAACTTCAAACAGTTTTCAATGGAATCGAAAAGTGAAAAAAAAGTCAAACGTGCAGAAGGTGTCGAAAAAATTGATTTTACCAAGTAACAATTTTTTAATTTTATATACACATTCGCGAAAACAAAACTGTTAATCAAATAATTTAGTAATAAAATCACCCGTCTACCAAACTTTTTTTTAGGCAAATTATATATCAATTTCCCTGTATACGTACGAATTTTTCGAAGATTGCGTACTATTATGAGGACTTATGTGCTTTAATTGCATTTTTATTTTTTTAAATGCATGGGTGAAATTTGGATATTTGTCATGTAACGAACCATTTCACTATCGAAGTGTTCAGAGAATAAATCAATTAGATTCGCGAATACAACTAAAAAATGTTTAAGTACTTCAAAAAAAAAAAAAAAATTACACAAAATTTGAACAAATGTTTGAAGAAAAAATTTCGATTGACGAGTAATTCGTCGGCCAACTTTTTTCGATGAATCTGTTGATGACATCTCAGAATTATTATTATGCAAAATCAATCATTTTAGCATCTTCTACATCCTCTTGTTTCTCCCATCACAAAGTGTCCCAAATTTTCTGAGACTGCTAAGGGCTTATCGGGGCCTTATCGGGCCCAATTTACACGTGATGGAACGCCAAAAATATCTTCTCGAATAATTCCGCAATCGGTTCCTTATTTTGTACTGAAGTTGCGGTCAACGTCCTCCTGCTCCAATCCCAAGTACAATCATTTCGCCAAACTGTCTTTTTCCTTATCGGAGAGAATGCAATCTTCTATTATTCTCGCTTACAAAAACAGACCTCAGGGTCTGCCCATTTCCTTTTTATGAAAAAAGAATCGTATTAGTTATAAATACTTCATGTAAATATTAAACTACCAGAAATCATAGTTTTTACCGTCGTTTTCACTAACGATTTGTTTTTCTTATTTTTTATTGCAGATCATAATAACGTATGTCTATATGCTATAATCTGACTTCTGTCAGTACGACTTCCGTAAATATATATATCAATCAAAACCCTTCAAGCGTTCGCTAAAAATGTACTTACCGTTACGAAACACTAACACCGGCGGTGGCACGCAGTTCCAGTCAGCTGTGAGTGTTACTGTCAATTACTGTTTAATTAATATGTGTTGATGGACGGACGATTTTACTGGCCTGGTGAAACCTTCAACCCCGCCCCCTTCGAG
This sequence comes from Tromatobia lineatoria, assembly GCA_949699805.1. Lineage (NCBI taxonomy): Eukaryota > Metazoa > Arthropoda > Insecta > Hymenoptera > Ichneumonidae > Tromatobia > Tromatobia lineatoria. Next base: position 9,018,520 of record OX453047.1, on the reverse strand, counting down.
GGTGCGAGAGGGTGAAAACTGAAAAATTGGTTCTCACGACCACCCGGAATAGTTGATACAGCGCCAACTACTCAGTTAGTTCAAGCGTCTACTAAGTTGGTTAAAGGAACTGAATTGTAATTGGTCGAATACCCGTACACGGAGAGAAGAATATGGCAATAATCCCTCAACTCAACATAGCAATCGAGTTATATTCCGGTTTTCTGGCGATTTACGCTATACGCAGCTATCACCATGATCATGGTAAGAAGATAGCTGGTGGTGAACTTATTCGCGCAAACAATAAAACAACTCTATTCGATATAACCAATTTCTGTAAAAAAAATTACTGAATGTGCTTTTTTTTACACATCAGACGCAGTCATGTAAATCTATCAAGTTCTGACTATATTACATTAATTTCATTTCGTATTTCATATTACAGTCATTCAAATAGACAAAAAAATTGTATATTCATATAATTCGAATGGCCGAGAGACCTAAGGCGCAACTTACCCATCCGAAGGGTTCTAGGTTCGAATCCCGTCAATATAGAGAAAAAAAGTAATATGTTTTCTCAGCGATTAATATGTATCGTCGTGTAGAGAAAGACGAAATATCTCATTAAAAGTGTGCAACATTACTCGACTTGATAATAACAAATATATATTTTAAAAATAATTTTCTTCATTATTTTAGTAAAGACTTAATAGGGGAGCCGTCAAAGGCCCCTAATATTAAACCCTTACACGCCCCGGAAAAAAAGCGTGACCGTCCTTTAGGAAACCCTATAAGGCCCCTGATTCAATTAGGGAAAATTAATCCGGGCCTTGGCAAAACCCAGATAAGAGATACGGGTTTCTATTCTGACATTACCCCCCCTAGGGTACGGAAATTTAATTAAAGATGGGGCTCCGAACATGAAACTTGTGCAAATTCAGTGTGGCCGTTCAAAATACTGCTAATAATTAAAGTGCACAACCCATTGATGTGTACAAGCATTCTATTTTAAATACATACACGTTTTTCTAAACATTTCTAGAGGTATTCTCACAAAATATCATTAGCCCTTTAGTGCCGAGCGTGCTACATCCGACACTTTTCTTAACACTTCGTTATATTTCATCCCTACCGTCAATCATTTAACGAAAACGAAAAAGTTGCAATAAAAATTGCTTGCCGATAGCTGCACTACAGTAAAATTTTAACAATTACCAATTAACAATTATTATTTTTCTGAACTGCGTCGACTTAGATTGGAGGTAGAGAACAATTTCTTATACGGAAGAATATTGATCATCATCGAAGGGCTGAATGAAACCATCTTTAATCTACCATTGTTAATTTAAAAACGGAAAATAAAGATATCATAGCTTTAACCAGATTCGTGAAACTTTCGTTATTCATGTAATACATCTTTCCGGCAGTAAGATAGCAAGAGCGACCGCTTCTCACTATTATAAACATCACGTTCTTCATAAGGCTCGGTGTAAATTCGTACCAGGGACAACTGTAGACCGCTATTCCAATATCTCTAGTCTGAGACGTCAAATATTCACCCGCATAGCTGTACATATAGAGTTGAAGAAGGAGTATGTTGATAGTGACAAGGCCAACCATAATTGCCCTGTAATGTCCAGCTTGCAAATTGAAAATTATTTCAATGCCTGCAATAAAACAAAAATTAGTATTATTCGAGAAAATAAGGGTAGAAACTCGTATGAGAGTCTCACCCTGGCAAGATGTTTCACCGACTTCTTAACCGGTCATGATCATTCTGTGATTCGACTAGTTTAATCGAACTTTTAAGGATGGGAGTCAAAATAGCGAATGGGTAAAATAGCGAATTAGTCAAAATATATTCTCGTAAAGGTGTAAATAGCCGGTCTAAAGCGCAGACCAACAATCGCAGTTCCAGGTTCGGATCCTATCAATGACAAAAAAATTTTATTCTGAAATGATGATCCAATATGGACCAAACGGTCGGCTACTAACGAACCAAACCTCATCGAATGAAACAAATCGATATTTTCTTTTTAAAATGTCAGTACCAATAGTTCTGCCGTGACAGTATTGACTAGGCAACACTGTCGGCTGAAAGACCGGTTGAAATCGGTACTGGAAAAAAACTATTAAAAAATTTGGCTTAAGTCGGTTAAAAGATCAGTTAAACCGAGTAAAACAGAGGCTAATGAAGTCTTACTTTTTTTCTCGTTAAAAAAATCGTTTACTTCGAGTGATTTACGGTTAAGTCGATAGTGACAACGCTTACCAGGGCAATAATTTATCAATACCTAAAAGCCCAATATGCAGAGCAGATGCCGTCAACTGTCCGAGCAATATGACGTGAAAAATATTTTCAACGAGCTCTACAAGATTAGCCAAATGATTGTGTCTCTCTATCAAAACTGAAAAGTCTTTTTCGACATTTTTTTGCTCGTCATTTAGACCCAACTGCGTCATCCCCATTTTGAGGACTTCCAATTGAGCGCAGAGATGCATAACTGCACCGAAAAAAATGCAGTCACTACCAAGACAACCAGTAGACAAATATAACATCTGGATGAACCGAACGACGTAAAAAAAGAGGTACATGGAAGTAGACATATTGATCACGGAGCAATTGGTTCCAATGGGAATACTTCTCAATTCCCTAACGCTCGAATTGCTAGCTTTTGAATTTTCGCTAAAAGACGTGAGTCCAAGTGTTGGAGGCGAAGCAATGAGAATTAGGACAGTACATATGTATCCAAAGCTCAATTGAAACGTGGCAACAAATCTCGCGATGAAAGCGTGATGCCGCATTATTTCCCGTGACTCATCATCGCGATGAATTGTCCAATCTTCCACGGCTGATTGGACTATGGAGCACATATTTCTCCACTGTATTCGCATCACAGAAATCTTCATCAATGCAGCGGTGATAGTTATCGCTACAGCGATAAATATAATGGCATCAGCGAGCAAGATGCAACCATTGACAAATTCATGAATCAAATGGTACTTCATGGTGAGCTGCAAAATTTGTTATGAAGTTGTTAATTACCATCAGAATTGCAGATTTAATCACTTGTGTCGTAGCGTTTCGGTTTCACGGTTGCTTGAGACCCGGATATTATTTTATAGTGCGCAAAGCGATTCGTACATAAAATAGTCCGGGATTTCATTGCATAGATGATTTTTTTTTTTTAAGCTCCGTGTTAATTGTAATCGAATTCTACATGTGAGGCATTCCACGTGACTTTAGCCACCCGAAAAAAAAAAAAAATTCGAAAAAATGTCCAAAAATCAGATTCAGTGGTTATAATAGATACACCAAATGTAAATTTTTTTTTTTTTTAATTTCTGGCGAAATATTTTATATTTTTTATTTTTGATTTAACCTATCTCGGGAACGATTAATCGTGTCGAAATCTCAAGAAAAAGAAAATGTGCGTTTTTTTATGGCCCACAAGAAAATAATTAATTCAGAATTAATTGTGTCATTTCTATAGACTATATTTTACTACAAAATTAATGAAAAATTTTTTTTTTCCGAAAAGGACTTCGGAAAGTGGCATCGAAAGAATTGTTGTCAATTGTGTATGAAAATCCTCAATTTTTTTTTTTTTTTTTTTGGGATTGTGCCAAGTTCATAAGTTATCGCAGTTTGAAATATAAAAAAAAAAGTTTACGAAATTTAACGCTTTTCTGCTCCGGTCGAGTCATTTGCAGTGCTTTTGTAGAGTGCAACCCAACTACATATCATTTTTACATAACATAGTGGTGAAACAAATTAGAAAAAAAAATGATAAAAAAGGGTAAAAAATAAGCATTGGAAATAAACAATAAATATTAACGGTAAACTGCTATAACCGTACGACGATTCTGTTCTCAATAAATCGGCCGAAAAATACCGATATATGTATTTTTTTAAATATTTCAAACTGCAACTTATGAACTTTGCACGGTCCCAAGAAATAAAAAAACTAAAAATTGAGGATTTTCATACACAATAGGCAACAATTTTTTCGATGCCACTTTCCGAAGTCCTTTTCGCAAAAAAAAAAAAATTTCATTAATTTTGTAGTAAAATATAGTCTGAAATTACACAATTAATTCTGAACTAATTATTTTCTTGTGGGCCATACAAAAACGCACAATTTTGTTTTTTTCAGACGTTAATACGATTAATCGTTCCCGAGATATCATACGTTAAATGAAAAATGAAAAAAATATGGTATAATTCGTCAGAAAAAATTTCAAAAAAATCAAAATTCGGTGTATCTATTATAACCACTGAACCTGATTTTTGGACATTTTTTTCGAATTTTTTTTTTTGGTTGGCTGAAGTCATGTGGAATGCCTCATGTACGAAAGCTTAGAGGCTTAGAAACCCTTAAAAATTGGGTGGAGGTAAATAACTTTTTCGCTGCCTACTAGTAAAGTTATCGCAGTTACAAAACGAATTTTCGAGGCAAAATCCTGACACTTCAATGGCCAGATTCCTAAGAAACGGCCGACTATTCTGTAGAGTCCGAGAGCGTATACAGTTTCATCGTTCCAGGACAAATTCTTCGATTCTAACTCGTTCATGTTCCATCGACGACTGAGACGGTTTCGCCTCCTAAGCGATCGATAATATTCATATATCGGTGTCCACTGCCTTCGCTTAACATGTACGAACGTCTTGTCCTCCCTTTTTCACCTCTCTTGTATCGTCTGGTCGGCCATTATCATTTATGCACCCTCAATACCTGTCGTTACAGTTCACCCTTTACCCATTCGAACATAGTACGTATAACCGCTCCTAATAACACGGAACCCAACATTTGACATAATTGGATGAGTGCTGGGCGTGTCTGCCTACACTTACGCCGAGACCCGCAGTTCGCAAAATGCTCGTCTGGATTCTTGTACCGGAATATACTATTTTTAACCACCTGCATGCGAAGTTCTTTTTCCCGTGTCTGCCTAGCGTGCACCGAGTGCTCGATTCCTATTTTTTTGTATGATCGGTTCTTCGCTGTATGCGAAATCAATCGAAGACTGAACGACTTCGACTCATTAGACGTGCAAGACATTTCTTGTTTTGAGCTTGATAATGTACAAAAGGAGTATTGATAGTGAAGGATAAATAAAAATCAAAAACAAAACTTCATCCCGCAGGTATTTAAAAAATATTTGTTATTCATATACCAAAGGTTTCGCATATTATGGCGTATATGAGGCCGCCGCAGGATTTATAATTCACATGAAATGCTATGCGAGTGATAAAAACTATGGATGTATCGGTGTTTATCGTCTCACATCATGAGTGTTAACTTAACCTTAAATCTTTTGTGTTTATCCACTTTTTTATACATAATGTTTTATGTGAATATTTATAGTGTATTTCTCACTGAAAACTACTCAAGATCATGGATAGCAGTCTTTTTTTTTAGTACACCTGTAAGGCAATCCATATTTCACAATAGAAATTTCTGATTTAGGATGGTTTTAGAAATGTCATGTGAGTAACTAAAAAGACAACAAAATCTTTACTATATTGAATTACTTGTTGTTCACTGCTTATTGAATCAAAAGCATCAAAAATGAATAACATTTTATTTTTATTTTTTCACATTTCAGGTAAAGTACCAGAAATAGTGGAGATTTTGGATTGGGTTTCAATACCAAAACTAGGATTTAGATGCAGAAAGTGGACACCACATCTCTTTGCGGTCCACAGATTTTTTCAAAAGTTATTGTGTTTTCTGACGGCACCGACAGACGCCAGACAACCAGACAGACAGACAGACGGACGGACAGAAATGAGTTAATGTGTTTTTTGGGATCTAGGACACTCAAAGCGTGTATTTCCATTAAAATCTTGAAGTCGAATTTTTTTTGGATTGCAATACTTTCTATTTTACATACTCTGTATGTGATAAGAAAGTAAAAATAAGTGTGTATAATAGGGTGGTCGTTAATTTCGACGTTGAGCCATTTCGTGCGAGAGACGCTCCTTCATTTTGTTTGAAACTAATTTTCAAAAATCTGATTAAAATTTAAGAGCTCTACCTCAACAAGAAAACGTGCCTGTAAATAACATAAGAGTTTTGGCACAATTACTTTGAACTTCTTCTCCGAACCTCACAAAACCGGGAAAAATCCAAACACTGCACGAATTGGACGTCAAGTAGTTGTACTTTGTACACAAATCTTAATAACCATCCCAATATTATATTCAACACCCTTAAGCCACTAAAGTCATTAAATCAAATAGACTCCTTTTAAAACTGACTTCGAGCGCTTTTCATTCGGTTACTTAACGTGCAAAATAATTCGAAACAGCTTAACACTATGTCTTTAAGGTTGCTCTTTTTGAAAGTGCCAATAAGAAATTTCGGAAAATTTTTTTTGATCACAAGAAAATGTTTTTTTTTTTCTAAAAGTAATATGATTTCTTAAACATTTTTTTTTCTAACTAAGTGACTTTTCAGGACCTTTTAGCTTTGCTATAGAGGATAAAATCATTTAGATCGTGTTCCTAATGTCTGAACTTGAAAAATAGACTAATGAAATTTTTTTTGTCTGGTCTAACCGGATGGTTAGTCGGTGTAACGATAATAACAAATTTTCACTCAACCAATAAATAGTTAGTGGGCCCAACCAAGCCGTTTTTTCCGTGTAGTTCTGCAACTATGCCGTCACGGTGCTGCCAAACGTCTATCTGGGAAACAATGAAGCGCCCGCTTGATTTGCTGATTCATGAGGACTAAAGGTAAGGAATACTAACTACTGTAGAAATCGCGGTTAAGATCCGTTCGGTAAACCGCGAAAAATGATTTTGGCTGGAAGCAAAGTGAAGTAAGCGGCACGATAAGTCGGTTCAATTCAATTGGTCCGTGCCAACTTCACTCTGCTACCCGATTGGTTGGCACTTCAGTCCAATACCCATTAGTGGTCAGTGGTGCTCAATGTCCCCAGAATTTGACGGAATTTTACAAACAATTTTTAGCATTGCGTTTGTACTCCTTACGTCTAGTCTTCAAGTGCTGATCAAACAAATTACCAAGTCATATTCCATAATTATCTCAGCCTGAAGGAATATTCGTCTTTGAATTGAAAAATAATTCCCTTGTTTTTCGGTAATAAATAAATGTTACCTCCACGTCGAAATTATTCTGAATGTCCCACTCAAAAGCTAACACAAATCTAAAACTTTTATGTAGAGACCACTTTTTACAACTTCGACTTTCTATGATATGGTGAATTAAACAGAAGCGACGATTTTTATACGGCTTTTTAGTGGTACTTTTATATGACCAATTATGGGACAGACCTGTGATGTTCGGAAAAAAGTGGCCGAATTAACAGAGAATGGTTCGTACGGTAGTGGAACTTTAATCAGTAATTTCTCGATAACCATCTAAAATTTATGCGCATTTTTATAATTTTGCGTCGGGTGCGAACCAATGTCCTTAAAAAAACAGTTGATCAAGAAACGCGGTAGCGTCGCGATGACTTGTATAAAAAAGAAATATATTCATATTTAATGGAAGTCGGGACATGTTCCGTTACTTTTCGGAAGTACATCGAGATATTGTGGCAAATACTTCACGTACAAACATTTTTTTCAGATTCCATATTTTTGTGATTGTGTACAGTACTATTAGTAGTTGTAATAATAGTCGTAATAGAGCACAGTTGTACAATATATTACAAGGAACAAAGATAAGAAAGCATTTCTATTCTACAATTGTTAATTTTAAAACAGAGAAAAAAGACATTATTGTCTTTAGCAGAGTCGTGAAACCTTGAATATTCATACGGAACATTTTTCCAGCGGTAAGATAAAAAAGGCGGTTGCTTCTGACCACGACGAACATTATGTCCTTTGCGAAATTCGGCCGAAAGTTGTACCAGGAACAATTATAAGCCGCGTCTCGTATTCCTTTCACCTGAGATGCCAAATAGTCACCGGCGTAGCAGTACATATACAACTGGAGCAGCAGTAAACTGACGGTAACCGCTGAGTAGACGAGAATCGAATAATTTCCATCTCGAAGGCCGAAAAGGATTTCGATTCCTGTGAAAAGTACGAAAACCAAGAACATAGGGAAACTAGGTTAATTCCTATGTCTCAACACGGCAAAAATGACTTAGTCAAGAGAACGAATGGAATGAAAATGCTAGTTTGTGACAGAATATAAATTATGTGCGGATATACTCATTTTCGTTGGGTTTTTCTCAGAGTAATTAGATCAACAAACCGATCACAACATATCCGTCAGCTTAATTGGTTAGTACAACCGACTTTGTCAAAAGAGGTGCTCAGAAAAACGATCAATCGTTTTTATCGCAAGACGTCATAATAAATAACAGGCGATATTATCTCCTAAAGTTGCCTCCTGTTATTCACAAGTAACAAAAATGTTGGCAGCGGTTCATCGATTCTGCCCAAATACAATACCAATTATCTTTGATCAAACGTGCAAGTGTGGAGAATTTTCCAAATCGGTGACTAAACATTTTGACGAGTTGGTGCAATTACGTCATTTTGCACTTTGATAATACTAAACATGTTAGGAAATATCTCGTTAAATTAATGATTGCGATTCGATTCATGCCAGGTCTACGATGGCATGATCGGTAACGTACCACACAAAAAAAACGATTTTGTTACGACAGTAAATTTCCTGCTCAAATAGTGTCAACATTGAGTTACTTGCTGGTCTAACCAATTTTTTTGCTTGGCCAACAAATTAATTTACTATTCCCACAGATTGTCTTGCTAGTCTAACAAAATGTTTTGTTAGGATAGGTTGTTAGGTTAGCACGTGGCATGATGATATCACTATTTTACCAGAAAATTTGTTGGGTCATCAAAATGGTTATCTCCGTGCAGGCTAGAATTCTGTGTGTTCCCGGTTGAAACTCAACTTCGTAACGAATTCTTTTTAACAATTCTTTCGAAATAAACATTTGGCGATTAAGGATGTATGATACGTACAGTCCCGCCAAAAGTGAGTTTCAGAGACAATTTCCGATCACTTCCGATGGGATAAAATCGGAAAAAAAAATGCATATAAAACGTGCTGAAAAGATTGATTTCGCATAATAATAATCCAAAAATGTTATTAACAAATTGGTGAAAAAAACAATTTTTCAACAAACAATCAGTCAACCTCACTTTTTTTCAAATGAAAATAATATTTTGATTTATTTTAATGCATACGAATTTTTTCAGATTTTTTTCTTTATTTTGATTTTGATTTTTTTTATTTTCAAAAATGTGCGTGAAATAACAAATTTTGGATATGTGTTCGGCATAAAACCATCTACACTCAAGATTTTTTTTGCAAAACGCATCTCCAAAATTTCTTATGTTCTGCGCATTTAAAAAAAAAAAAAAAAAAAAAAATCAAAATCAAAATTAAGAAAAAAGTCTGGAAAAATTCGAATGCATTCAAATAAATTAACATATCATTTTCTACAGAAAAAAATTTAGGTTGACTGATTGTTTGTTGAGCAATTGTTTTTTTTCACCAATTTGTTAATAACATTTTAGGATTGTTATTATGCGAAATCAATCTTTTTAGCACGTTTTATATGCATTATTTTTTTCCGATTTTTATCCCACAGGGAAGTGATCGAAATTGTCTTCAAAACTCACTTTTGGCGGGACTGTACATATCATACATCCTTAAGGCCTCTTGATTAATGAATTTGTTAATATTTTCAGTGGTAAAAAATTTGAATTGGGCGTTGGTTTCTCGCGTTTCACGGAGAACGCCTATCTTGTGATATCAAAAATATTATAACAAAAATCGTTTTTTTAGGCTACCAAAAATATTGGTCAGCCCAGTAAAAAAAATTTTTCAGCCGAACTAAATATTTCCTAGCCTAACAAAACGATTTTCATCATCACAACTCAGAAATTTCTCTCCGTGGCTCTGATCACTGTCTCAGAACTGAAATGTGCTTCGCAATTTGCATTATTAAAATCAACCGTAAGTTGCATACGATGATCGCTGCGTATAACAAACAATCTCTCAACTAACCATTTTTCCCGCTATCGAATAAATTTTACTGTACCCAAAAGAGTGATGTGTAAGCCAGACGCAGCTAGTTGACCAAGTATGATTGGATGAAAGATATCTTCAACAAGTTTAGCGAGGTGATTCAAATGTTTGTGTCTTTCAATGGAGGAAATAAAATCTTCCCTAACATTGTGATGATCCAGATTGTGGCCCAATTGTGCGATGTCGCCGTTGAGGAGTTTGAATTGAGCACAGAGATGCATAACAATACCGAAGAATATCGAGTCAATGCCAACGGAGCAGAAGCACAAACTTATAAGCTGACATAATTGAAAGACGTAGAAAGCGAGATATAGAAAGATTGGCATACCAACCACGGAACATCCGGAGCCCATAGGTACGTTTTTATATTCTGTAATATTCGAACTATTGATTTCTGAATTATCACTCAAAGTTTTCGCGAGCGTTGGCGGAGCTACGATGACAATCAACACAGCAGAAGCTGCCGCAGAACTGAATTGAAAAACAGAAACAAATGTTCCAAATACAGCGTGTCTACGCATTATCTCTAGGGATTTGTCGCAATGACCAATGGACCAATCGTTCACCGCTGACTCCAATATGACACTCATTTTTTTGTGGCACAAACGAATCACAGAGATCTTCAGCAAAGACACGCTGGTTGTTCCCAAAACGCCGATGAAGTCTACAGCGTGGTATATGGACACGCAACCTCTCACAAACTCCTGGATTAAATTGTAGTTCATAATGAGCTGCAAAAATGTAATATCAAATTTAAGTCAATTACGGAATAATCAAATTGATACTCAGAGCGATGCACCGCGAGAAAAAGATCAATTGATTCCCAGGAATCGTTGCCAATGAAATCAAATTTCTAAGTTTTAATACTATCTTTTCTTTAAATGATCTCGGACTCTATGAAAAGTGGTGACATTGAATCTGAGAAATATTTTCCTAAACCAATGAACATTTTTCATTGATTATAAAGCAGTTGACTCTGATTGAATGAAACCTTCTTCCACCACAGCTCAAAATTTCAAAAGTTATTTTTTCCTAAAGTACTCGACAAATAAAGCTTAAAATTTGGAAGAACGTGTGAAAGTATAGCAGAAATAAGCTAATTTTGAAAAAATTGTGAAAAAATTCAGCCATGACCCAGGTTCGAACCGGGAACATCATCAATTCGCAGTGAAACTTTAACTATACAAGTGAATAATAGAAAATGAATTTGCACCGATGAACTTCTCGACAAACAAAAAGTCATTCACGAAACTGCTTCATTTTTCGCTAGTGTCGTCAACATTTTATATTAAGGTGAAATAAAAATTGCACATTTCACATGTAAAGTTTTCAGGAGTGTTAAAGAAGAAACCCGCGGGTCTACTACATTGAGATTCTGACTTGAGTCTAATTTTTACTCGGGACAGTATATGAGACCCTTCGTAAGGAATAAAATAATGAATACCGTTATGATTGCCTACTTGCAAGACGACAACGACGAGAAATCGTATCTTGGAGCCAAAATCATAACACTTCAGTGGCCAAATGCCCAGACTACGACCTATAAGCCTATAGAGTCCTAGAGCGTACACAGTATCTTTGTTCCATGGTAGACTTTTTGTTCCGGACACGTCCATGGTTGAAAAATGACTGAGCCGTTTTTCAGTTGCAAAAGGGGTCGAAGCCACATGTCATATTCATCGCCTCGCTGGTGACAAGACAAAAAGTCCATCTCCCGTATTCGAGTTTTCAACTTACCCGTTCACCTGACATTCGTTATTTATGCACCTGCGATGCACGTCTTCAATTCCCCTTTACACGAGTAGACAAAGTACAAGCCCGTTACTGCAGCATGGAAGTCATCGTTTAGCATAATCAATGAGAACCCAGAATGTCTGTGGGCGAGTTCATAAACTTTTTGTCATTCTCCACCGAGGTAATTTCACCATGAGAAACATGGTTGGAAGTTTGAGCTGAAATTCACAACTCGCTCGTCCGGTCCTTTTTTAATAAACTTTTTTAAAACTACTTCTATGCTGAATGGAGGCAGAAATCTAGGACGGGGATCTTCCACTTGTTATCTATCAGTTGTCTGGCGATGGGCAACCTGTAAAGAGTTGCTGAAGCTGTGAAGTACTTGCCTATATCATCTTATAAAGTTTGTGGTAACATTTTTTTACTTTACTCTATATTTAAGATAAAATGCATCAGATTACGATACTAAAGTATTAAGCGATATGCAGAAATATAATTGTTGGCCTGAAAGAATTGGGATCACTTTTAATATAATCATGTCACGAAGTACACCCAACACTTTTTGACAATGTTTAAGATTCTCGAGCACACAAAATTTACCACATTTATGATGTGCGGTCTTTCTTTGTGCACAATTATATTATACGAATTAAGATTTTGTGTATGAATTATATTGTGCATTATGTTCCTTGTGCACACCCAATTTTGCGAAGTTCTATTTGTGTACTTTCGTCTTCACTTATATTGTGCACAATGTTTTTTGTGAGATTCTCCGAAAGTTTCGACGAAATTATAGAAAAGTATCGACGAGATCTTGGAAAAGTATTGGCGTGATTTTAAAAAATTATCGATGAAGTTCTCGAAAAGTATCGACGAGATTCTCGAAAAGTATCGACGAGATTTTCGAAAAATCTCGACGTGGTTCTCGAAAAGTTTCGACGAGATTCTCGACGAGATTCTCGCGTCGACTCACGACCCGACGAAACGACAGAAATATCATCTCGGCGGAATCACTACGCTCTAGAAATCAAACCGACCGCAGATATCGCGGAAAGAGATATCCTATTCTATTTTCCTGTTACACGATAAAATATTGAAAATATAAAAATGCGATTATGTCCAATGTTGGATGTTTATGCATTCACTCTGCTGTTGGTAGCCAAGGAAAACGTCAACAATTTTACTTTATTGTCAAATTTGTTTATAACAAGAAGGTCATAGTATACCGCTGGTAATCTTTCAAATCTATACAACATCGCAACGTCGCAAGCCCTCATCAAATATGTGCTTCAACGCACGTAGTGCCTAAAATTGTTACCCTAGTGAGCATAAAAAATATGAAACGCAGTTCGGAAGTTCGCCACGCAAAATGCAAGTCGCACCAATTCTGCAAAAGAACGTATCAATTGTAATTCACTTTTAACAAGATGCACAATTGTCCTTAATAACCGATGTCACATTTATCATAATATCAATGACCTACGTGTGTACAAAAAACATTTGTGGAATCTTTATAAATACATCGTTAAAAAACGGTTAACGAAATATTTTTATTTCTATAAGCAATCGATGTAACATACTTCAAAAATAACTTTTATATAGAAAAGTTGCATCGAAAAAAAACTGACACCTTCGTCTACCTCATCTGTACATTTTTCTGTACCTAGCCAATAATCGTTAATTTCAGAACGGAATAAAATGAGGCCATGGTTTTCACTAAAGTCGTAAAACTCTCGATATTCATGCGATAAATTTTTCCAGCCGTTAGATAGAAGGGCCGGTTACATCTCACTATTATAAACATCACGTCCTTAGTGGTACTTGATGAAAAATTGTACCAAGAACAATTGTACGCTGCATCACGTATTTCCACTGACTGCGATGACAAATATTCGCCAGCATAGCTGAACATGTATATCTGAAGTAGGAGATCGCTGATTGTGCTAGACGAATACACAAGTGTCATGTAATTACCATCTCGCAGACCAAAAAGTATTTCGATACCTGCAAAATGTAGAAAAGTATAAATTCATAAAAATCAATTAACAACTATAATTACTTTTATGCAACTCCGTGCGAGAAGTGCGATTTCTCTCCGCTTCGCTTCGCGTGCGAGAAATCGCACTTCTCGCACTAATGAAATAAAATTGTATAAGAAACTCGTGCGAGAAACTTTTTCTCAACTCGTTTGATTGCAACACCCGCCATCGGCTCGTGCTGCAAACTCACAATCGTCAGAAAAAGTTTCATCGCACTCGTATCGTAATATACTTTTATTTCACTCATGTGATAAACGTTCTAGAACATCGCACGTTCTAAAACGTTTTTCACCTTCGGCTCATGCTACTAACAGCATGAGCTGGTATCGTAAAGTACTATTTTATTCACGTGGTGTAGGATAAGCGGTTTTTTCGCATGCTCTGCGTGCGCAAAACCCGCTTTTCGCAACTTGCAAAATAAAATTTTATTCGATACTCGAGCAAAAATTTTTTTCACCCTCGTATCGGAATGTGCTATTTTCTTACCTAAGAGACTCAAATGAGTGATAGACGATGCTAGCTGTACAAGAATAACAAGGTGAAAAGTCCCCTCGATGAGATCAATGAGTTCAATCAAATGATTGTGTCTCTCGATCAAAGCAGCAAATTCTTCCTGAACTTTCCCTCGGCACGTGTCTTGTTTTAATTGGGATATATTAATCTTGAGGAGTTCGAATTGAGCACACAGATGCATTGCAAAACCGAAGAACAGTGAATCGCAACCCATGCTGCAGGTGCACAGACACAATAATTGAATTAATTGAAAAAAATAGAAAGTAAGATAAAACAGCATTGACATGTGAGAAACAGAACATCCAGAACCCAAGGGTATGTTTCTAAACACAGTCAAATTGCTTCCATCCAAATACTCTTTCGTCGTTTGTCCCAAAGTTGGTGGAGCACTGAGAAAAATAATCACACCGGAAGCGTATGAACTGCTCAATTGAAACAACAAAACGAATCTCCCGACGAAGGCGTGACTACGCATTATTTCACGAGATTTATCGTCACGAAAAATGGACCAATCACGCACAGCGGATTCGACGATGAAATACATTTTTTCTCGGTATATACGCAACACAACAATTTTCAGCAATGACACGCTTGTCGTTCCCAAGACGCCGATGAAGTCTACGGCGTGCAATATTGACACGCAACCATTTACGAACTCTTGAATTAAATTGTAGTTCATAACGAGCTGCAAAATATATAATAAAATTGGTACTAGTTAGAATCGTGATTTTATAAGCTTTTATTGATTTGATTGGAAGGTCTCAATGAAGAGAGGTCAAAATAACGAAAAAACAAAATAGTGAATGGTTAAAATATTATATTTCGAAATTGGGAACGTCTGAATCTAGAATGGTCATCATTATGCAATTCGCTTTTTCAGCTATTCGCCAATTTTATCGTTCGTCATTTTAATTGCATTTTAATTAGATGGAGGTCAAAATAGTGAATGGTTAAAATATTAAATTTCGAAATTGGGAACGTCTGAATCTAGAATGGTCATCATTATGCAATTCGCTTTTTCAGCCAT
Organism: Tromatobia lineatoria; assembly: GCA_949699805.1. Classification (NCBI taxonomy): domain Eukaryota; kingdom Metazoa; phylum Arthropoda; class Insecta; order Hymenoptera; family Ichneumonidae; genus Tromatobia; species Tromatobia lineatoria. The sequence continues at coordinate 9,003,179 of OX453047.1, read as the reverse complement.
TCGCCAATTTTATCGTTCGTCATTTTAATTGCATTTTAATTAGATGGAGGTCAAAATAGCGAATGGCTGAAATATAGAATTCCATAATGATGACCATTCTTGATTCTGACGTTCCTAATTTCGAAATTCGGTATTTCAACCATCACTGTTTTGGTCATTTGCTATTTTGACTTCATCCGTCCCAGTCACCTAAAAAAAAGTCATAAGATAAAAAATATCGAAAGACGATGCATTACATTGAAACCTCATTGAGTGCAGAACAAGCATCATAATTCTGCAATTTTGTAAAGACTTACAGTGTACAAAAATGGTGTAAGATCAGAAGTAAAATTTTTCACTTCTCGTAGCTTTTAGACCAAATTGGTGAACCAATGCTCAATGTTCAATGTCTTATTTTATCTGTCAAAGAGTGTATTCTGGATTGAATAAGGTAGACGATTCAATTCCTGAGCGTGGCCCAATTTTGGTCAGTTCCAGATATTTTTTTACAATAAAACATTATATTCTCGTGCGCAATACTCCTTCCTTTCAAGTGTATACTTTGTTAATTAAGTTCTACTTTCAGCCAAATAACGAAATATCATTTTGAATTATCGCCGAGTTTTTGAAATCTATTTGCCGATCAACCGGATGTATTTCCTTGTCAGATTCGTTAAGCTATGACGGTGTACAAATGATTATTTCCTTATTTTCCGGAAGTGCTGAGAGTGATAATCTTGCGAATAGTGTGTTGTAAGAAATTGAATAAATCAATGGTGCGCTGAAGAAGACACAGAAATATTTTTTCTGCATCTTTCTCATAGATTTTCATAAAACGTTAACAGGTAAAACATCGGTGGACAGAAAACGCTTGGGTGCTACGATTTATGTTCGCACTTGGCACACATTGATTGGAATAGCTATTAAAATGTATCATTCCCATAAAATTCCCATTTGGCTTGATAGATTTATGCATGGTTCAGAATCTCTCGTTTATTATTATATTTTTTATAAACCCTCTTGCAGTTTTTTATCATATAAACTCGTAGTCGCAATCACTCACATAATCGAACATAGACGTCAGTTGACATGGTCCAGTAAATGGAGCTTTGATAGGTCCGTTTATGGGCCATCCAGCCAAAAGGTAGCATATGAATTGGGTCCCTCGAGTTAGAGAGCTACAAATGATGTAAAATAAGGAAATAATACTGTTTTTATGTATTCTTGGGATTTTTTGAAAACCTTCTCGTCTATCAACCGTTAAACTCAGCTCAGATAGTCCGGAATTGGGCCACTTACCTGATAACGATTCTGGATGCAGTAAAAATAAGATTTACTGTAACCAATTGTTAAGGGTTTTTTTTTAAATAGAAAAATATGTATATACGCATCAGAAATCATAGCTTTGCTATAAAGACTTAAAATAATAATTCCTATATTTAATCCAGAATGACAGATAAAATGGGCCATGGCACACTAAAATTAATTCACGGTTCTGGTGTGAAATCTGCGACATGTGAAAAATTTCACTTTTATTCCGGCGCCATTCTGGTGCACAGTACTTCTTTGAAAAATACAGAATTAGAATCCTCTGTATGTATTTGATGAAGTTTTAAATTAAATTTTTTTTTAGGTGACTGAGTCTCGTTAAGTCGCATATCTGTTATATATCCAAGGTGAGACTTTTCCGCGAAGCGGGGAATAAAGTTACTTGCGTCATAACCCCTATGGAAAAAAAGTGTGCTAAAAAAGTACGTTTTTCGATGAATCGAAAAATATATGAATAATGTACATGGTATATTTCGTTTATATATTTTTATTTGTGAAAATTGATTTGGCTCAATAGCCACAAATTTGCGGTAGCTAGAGAAACGGTAAACATTTTTGTAAGAAATCAGAATTGAAGAAAAAATAATGGCTGCCCCACGTGTGTGCAAAATTTCGGCCCAATCGATGAAGCTATTCTTTAGGTATCTAACTTTAAATTGTACATACACACTCACACAAAAACGCACACATACATACACGTTTTCTAAACCACTTGTCCCAACGTTTTAGATAATTTAGAGTATTCTGACATGAAATCTCGGGAAGTAAAAAATGTTCACAAAAACAAAGCTTTCTCTATGAGGAAGCAAAACATATTCCATTGTATGTACACTGAGAGAAATAGATATTAAGATTTTTAATATCCGATATACTAAATATTATATACTATCGGGTAGTATTTGGATAGTACCGTGTATTGTGTGTATTGTAAGGGCTTATTATACGGAATGTACTTGGTACAATCAGATATTAACCATTACTATAATTATACTAACTGTTGCACTCCAGAGAGTGATCCCTATACGAAGCATCCAATATACTATTCGATAGTATATTTTTACTATCGGGTAGTATCTATTTCTCTCAGTGTACCATCGTATATGCTAAATGTTATATCGGCCCTATACTATTTCCCATCGAAAGTAAACTTGGTATATTAAAAATATATTTTTCGATATTTTTCCGAGTACACTTCTTTGCCATAAGTCCATTGCCTACTTGTAGAATAATTACGACGAGAAATCGAATATTCGAGCCCAAATCCTGACACTTCAGGGGCCAAACGCCGAGGGTCCGGCCGACAAGTCGATAAAGTCCGAGAGCGTAAACGGTATCCTCATTCCATGGGAGACTTAGTGCCCCTAACTCCTTCATGGTTGTTCAACGACTGAGCCCTTTCCCGGTTGCTGAAGGGATCGATGGTCATCGCTCCTCTGTCGACATGTGAAAACTTTCCCGTCGTTGCAATTCGAGTTTTCAACTTCCCCTTTAGGCAGTCGTATGGCATAAAAAAACGACCTCGTACATGGTTCTCATCACTTAGCATAATTGATAAGCTGGGTGTACGTCTCGCGGACTTTTCGTACCCTCCATTTCGTGCTATTTTAGAAGAGAGAAGGGTTCAAAGTTCTTCCAACGTTGAACATTGTTTCAAGTACCGAGGGGCATAATATAGTATCAACTGCAACAGTCATTTTCACGACGTTTATTCGTGATCAGTTAACCTAACGCACGCGACTCGATGACAGTCTTGTGACAGTTGGTGATCTTTTTGTTCGCTTTAAATGGTCAGTGCCTCATTATTACCTTGAGAATGGAGCCTTTTTACTTGTTACTTAAGGAGAGTAAGGTATGGACGACGAAAAAAAGGACGTTTTTCAAAGATTTTTTTTTCGCCAAACCGATAGTGTTACTTTATTCAATCAAATTGCATATAATAATATAACATTTCTACAATATTATGTTAAATTTTCATTGTAAAATATTGAAAATTGAGTGCGTGACAGTGAATCTCCGGAAGGGCCTTGAAAAAATGTTGCGTTGCGCACGGGGATTTTATTTTTATTTTTGGGAGCCCTTCAAAGAAAAAAACATCGATTTTTGCTAGAAAAAAGTTTGCTAATTTGTTCTTGAAAAAACACTTATTATTTTTTTAAAAAAGCTCTCTACATTACCTGGGGAATTATCTGAAGAAGTACTGTGCGAAATTTCAAAACGATCGGTCCAGTAGATTTTGAGAAATCGTATACACGGATTCTAAAAATGACACTTTTTAGGAGAGCTTTTTAAAGTTTTGCACCCGGTAAAAATCGAAATCGAACTCGATAATTTTCTTATAGTCACATAGAGTCGTCGGTGCCAGGTCTGTAGTGCAAAAAGCTTCCATCCAGATGACTTTTTGCACTTGTCGACGCAAAACTCTTTTTTCTTTACTGTCATGTGCATAACGCTATGTGAACGCATTCACCATACAATAGATTTGAAGATCATAAATAAATAAACAACCCACTTGAAATTTTGACACAATATTTTTTAGATATCAAACATTCATTTTTAAAAATGTCAAGACCTTCCCCTCCCCCCCCCCCCCCTCTTTAAGGGGAGGGAGTCAGGTCTGTGTTGAATTGTGGAATTTAATATCATTCGTATACCAATGTGAAAAAAATTACCAACAAATTTAATATTGGTACTCGATCAGAGCATCTCCATCCGTTTCATTTTATTATTTTATAATTTAGAATTTTGTCTTAAGGGCACTTTTCAATTTTTCCATTCTATGGAGGATGCTGATTAAGGTGCTTAATTTTGCCTCGGTGAGATCTCATTTTTTCTGCATGAGAAGACACACCGTCTGAGCATATTATTTTTTTTCATGCTTAAGGTGGATTTGTTCATCGATTCGATAAACGGCCATTAGATTTTCTTACTTTTAATCATGTAGCTTAACAAATGACTACCTTTTATTAATATTTGCCCGATGTAGTCAGTGCATCTCGAATGTCAGATCGATGGCATGTACAGTGTCCTGTCTCTTGCTGAAAATGGAAACGTACATTCTTCACGTCTTTTCTCGAGTATTCGACGCGCTGTGGCCATAAAATGCTTAAACCTTCCTTGGAATTTTATGGGAAAAACTTGAGGTAGATTGGTCTGAATACGCGTAATGTCCAACGCTCGAATTCTTTTATAAACCGATGTTTATTGTCATTATGCAATGATTACATGTTTTCAGTAACTCACTTAACTTTTTATAATCTCTGCTGTAATAATAATGTAACATTTATCTTGATCAAAAAATTGATACATGTGATTTAAAAAAAAAAAATTGGCAAGTTACTCAACTGAAGGTCAACTTAAGATGTTCAGCTGAAGTTCGTTCCGACTGACGTCTCAGCGAAGGTGTAGATCATCACTGGTATATAAGTATCAATTCATTCAGCGTACGCTCAATAAATATAATACTTTACTGATAACGCGACAATGTAACGGAATAATTGGATCACTGTGCTCACACTATTACCCGTCTAGAACATGACCATTATCCTTTGAGAGCGTTTCATTTTTCGTTACAAGAATTTTCAAATTCGTACCGACTTCCCGAAAATATGAATGTCATCATTCTAAAGCGTTTCACTTTTTCGTTCCGAGAATTTTCCAAATGGCTCTGCCGTGCTTAAAAAAGTTTCACTTCAAAAAATGATATTTATAGTAATTGTCGATAGTCATACTTAAAAAAAAAATATTGCCAATTTCAGGACCACCCAACTCTACACTGAAGACCCGTATTTGAAATACCTTTTGAAAATTTTCCATTAGAAACACAAGTGAAAGAAATGTAATCCCGTTGTTGGATTTTGTTCGTGGCATCAACTTTCATTCTATTCAATCGTCCTAAACATAACTTTATTGATATTCAGGTAGGTTGTAATAATTTTAACGCACTAGTTTATGTAAATTTAACGCGAGGAAAAAAATTTGGTTGAATATGCGCCGCCGACTATTTGATTAAACCAATCAAGATATTGATTAGCCCAAGCAAATTATTGGTTAGCGAACCAATTTATTGGTTAGAACAAGCAAATCATTAGTTAGCACAAGCAAATTATTATTTAGAACAACAGAAGTTTGTTGTGTCAATCGGATCTATGAAAAAATGGCCGATTGAAAAAAAGGCTGATTGAGAAAATACTGATAGAAAAAAGGTGATTCAAAATTCATCTGGACGCATAATAGATTTGTGCGTATTAATTCATGAATTAATCGAAGTGTGTTTTATTTACCTGCAACATAAATAGATATATTTCAAAATTGGGGGAGCTTCGCCCCCCCCCCCAGCTCCCCACCGGGGGCAGCACATCCCCGCCATCGTGCAATCAATCATTCTTTACCATCAAAAAGAAGTATGAATCAATTCGAATTTGGCGGACCACCATATAAAAATTATTACAAGAATATATCCAGACGAATAATCCTACACTGAGAGAAAAATCTGGTAATTTAAAAAATAATATAGTTGGACTGACGATAATCTAACTATAAACTATAATTCCCAGGAGGAACGTCTATATTTTATGGTTATAGCAAATATAAGGAAATCGTTGGATCAACCACTAATATAATTTCCAGGAGGAACGTCTATATTTTGTGGTTATCGCAAATATGATTATAGTAGCAATTATTGAAATGATGATAGTTTCAAAAACTATTCTGATCGTTTCAAATATGCCGTTTTGTTGCACATACGATTTTAACGTTTGTTTCCAATAACCTTGCAAGTATCGTTTATTGAACCATATTATCATCGCTTCGACCATAAAACATTGCAAGCCTTCCTATATTCGTTTTACCATTTAAAATCGTTAGATAAACGATATGCTTTTCTCTCAGTGTAGGTCCTCGTAAGAAAATCCTAGGACAACGGCGTGGATAAAATGGTTTAACCAACTCTCCACATACTTTTCCAAAAGCAGCCTTTTTCTGCGGCCTTTTCTACCATCGGCCATTCTTTCTTGTTACCGTTCCAATCGAGCCTTTTTCCGTGCAATGTGAAAAATATTACTGTTAACTGTAAATGAGTAACTTCCCGTATAAAATTCTCCACTAATCGCCTTCAACACCTGATCTTTGAACCTTGTGTCGTGTTTGCATCCACGAATATCTTTAAATTAAATTGTGTAGCCATGTCAAGCGCTGGTTGAATCTTCAGATATATGTAGTTACAAAGAGTACATGTATAATTTCTAAAATCACTTCGATTTACTATAAAAAAATGTAAATACATAGAAATTGTTTTTAAAATTGGATCTTTGGATTTGTTGAAAATCCTCAGCTTATCAATTCTGGAATAAATTATTGCGAAATGAATCATGCATATTTCCCAATACTCGCATTTACGATAAACAAATTAATTTAATAAAACCTAATCCATCATTGTTAATTTCAAAACGGAGAAGAAAGAAAATAGAGTTTTTAACAAACTAGTGAAACTTGGAATGTTCATACGATATATTTGTCCAGCTGTGAGACAATACGGTCGATTGGTTCTCACTATCACTAACATCACACTTTTTGTCAGACTCGGTGAGAAATTGTACCAAGAACAATTGTAAGCCGCTTCTCGTATTCCCTTTGCTTGAGAGGCCAAATAATCTCCTGCATAGCTGTAGATGTATATTTGACGAAGGAGATTGGTGGCAGAGATGAGTGAATACACAATTGTTATGTAATCCCCGATTCGCAAACCGAAAAGTATTTTGATACCTGCAAAGCAGGAGTGAAATTGTTAAATAAAAATAAGAAAAAAAAAAAAATTCTCACCCCTCAACGACGGATGTTCTCGTCCGGTAAACGAAAAGTCTTGTTTTCAAAAGCAAAAAATTGTTGTGGTTCTTTCTTACCATAAAATAAATTATCCCACATTTTATAAATTATTCATAACAATTTCGGAGACTTACTATAAATAATATATTTAATCGGTAACTGTCAGTATGAACACATACACGGTAAATATATCTCCGTAAAGTCGAAATGTAACAATTCGTAAAAATAATTAAAAAATAACCGCGTTTTATTATTACGATTTTTTTTATTACGAAAAAATGGTCGTTTGTGGGGAACAAATTATTGTGAAATATACAAAAATTTTCACCGTGCATATTTAACTCGCCGTTGAGTGGTTATAGCAATAAAAAATTTGTCCATACCCAAAAGACTAATATGCAGAGCAGACGAAGCTAGTTGTCCGAGTATCATGAGGTTGAAAATATTTTCCACAAAATTCATATGACGTGACAAATGATTGTGTCTTCTAATCAGCCTAACAAACACTTTCGTAACGTTACGTTGTTCGATATTTTGCCCCAACTGAGTCATCGTGATCTTGAGGAGTTCAAGTTGAGCACAAAGATGCATCGATATTGCCAAAAAAAGTGCATCTGATCCCATTATGCAATTGCATAAATTCAAAAGTTGGATAAATTGAAAACAGTAGAATGCGAGATAAAGAAAAGTTGGCATGTCGACTACGGAACATCCCGAGCCCATAGGAATATTTCTCAATGGCATTGTAGTTAAATTACTGGCGTTCGAATACTCGTTTGCCGATGTACCGAACGTCGGCGGTGCAATTATGAGAATAACCATAGCGGATGCGTATGCAGTGCTTAATTGAAATATAGAAACGATTTTTGCGATAGAAGCATGGCTACGCATTATTTCGCGGGATTTCTGATCGCAAAAAATAGACCAGTCTTTTATCGCTGATTCAAATATGCAGAACATTTTTTTGTGATGTGCGCGAATGACAAAAATCTTGAGAAGGGAAGATGTCGTTGTTCCAAAAACACCGATAAAGTCTACGGAGTTCGACAGAGAGACACAACCCTTTACAAATTCTTGAATCAAATTGTAATTCATAACAAGCTGCAACAAAGTTTACTCAATTTTTACTAAGTTATTTAACGCCATTTCCCTAAATTATCTTGAACATATAAAAAATGTTTAGCTACCACAAATCACGTCTTTACATATTTCCCAATTATTTACTCTTGGTGACACTGAGATATTATGGAATTTCTAATGGCGCTATAATTATTTGGGCCATATTTGACGATTTATTGTTTTTTAAGGATGTATGCTAAACTAAAAATAAATAAAAATGTAATGATCAAACTTCAGTCAAGGAAAAAACTAACGACAACGACTAAAAAGAATTTTGGTTAAGGATGTATGATACGTACAGACCCGCCAAAAGTAAGTTTCAGAGACAATTACGATCACTTCCCGATGGGATAAAAATTGGAAAAAAATCATGCATATAAAACGTGCTGAAAAGATTGATTTCGCATAATAATAATCCCAAAATGTTGTTAACAAATTAGTGAAAAAAACAATGGCTCAACAAATAATCAGTCAACCTAACCTGTTTTCTAATGAAAATTATATGTCAATTTATTTGAATGCGTACGAATTATTTCAGATTTTTTTCTTTATTTTAATTTTGATTTTTTTTATTTTGCAAAATGCGCAGAATAATGGTAATAAATTTTGGATATGCATTTTGCAAAAAAAATCTTGAATGTAGTAGATGGTTTTATGCCGAACACATATCCAAAATTCGTTATTTCGCGCACATTTTTGAAAATAAAAATAATCAATATCACAATAAAGAAAAAAATCTGAAAAAATTCGTACAGATGAAAATAAATTAACATATCATTTTTATTAGAAAAAAAGTTAGGTCGACTGATTGTTTGTTGAACAATTGTTTGTTTTTACCAATTTGTTAATAACATTTTGGGATTATTATTATGCGAAATCAATCTTTTCAGCACGTTTTATATGCATTATTTTTTTCCGATTTTATCCCATCGGGAAGTAACCGTAATTGTCTCTGAAGCTCACTTTTGGCGGGACTGTACGTATCATATATCCTTAATCAAAATTTTTTTTCACTCCTTGTCGTTATTTTTTTCCTTGACTGAAGTTTGATCATAACATTTTTATTTATTTTCAGTTTCCTGAAAAAATACGATGTGAAAAACTGAATTACGTAGCATAAATAATGCCTTCTTTTCTGAATGTGGTTGTGGCAACTAATAATTTTTTTCGATGAAAAAAGAAGAATACTAATTAATATTATAAGTGCCTACTTGTAAAGCGACCACGACACAAAATTGAACTTTCGAGCCAATTTCGCCACACGTAAATGGCCATATGCCTAAACTACGACCTATCAGTCTGTGGAATCCAAGAGCATAGCGAGTATGCTCGTTCCATTGGAGATATTTAGTTCCTGACTCGCTCATGGTCGATCGACTACTGAGCCTTTTTTCGATTGCTAAACGGATCGATGCTACAAAAGTAACGTCCTTCGCCTCGCTATATACTAGAACATTTTTATCCGCGTATTTTCCGAGTTTTCCAATTATCTGTCCTTATTGCTTATGCACCCGTGAAACTTGCATCGGCCGTTCACCCTTTACGCGTTAGCACGGACACCCAATACGGTCTTTCCTACGTCGAACGCGTCGTTTATCATAATCGATGAGGTGCTAGCAAGACTAGGCCTGTTATAAGTTTTTTCGTATCGTTCTACCCATTGCATTTTTACGATAAACGGTTGAACGCTCGGGCAACTTACTTTACTTCAGTCGTCGCTTCCTTGGAAAAAAAAATTCGACTATACTTTCGATTCAGCTCCAGCTATTCTGTCGTTCCCGAGGATCGTTTAATAACTGTCGGATGACGGTTTCAGCGACGCCGTTTTGTGCAATTCGATTATTTGGTCAAGTAACGTTATTTTTGTGTCCTGAAACTGTGTTACGACGTTTTGCTTCGTCATAGAGGAAGCTTTGTTTTCGAGGGAAATTTCTTTACCGACGTTTTGATGTCAGAATAATGATAATAAAGGAGGTTCGGTGACGACTATCGAAGTCAAATCAGTGTTAAATTTTCGTAATTGATTCTTTAGTTTAAAGTGAAGGGTGATTTGTATTGAAGCATGTATACTTAATCCAGTGAAAGATCGATAGTGACGATTTTGCATAAAGATTGACCAATTAACTTTTTTTTTCAAGGGGACACATTTTTTGTTGGTTTTTTGGGTACTAAATACATTATCGAATTTGACTGCGAACTATCAACTGAAGAAGATTCGCGAGTACTTGAAGCATTTGAATAATGATTCCAAACGCGAAGAGGGAATGCTCGACAAAAGACGTAAAAATCTTGCGACAATTTGAAAACGTTGCTGAGACGGAAAGTCTGTCTACCAGACGAAATATCAGCTTGGCTATAACTCGTAAATCGTGAATGAGTATATTTTTATTTTGGGTAAGACGAATATTGCGAATGAATACATTGTAAAACAAAATTCCGAGCTTCATATGCAGGTGTATAAAGACTTAAGCTTATGAAGGAGGTTCATCAGTAAAATTGAAAATGCACAGAAAAATCTGAAATAATTACCGCGTTTTAAATAATTCATAACAAACTCACATGAATTTTATGGGCTTTTTCGTCTACATCGTTTACAGAATATTAATTTTTTATGCATGCATTTTAACATGGGCTCTTATGGCATATTTACGAATTTAAAAAAAAATTGAAGAAATTTTTTACATCGTTGAATTTTTAAATATTTCGTGGAATTAATGATTTTTTTTTATGAAAAAAATTTTTTAATTTTTTTTTTATTCGTAAATATGCCATGAGAGCCCATGTTAAAATGTATGCATAAAAAAAAAATTGTGTAAACGATGTAGACGAGAATTCCCAAAAAATTCATGTGAATTTGTTATGAATTATTAAAAAGGGGGTAATTATTCTAGATTTTTCTGTGCATTTCAATTTTACTGACGAACCTCCTTCATGTTACTTCACTGCTGCAACGATTGTAGCTGCTAAAGTGGCTGAAACGAAAAAAAAACGTAAACGCTGTTGAACTAGTAGGTATTCTTCGTACCACAATCTGAGATTTAAAAAAAAATATTAAAATCTGACAAAATGGCAGTCTTGAAAAAAAAAAAACCGCCTTTGAGGATGTATGATACGTACAGTCCCGCCGAAAGTGAGTTTCAGACAATTTCGATCACTTCCCGATGGGATAAAAAACAGAAAAAAAATAATGCATATAAAACGTGCTAAAAAGATTGATTTCGCATAATAATAATCCCAAAATGTTATTAACAAATTGGTGAAAAAAACAATTGTTCAACAATCAATCAGTCAACCTAACTTTTTTTCTAATGAAAATAATATATTAATTTTTTTGAATGCATACGATTTTTTTTTTAGATATTTGTCTTTATATTTATTTTTATTGTTTTTATTTTCCAAAATGTGCACGAAATAACGAATGTTGGATATGTGTTCGGCATAAAACCATCTACTAAACTTAAGATTTTTTTGCAAAACGCATATCCAAAGTTTCTTATATTCTGCGCATTTTTCAAAATAAATAAAAAATCTCAATCAAAATAAAGAAAAAAATCTGGATAAAATTCGTATGCATTCAAATAAATTAACATACCATTTTCATTCTTAAAATTTTACATCCTCAACATTTTTTTACAATTTCACTGCCAAATTGGCATTTCCCATCCGATAAAGAAATCCTGGATCATTCTAAGACGAGATATGCTTAAAACATGCCGTAATAATCTCGACTATATCGGACAATTCGATTTAAATAAATATCATTCTCAAAATATTTGAAATTTGACCTTGAATTTTTTAATGTCATATTATAGAAAGTATGAACTTGAAAGATGCAAGGAATTTTTTTTTCTTGGTTACTTAAGATAATGACACTAAAATTGACATCAAACTGAACTTGTTTACCGCGAACACAATTTTGTTTTTCCGGCAACTAATCACAGGACGAATAAAACAATGACAAGGCTTTCTCTTACTTATGAACTTTTCAATGAAGGAGAGGAGGATTTCGCATTAATTTCATTAATATGAAGGGCATTGGTTTGCATATTTGACGATTGCAATATTTGAATAGCGCGGTATTATGCGAAGTGGCGCTTCGCGCGCGCGTATTCGAAGAGAGGGAATCACGTGTGTGCGAAAAATATCGACCGAAGCGCCGTAAGAACGTCTGCTCGCTTCATTCGGCAATTGAGAGCCAGGCAAGCTTGACTTATCACCGTTTATCTCCAGCAATACGAAATATGTCTAAATACAGGATTGTGATGATTCGCCACGGCGAGAGTGAGTGGAATCAGATGAATCTTTTCTGCGGCTGGTTTGACGCCGGTCTTTCGGACAAAGGTAAGCCTGAACACACTAAAACCTTATTCTTGCAACTTTGAGGGAACTCGAGGTATCTCGTTCAAGGGCAAAAGGTCATTCGGTAGACTTCGGGAACGTCAACCGGCGAAGTTTCGTCCCGCAATACTATTATCTTTATGCTTATTTCGTAACCGCTTGAATAACACTTATTGAATAATAGAAACGAATTATTATTTATCAAGTGTATACTTCAATCATTATACCGTGATATTAGAACTTATTTATAGTCTTATTGATTTGTTTCTCGTTCGGGAATTATGTACGTACTGAATAAATATATAAATTATTGTATATGTTATAAATTCATTAGCTTGAATAACTAAGTGTCGTGGGTAATTTTTTTGAACGGAATGTATCAGAAATCTTTTGTTTCAATTATTGCTAATAATGCGAACAAATATGAATAATGAGATTTTTAGAAATAAATAATAGTATATATATATATAAATAATTGCACTCGGTACGGGAAACGCGGTTTTACGCACGCACAAATCTCCATGGTCATACCTTGTGAAATAATATTGCGGATCCTCTTGCGATAAAGTTTTGTTAACTCGTGTGACTGCGTAACTCTGCAGTCAAACGAGTTGAGAAAAAGTTTCCGCGCGAGTTTCGTACACAATTCTTTGTAACGCATGCACGAAAAGTGCCAGTTTATGTGCGGACCTGCCGTGACATAAAGTGGCGCTTTATAAAAAGACGTATCATAAATACTGGAAGCGTATCAAAAATACTGGAAGCGTATCAAAAATACTGAAACCGTATCGTAAATACTCAAAACCGTATCGAAAATACTGTGCGCGCATGCACACATTGGTCTGCTTTTTCCTGCATTGTCGCGCTCGGTCAGCAACATAACCTGGCAGTTTTCGTGCATTTGTTACAAAAAGATAGTATACGATACTTGTAAGTGTAATCGGACTCCGACGGCTGTTGTAAAGTACACCTTCACGCACTTTCACGCACTAGTATCGCAAAGTACTATTATTTCACGAGTGCGAGAAGTGCGATTCCCCGCACGCGGAGCGAAGCGTGTGAGAAGTGGGCACTTCTCGCACGGAGTCAAATAGTACATTACGATACGATCCTTGTAGCATCATACATATACTATTTCCTTCTATTGTTGAAATGAACTATTCCAATTCCTCAGTTCCGTTGTAAATACTACTATTGATGATATGAAATTAAATGCCAGGAAAAAGCGAGGCTCTAGCAGCCGGCAAAGCCCTGAAGGATGCTGGTTATACCTTCGACGTTGCTCACACTTCGGCGTTAACTCGCGCTCAGATTACATTGGGAACTGTGCTAAAAGAGATCGGACAGGAAAATATACCAATCCATAAGACATGGCGTTTGAATGAGCGTCATTACGGCGGTCTGACCGGCATGAACAAGGCGGAAACGGCCGCGAAATACGGCGAGGAGCAGGTGCAGATCTGGAGAAGATCGTTCGATACTCCGCCACCACCGATGGAACCTGGACACAAATATTACGATACCATTGTCAAGGATCCACGTTACGCCGCTGAACCGAAACCGGAAGAGTTCCCGATGTTTGAGTCCCTCAAGCTCACAATCGAACGAACTCTGCCTTACTGGAACAACGTTATCATTCCGCAGTTGAAGGAGGGAAAGAAAATCATCATCGCTGCACACGGAAATAGCTTGCGCGGAATCGTCAAACATCTCGATCGTAAGTTGTAGCGTTCTATGAAGAATTTTAAGTATTCTAAAACTTTCAGCTAGCATCCATTTTTTATTTTTCCGTATTATCAGAATACGGAATTTTTTTTCTTTCATCAGAATGACTTTATCAGACTAAAACATTTTTTTAAATATAAAGTAAACCTAAATAGAAGGCGTTATCTACCATTCCGCCATTTTTTGTGGTACTTCTCGGATCTATTTGATTGTTCACCATACATTAGTACTACTATGAAGTACTCGCTGTAAATTATATCAGATTTTCAGCTTTCTTCAGAGTAAAAAATATATTTATACACATTTCAGTTCATCTTTGGATGAAACCAAAAAAGGTGGATCACTACAACAGCAATGATCTTACTTTTAAATAGATTATGGGATAATTTATTATGCAATCTGTTCGGCAATCACTTAGACTTTAGAGTGTCGTTTCTGCTATCAGACGATTATGTTTTATACATTTATGAAATACAATTTCTAGAATCCTGATTTTTCATTTGTTATCTTCTGAAGATGAAAAATGAGACCGGAATTAAGTCCGGCATTTTCAAGTCATGACATAGAAATACATTGTGGCAAAATCGTAAAAAACATTAGGCAATGTGAGAGCGCGATAGATGTAGAAATGTGTTCTCTTTTTTTTTTCAGAATTGAGCAATGATCAGATCATGGGATTAAATCTGCCAACGGGAATTCCGTTTGTCTACGAACTTGACGAAAATTTCAAGCCCGTTGTGTCGATGAAATTCCTGGGCGACGAGGAGACGGTAAAAGCCGCTATCGCTGCAGTAGCGGCTCAGGGTAAAGCCAAGTGACCTGCGGCGCCGACGAGAAGCCAAAAGAAAACTGGATTTGCCACTAGATCCAGCTCGTGTAATTGAGAATCACGAAGAAGACGTTTACCTTAGTCGAATTCAGGGGAATCCTGACAGTACATCTTTAGCAATAACGTCTGAAATCTGTATTTATTATATTCATCTGTAAAATCTATCATTGCTAGCCGCAATGCACGTTCATGTAAATACGTAAAACGTGTGTACGCACATGCGCATCCTTCTATAACGAACGATCGCGACGTTTCATCGAACTTATCTATTGCTCTCTGCACTAGTTGTTGCGGGTAAATTATGTGACTTCACTGAAAACTGTACAAAAGCAACATTAATAAAAAAAAGAAAACGAAGATGTTGCTAATATTTGCATCTTTTTTCTCTCCCATCACTAAATAATATAATTGGCTATGCGTATGACCTTCATTTTTTTAAAATCGTATTTGTTGGAATATTTTTCGAATTATAACTTCGAAAATACGATCTCCACGTTCCGTTAACACTGATTTTTTTGCCGAAATATTTCGTCGTTTATGGAAGTATTTTTGTTTTTGTTAAACAACAGGCTATTGAACGATCAATATTACGAAATATATAGGCGCTCAATTGGTGAAGTATCTTTTGAGAAACAAAATGAGCTATCACTCAGTGTAATCGGTGAAGAATTACAGATGATATTTGGAAAAAAACCCAACAAAAATGTGTCCCATTGAAAAGAAAAGTTAATTGGTTAATCTTCATGCAAATTCGTCACTACTGATTTTCCACTGGGTTAAGTATACCTGCTTCAATGCAAATCATCCTTTATTATTGTTTTTTTATGCATTAAACTTAAAAGAATCAATTACGAAAATTTAGCACTGATTTGACTTCGATAGTCGTCACCGAACCTTCTTAAGGATGTAGGAGCGCGATGGGGTGCTCAACGTGCTCAAAAGTAAGAATTCAAAGAGAAATTCAAACACTTCCCGATGGAAGAAAAATCTTTAAAAAATCAAGCATAGAAAAGGCGCGGAAGAGATTAATTTTACATATTGATAATTGCAAAACGTTATTAACAAATAGGTGAAAAAAAAATTGTTCAACAAATTATCCGTTAACTTAACTTTTTTTTCGAATGTAAATAATTTATTAATTTTTCTGAATACGTACGAATTTTTTCACAATTTGTTCTAATCATCGAAATTTCATTTTTTTTTAAATTTTTTTTTCTTAAAAAATGCATGCTAAGTCGCGAATTTTTTATATGTGTTAGTCATAAAACCACCCAGTACACCCAAGAAGTTTCCAAACGCTTGATCAAATAGATTCTCGAATACAGCTCATACAAGAAAAAAAAAAACCGCAATTTTCAAACATTAGACAAAATTCTGAAAAAATTCAACGAATCATTTTTATTCGAAAAAAAAGTTACGTTGACGGATAATTTGTTGCACAATTTTTTTCACCTATTTGTTAATATCATTTTGCAATTATTGATATTAAAAATTTATCTTTTCCGCACCTTTTGTATGCTTGATTTTTTTCAGATTTTTATTCCATCGAGAAGTGTTCGAATTTTTCTCTAAATCCTCACTTTTCAGGAAGTTGGGCACCCCATCGCGCTCCTACATCCTTAAGTACCTCGATTCTTACGCTGTCATCATATGGCACGCTGTCGGCAGCCAGATCTTTTTACAATAGAAGGGTCCATTGAGGAATTTAAAAAAATCCGGGCTTGGAGTCTTACAGACGCTAGTGGGATAAGAGTGGAAAGGAATTTGAAAACGATTTTTAATTCCTTATTTATAATAATCAAATGCGTCATAAACGCAAACAGAAAAGTGTTCGAAAATCGGTGTGTCTTCTGGGATTGGTTTCCTTAAGATTTAACTCACTGTAGTTGACGAATAGTTCGCCAGAGAGCCTCGGATGATCGTCGGGATTTGGCGGCTCGATAAGTGGGGAGATTTCTGGGATCCCATTGTCAGCATTTATCCGTGACGTCTTGCTCGAATGGTTGTGTTTCCGACCTATCCTGAATTCTTCGTAGCTACCTTTTCCTGCGAGTCCTGCGACTGGACCCACAGTCAGAGTCACAGGTGGTTGAAGCGCGCAACTGGCGAGAAACGATCATCAAATCGCTCGATAATCGTCTATAAACAAATTGTTGGCTTAAACGTTAAATCCCATAAGTAACATAATTCAGAACTTATCGGGGCGTCGCTGTGATAAAAGTTTGCAGAAATGCGGAACGTTATGAATCATGTTTCCTGATAAAAATAATTTCTTTTCGCGATAAAAAACTACAACGACGAAAGTGTCATAAATCGATAGCTAGTAAAGTCATTGTTTAACTACGAATAAACTACGATGCCTCAAGTCGATATAAAGGTCGTTTTGCTTGGTGACTCGGCAGTAGGAAAAACTTGCTTGTCCGAACGAATCTCCAAAGATAGATTCACGAATTACTCGTCAATACAAAACGTGAGTTACGACTTTAATTTTTTTTTTGCTTGCTATTTAATCATTTTATCAACCACTTAAGAACAATTAATAAAAGCACATATTCATGAGTTTCTAAAAGTTTACAGAACTTCCATTATCTAGGGTAAGCTCACCAGTAAATGAACAGTTGAGCAGAACAAATGTTTTTATTATCTGTTACTATAAGATCGAATATTTTTAGAATGTCTTTGAAACCTTTAACGAATCATATGATGCAACTTAAGAAATATCGTGTTTTCATCGCACAGTATATTGAAATAAATACTGCATACCCAAAAGTAAAAAACACCAGTAAATGAACAGGCCAATCTAACCTACACTTTTAGATGGAAATAGACTTGCAACAAAATAATTGCAGCCAATGAACACAAAGTCAAAAAATAGTTGAATTAAGGAAGCTCAGTCAACAAAGAAGTCATAAGAAAAAAAATCTGACAATTCTTCTAAAAATATTATATTTAATCTCCATTGAATACGTACCAATCGTTATGATTTAGCAATTTTGTGTTCAATGTCTTATTTCATCGATCAAATAGTGTATTTTAGTATGGGTATAGGAATTTTTTAACAGACTTAGAACAGAGCTGTAATTTTAAATGTGTGAATAAATCTTTATTTATTTAAGACTCACTAAATAATTGGCTACAGTTAATCTAATTTCCATGGCATCTATAATTTTGTCTTAACAAAATTGTAGAATAGTAATATTTGATATTTAGTCAGTGAAGTTTAAATGCAAGATTTTTTAAAAGAAGCAAAATCTACAGAATGTTTTTTCCTTACGATTTTTTTTTTGTAGCTCAGTCTCCTTCAGTACCTAGAATTTCTGATAAACTCTCACTAACCTGTTGTTCATTCACTGGTACAACTGTTTTTCTATTCATTCTATGTGATGTATTGCACATACATTATGTAATTACATTTTTTTTTTTTTTTTTTTTCCAGACAATAGGAACAGAATTTGTAAGCGAGCAATTACAAGGCTTTATTTAAAACTTACTAAATAATTAGCTACAGTATCCAATTTCCACTGCATTCAGGATTTCATGTCTTTACAGAATTGGAGAATTATTATGCTTGATATGTGGTCGGTGAAGTTTAAATGTAAGATTTTATAAAAGAAGCATATCATCTATGGAATTTTTTGCTCATGACTTTACTGAGGTGACTCAGATTATTTAGGTGGCCAAAATGTCTCATGAACGTTTAAAAACCTGTTGTTCTTTCACTGGTTACTGTAGAATTGCTGGTCCATTCATCTTATGTGATGCATTGTACATACATTATGCAATTACATATTGTTTTTTTTTTCCAGACAATAGGAACAGCATTCGTAAGCAAGCAATTGCAAGTGGAAGACAAGAAGTTGGTGCTTGGAATATGGGATACTGCTGGATTTGAGCGGTAAAATTTGTGCACCTCAGGAACAACTGCTTACTTCCTACAATCAACATGTTTTGTTTTTATAATCAACCTTTTTCAGTTATGATGCAATGACCAAGTTCTACTACAGAGGCGCACAAGCAGCAATAATCTGCTATGACGTAACAAATCCAAAAACATTTACCAAAGCAAAATATTGGGTAAGGCAAGTACGAAGTGAAGAGGAAAATTGTAAAATTTATATATGTGCAACAAAGAAAGATTTACTGGATAATGGAGCAGAAGCAACGCCTGATCTCGAAATGGTGGAAAACTATGCAGCAGGAGTTCAGTCCAGATTTTATGTAACATCTAGTAAAACTGGAGAAAATGTTGGTACGTATTGAACCATTAGAAATCACAGAAATATTCGAGCTACTGTTTTCTATCATAATAATACATCATATTCACTTAGCTTTTTACGATTTCATCATAATAAAGTTGTGGGTTTTGGGTTTTGGGAAAGTTGGTTGATACTGCAATTATCTCAAAAGTAATGAATCAATTCAAAATGCTTCATACAAGGACACGAAAATTGCTTATTTTAAACCGATGATAAAAATGCATGTGCAGTATGGTTTTCATTACTGCTGCCGGGCAGAAATCAAAATCTTTGGGCTCTAGGGAGTAATGAACCAGGATTTCCAATTTTTTTTAATTAAAAAAAAATCAAAAATTGAATTTTTTATCTTTAATTTTATCAAATTTCGATTTAAAAAACGCTTATAATAAACATTTCGATAAAAAGATTTCATTTCCCTTAGAAAAAAGAAAAGTTCCAGTGATACATTTTTCAAACTCTAAACCAAAGTTGCTGAATATGCACAACAATTCGGTGAATTTTTTAGCTAAATAAAACGGTTTTTTTTTTTGGTAAAAAAGAATAGCTCATATTTTTTCGTGATGAAGCAATGTCATCGGGTTGACAAATTATCTTCAAAATCTCATTAAAAAGTGTATATGAAACTACCACTTATACGCTCAAACTTCTTTTTCCAATGTTTTGAACTTTTCACAATATATTGACTGAAGAAACACTCTTATTCCATAATATTGGATTTAAAAACATGGAAAAATTACGAGCACTCGCAATGATTGTTAAATGTGTCCAACTATGGGATTAATCAGAGAGGTCTGCCAAAAAAGAGAAAGAGTTGATGGAGAAGGGCTCATAAATACCATTAAAAATCTGCTTACCAGTTGTTTTTATTTTATTTTTCATTTATTTGATGTTGCATAAGTTAATGAGGTCAAATCACTCCGCGCAGCGGAATTATTTCAGGATATCGCCAACTATTATGCTCCGATGATTAACACGCATAGTGTAACAGATCGAAGCAACAACGGTTTCATCAGTCTGACGACGAACAATAAAGTATCGTCTTGTTGTTCGTCGGGGCGTCGTTAACTATTTCATAAAGTGCTTATTTGAAAGTGGACGAATTTCTCAAAGGAGAAAAGCTCAATAGATGTAAGAAATCGGTAAAGAAAATGCACCTCTGCAAGATAAGCCTCATAACGTTTCATTTTCGTTTAAATGAATCGCGAGGAGATGAAACACGATGGTATTGTGTTGTCAGAGGAATATAAATTCCTGAGTGAAGAGACTATATTCTGTTATACTTAGCGTAATCAATGACCAATAAATATACATTATATTTTATAAATCACAAGTCGTCTTTCTTCGCCTCTATCTTTTATACAATATATAAGCTACATACAATCGAAAAATAACTATAATCGGCATGAGAATTGAAGGTTTTCACGTTGCAAAAGTCGAATGCTTCTACACGTTCATATTACTTGTGGAATATGTGATCGACGATTTCTGTGCGATGTGAGCAATAAGAGTTGATTTTAAAATTACATTTTTCATCTTAATTACGCCTTGACTGCGAATGAGACGTTTATTGA